>PVIU01000085.1:448355-493274 GCA_004026605.1 Ondatra zibethicus | reverse complement strand
AAAAATGTCTCTGGGAGTCTGGAGAGATGTCTCAGAGGTTAAGAGCACTGACTACTCTTTCAAAGGTCCTGGAATTTGATTCCCAGCAACCACATGGTGGCTCACAACCATCTGTAATGAGATGTGGTGTCCTCTTCTGGTGTGCAGGCATACAACTAGTCAGAACACTATACATAATAAAGAAATAAATCTTTAAAAAAAATAGTTAAATCGGAAGGTGGTGGCTCACACCTTTAATCCCAGCACTTGGGAAGCAGAGACAGGCGGAGCTCTGTGAGTTTGAGGCCAGTCTGGTCCACAGAATGAGTTCCAGGATAGCCAGGGCTACACAGAGAAACCATCTTGAAAAAACAAAAAATAAATAAAAAAAGAAGAAAAAGATTTTAAAAATTTAGTTTAAAAAAATGTCCTGTCCCCTTCATGGAAGGCTGCTGGTAGCCCAGCCTTGTGCAGGTGGTCACAGTGAGGGTGACAGCCATATCACACCCAGAAGTCAGCATCCCACAATACACCACCCCCTCTCCAGTGCTAACATTCTTTCTGCCCTCTCTTCCATAGTGTTTCCCTTGCCTTTGAGGGAGTGATATAGGTGTCCCATTTAGGACTCGGCATTCAACAATCACTTATTCTCAATGCTATGACCAGTTACAAGTCTTTGCAGTAATGACCAGTTACAAGTCTTTGCAGTAATGACCAGCTACAAGTCTTGCAGTAAGGGTCGCCCACTGCAAAAAAGAAGCTTCTCTGACCAACAGGAACAATAATAAATGGCAACAAATGTAACTACTTAAAAAGTAGTTTGAGGAACACATTATGTTCATTTAGAAAACAGCAGTAGTTACTGTGGAACAAACCTTCCTTTTTAAACAGACAAAAAGAGGGAAATGCTGTGGAACAATCCTTTTGTACACTATGAAAATGTATTCCTCTCATTTGCCAATAAAAGCTGATTGGCCAATAGCCAGGCAAAAAGTATAGGCAGGATAATCAAATGAGGATACAGGGAGAAAAAGGGTGGAGTGAGAGAGTCAGTTGAGAGGAGATGCAGGGAAGCGAGACAAATGTGCCATGCTAATAAACGTACCCTGCATGTGGAAGGGTATAAAAAAGGAATATGGGTTAATTTAAAGTGTAGGAGCTAGTTAGTGAAGCATGATTAAATGCAGCAAGATTAATTTAGGGTCAGAAACTGGGATTTAACCTGACGATCTGAAAAGCAAAACAGCCAACCATTGATTCTTACCTCTACCTCAGTCCAAAAATGGCAATCCTGCCTCCAGGAATCTCAGAATGAGACTGAGGGTTGAAAACGGTTTCCTCCCATTTTATAATCCTCTCTAGGGCTGAGATTAAATGCATGCACCACTGTGATTAAAGGCACGCACCACCCAGTTTTTATGGCAACTAATGTGGCTACTGGGATTAAAGGTGCATGTCATTATGCCTACTGGGATTAAGGTGTGTGTTGCCATAACCTGGTCTATAAGGCTGAACAGTGGGGCTGTTTACTCTCAAATCTTCAAGCAGTTTTTATTTATTAAAAGACAATTAAAACGCCACTACAAGTTAGTAATAAACCTGAGCTATTGGTCAAGCATTTACAATTAATATAAGTCTCTGTATGGTAATTTGGAAGTGGCTCCTGGGACGGGAAAATTCTGCCTACAAGTAGCTTCCCCACTAAGGGCCAGTTACCTCTACAGCCATGGGTTTTTGATCAGATTGACATTATCAGATATAAATTCCCTCCTATGGAGCAGGCATCAAATCTAATCAGAAAACAGTAGGTTACCTGATAACAGACTTGACACTATTGCACCAGTGGGCACATTTAACTCACTGATTGATAGTGTTGTATATAGGCCTTTTCTGCACTGATTGAGATGATCGTATGTTTTCTATTCTTAAGTCTATTTGTGTAGTGAAATACACATTGATTTGCATATGTTAAACCAACTTTGCATTTCTAGAATGAAATGAACTTGGTTGTGTATATGTTCTTCCTAATATATTCCTGGACTGAGTTTGTACTTTTTTTCCCAAGATAGGTTTTCTCTGTGTAGCCTGACTGTTTTGGAACTTGCTCTGTAGACCAGGTTGGCCTCAGAGATCTGCCTGGCAGCCTTGAAAGTGCTGGGATTAAAGGCTTGCACCACCACCCACCCAGCAAATTAGTAAGATTTACTGGAAATTTTTCCAACTGTTTTCATCCAGGGAATTGTATATAATTGCACTGGATGGTTTTATATCTACTCAATTCAAACTAACATCATCTCAAGAAGGAAACTTCAGTTGAGAAATTTTTCTCTGTAAGATCAGGTTGTAGGCAAGCCTGTGGGGTATTTTCTTAATTAGTGGTTGATGTGGGTGGGCACAACCCATTGTGGGTGGTGCCAACCCTGAACGTGTGGTCCTGGGTGCTACAAGAAAGCAGGCTGAGCAAGCTATGAGGAGCAAGCCAGTAAGCAGCACTTGGCCTCCACATCAGCTCTTGTCTTCAGGTTCCTGCTGTGTTTGAGTTACTGCCCTGACTCCCTTTGATGATAGACTATAATGTGGAAGTGGAAGTATAAGCCCTTTCCCCTCCAGGTTGTTTTCATCACAGTGTTTCACTAACTAGGACAGAAATTGGTACCAGGCTCATGGTGTCTTGCTGTGGCAGACCTGATGTGTATTTTTGCAAGGATTGTGGAAGGACTTTGGAACTCTGGTCTAGACACTCAGTGGTCCAAACCTGGTAAGCTGTTCTGAGGATATGGGATATTAGATGAAAATGCTGAGAACTGGGCAGAGAAGGGAGGCCTGGCTTATGACGTTTTATTTTTTTTTAAATTATTTATTTATTATGTATACAACATTCCTTCCATGTATGTTTCCATGCCAGAAGAGGGCACCAGATCTCATTATAGATGTCTGTGAGCCACCATGTGGTTGCCAGGAATTGAACTCAGGACCTCTGGAAGAGCAGTCAGTGCTCTTAACCTCTGAGCCATCTCTCCAGCCCCTTATGACGTTTTAGAAGGAAGAAAAAGTTTATTTTCAGGGCCGCTTGATAGATTGAATTAGGAAGCTGTGGTTCTGGTTAGCTGAGGTTGAAAAATCAGCCACCATTATCAGGAGACCAGCCACCACCGAAGAAAAACCTTTGCTTTGCTGTGACAATGGATATAGGTCGTCCGGGGCTGAAGGACCAGCTGTGGTTAAGAAGACCAGCATCCTTGAGGTGAAATCTGGAAAGTGTATTCTCAGGGTCAGGACACAGAAGCTGTGTTCCAGAGGTGGCCAAGGCCGAACTTGATACTCTAAGAGTCACTGAGGTGGTACTGATTTTGAATGCATAAGGGTCTTGGAGAGTGGCTGACAGCTGTGTGCCAGGGCTGGAGTGCCTAAAGAGAGCCCAGGAGAGGATCTATGTTGTATGAGGCAAGCAAGCTGCGTCTCACGGCCCAGCTAGCTTAACCCCTGAAATAACCACACAGAAAACTGTACTAATTAACCCCCGAAATAACCACACAGAAAACTATATTAATTAAATTACTGCCTGGCCCATTATATCTAGCCTCTTATTGGCTAACTCTCACATCTTGATTTAACCCATTTCTATTAATCTGTGTTTACCACGAGGTCGTGGCTTACTGGGAAAGATTCTAACCAGTGTCAGTCTCAGACAGGAGAACCATGGCGTCTGCCTTCTTCCCAGCATTCTTCTCTGTCTACCCCACCTACCTGATTTCTGCCCTATCAAAGGCCGAGGCAGTTTCTTTATTTGCCAATGAAAGCAACACAAATACAGAAGAACCTCCTACACCAGATCTAGATGAAAATGCAATCTAATTACAGAAGGCTCCAGCATTTGGAGATGCCAGTACCATCAAGAACAGTGGCAGTCACAAGGTGGATCCAGAGAAGGGAGCCCAGGAAATTGTGAGTGAATGCCAGACATTTTTTGTTTTGTTTTTGGTTTGTTTTGCTTTTTGAGACAGATTTTTCTCTGTTTTGGAACTCGACTTGCTCTGTATACCAGGCAGGCCTCTAACTCACAGAGATCCACCCGCCTCTGCCTCTGGAGTGCTGGGATCAAGGCACGCACCACCACACCTGACTGTGAAGGCCAGGCTTTTGACACTGACTCATTTACACTGTTAGAGTTGGTTTTGCTTTGTTCAGATTGTGCCCTGGTTCTTCCCTCTTGGAACAAGAAAGTTTCTATTTAGCTCATTTTTGATTTTACAGGAGCCCACAGTTGAGAGACTGAATTTTTAAAGAGACTTTGAATTTTTTTTTTTTTTCGAGACAGGGTTTCTCCATAGCTCTGGAGCCTGTCCTGGAACTAGCTCTTGTAGACCAGGCTGGCCTCGAACTCACAGAGATCCGCCTGCCTCTGCCTCCCAAGTGCTGGGATTAAAGGCGTGCGCCACCACTGCACGGCGAGACTTTGTATTTTTAAGTTTTAGAAATTTTAAAGATTGTAGAACTTTTAAAAGTTAGGAATGTTTCATATTGTGATGTTTGTTAATATGTGATCTTGGGGATGAATAAGAAAGGAAAATTTGACTAAATACTGATGTGTTTGTGTGTCAAATGGACAAGGGGTTGTTTTGGATGATTTTCTGTTAACTTGACACAAGCTAGAGTCAGCTGAGGGGAAGGAATCTCAATGAGAAATTATCTCTGAGAGACCGTGCTGTAGGCAAGCCTGTAGGGTATTTCCTAATTAGTGTTTGTTGAGTGTAAATGTTAACTCAATCCGTGAAATAAGCAGACCAGCTTGAAGATAAACAATTATATTTTTACTTATTATAAGGGGAAACTCACACCATAAGAATGGGAAGTCCAAGCTCCGCTGTGTCCCGTAGGAATCACCCAGAGAGAGCAAGTACCTGGTCCATCCCAGTTTTTCTTCCTGGGCTCCAGGCAGCCAGGCCTTAATTAGGTTCCACTTCTTGGAGGTGATTGGTTAACAAAGCTCCCCCATCAGATGAGGGAGGGTCCAGCCCATCGTGGGTGGGGCCATCCCTGGGCTGGTGGTTCTGGGTTCTGTAAGAAAGCAGGCTGAGCAAGCCATGAGATGCAAGCCACTAAGCAGTACCCCTCCATGACCTCTGTGTCAGCTCCGGCCTCCAGGTTCCTGCCCTGACTTGCCTCAGTAAAGGACTGTGATATAGAAGTGTAAGCCACATAAATCCTTTCCTCTCCAACTTGCTTTTGGTCATGGTGTTTCATCACAGTAATAGAAATACAGCTAGGACTGTAACACAGAGAAACTGACTAAGAGCAATTTTCTTCCTTTGTTACTACCTTGTCTAGTTCTGGTGTCTGGATCAAACTGCCTTTGCAGAATGACTCTGGTCACGTTCCTTCCATTTCTATTTCATGGAACAGACTGAAGAATGCTGGTGTTAGCTTTGAAAGTGTGGCAGAGGACCAGGTGGTGGTAGTGCATGCCTTTAATCTCAGCACTTGGGAGGCAGAGGAAGGCGGGTTCCTATGAGTTTGAGGCCAACCTGGTCTTTCAAGACAGGACTGTAACACAGAGAAACCCTGTCTCGAAAAACCAGGAAAAAAAAAAGTGTGGCAGAACCAGGTGTGGTGGAAGACACCTTTAATATCTGTGCTGAGAAGGCAGAGGCAGGTGGAGTTGAAGCCAGCCTGGTTTACATAGAGGAATATGTCTCAAAATATAGTTTGGTGGAATTAGATTGACATTGAATACATCTGGACCTGGACTTGTCTTCTTAAATTATAACTTACTTATACTCATGTATTTAATGTGTGTATGTGTGGGTATGCGTTGCAGCTCACCAGGGATCAGTGCTGAGGAGTTGAAGTTAAACTCAAGATTCAACAGAATGTGATTTTTGATAATTGCTGCTCAATATTGCACCTTTATTGGGCATCTCTGAAGCTTTTATTATAAGACCACTCAGGGTTCAAGGCAGGGTGGGGAATCAGTCAAAAACATAGAGTAGCTCTCATCACTGTCATCAGAAGTGCTCAGGGGTAAGGAATCTCACAGCAAATAGCGGCTGTCTGCACGATGTCTGAACATGCTAAACTGGAAAATGAAATATTTTTTGCCTATAGTGTTCCTCAGGCAGGAATGGAGGCGTTCATCCCGGGGGAATAAACCAAGGTCTAAGGGATTAGAGTTCACATTGTAGGACAAACTAGGAAAGTCTATATATATGTAGGTGACTTATATGTTTGCACTTATGTGCCTCAGCATGCAAGTGGAGGTAACAGATCAACTTGTGGGAGCCAGTTGTCTCCTTGCCTTCTATGGGTTCTGGGATCCAACTCTCATCATCAGACTTGTATGCTAGGAATCTACTGCCTCTGAGCCATGTCTGTAGGCCCGGGGCTTTTCTTTGTTAAAAAACATTTTATTGCTGTTTCAATCTTACTGGTTTTCTTGTTTTTGCTTGGTGAGACAGAGTCTCACTATGTAGTTTGGCTGTTCTGGAACTCACTATTTAGAGATCCAGCTGCCTCTGTCTCCCAAGGTGGCTTGCAGGCCACCTTTCCGGACTTGTCATTGTTTTTTAATTTTATCTTTTAATGAGTTCTAGTGTTTTGCTTCATACTGGTTTGCCTGGTGCCCATAGAGGCCAGAAGAGGATGTTGGATCCCATAGAACTGGAGTTACAAACAGTAGTGAGCTGGTGGGACTCGAATCCAGACCCTCTGGAAGAGCAGCCAGTGCTCTTAACCACTGAGATTTAGTCTCATTGCTTGTTGAGAATGCTTGCTATTTTAATCTTCTTGATTTTAGGGATAATGTATCTAAAAGTTTATCCATTTCTACTAGATTGACAAGGCTTTTGAAATTTAAGTTCTCAGACTACTCTCTAATGATTCTCTGTAGCTATTGGACTAGGATGCAAATGCTTCCCTGCTTCCCACACTTTTCTTTTTCTTTCTTTTTAAAGATTTTTTTTATTTTTAAAGATTTATTTATTAATTATGTATACAGTGTTCTGTCTGCATGTATGCCTGCAGGCCAGAAGAGGGCACCAGACCTCATTACAGATGGTTGTGAGCCACCATGTGGGTGCTGGGAATTGAACTCAGGACCTCTGGAAGAGCAGTCAGTGCTCTTAACCTCTGAGCCATCTCTCCAGCCCTCTTTCTTTCTTTCTTTCTTTCTTTCTTTCTTTCTTTCTTTCTTTCTTTCTTTCGAACAGGTTTCTCTGTAGCCTTGGAGTGGTGTAGGAGGTCCTTCTGTTTGTGTGTTGCTTTCATTGGTTAATGAATAAAGAAACTGCCTTGGCCTAGTTGATAGGGCAGAACTTAAGTAGGCAGGGAAGACAGAACTGATTGCTGGGAGGAAGAAAGGCGGAGTCAGAGAGAGACACCATGGAGCCACCAGAAACAGACATGCCGAATCTTTCCCAGTAAGCCACTGTTGCGTGGCAATACACAGATTAATAGAAATGGGTCAAACTGAGATGTAAGAGTTTAAGAAGTTAGAGCTAATGGGCCAAGCACTGTTTTAATTAATACAGTTTCTCTGTGGTTATTTCGGGTGTAAGCTAGCCAGGTAGCTGGGACGAACAAGTGGCCTAGCCCCCTCCTTGTAACATTGGAGCCTGTCCTAGAACTTACTCTGTAGACCAGGCTGGCCTCGAACTCAGAGATCACCTGTCTCTGCCTCCTGAGTGTTGGGATTAAAGGTGTGCACCACCACTGCTGGCTAGCCCACATTTTTCACATCTAATTTTATTCATTTTGATCTTTTTTTTTAAAGATTTATTTATTTATTAAGTATACAGTGGTCTGCCTGCATATGTCCCTGCAGGCCAGAAGAGGGTACCATATCTCATTACAGATGGTTGTGAGCCACCATGTGGTTGTTGGGAATTGAACTCAGGACCTTTGGAAGTGCAGCCAGTGCTCTTAACCTCTGAGCCATCTCTCCAGCCCCTTGATCTTACTTTTCTTTTAGTTATTTTGGCTAGGAATTGCCAATCTTATTCATTTAGTCAAAGAGCCAAACTTTGGTTGATATCTATGTGTTATTATGTATTATTCTTTTATTCTCTAGTTCATTTATTTCTGCCCTTGTCTTTATTATTTCCTGCCATTTGCTGCTCTGGAGTTGCTTTTCAGGACCTTGAAGTACATTGTGGTTGCAAACTTTCCTCTTAGAACGGTTTCATCCTTATCCCAAAGGTTCCTGTAGGTAATGCTTGCATTTTCGTCCAATTCTAGGAACTTTTACATCTCCCCCAACCTGCCCCTGGTTTTTTGTTGACTGCACGGCATCAGACCACATTGTTTAGGCTCTGTGTTTGTGTAGTTCCTGCAGGGTTGGTTTATTTATTATTTTTTTATTGATTTCCATCTATGTTATGGTCTGATAAGATAGATGATATCATTTCCATTTTTTTCCCTCTGAGGCAGGGTTTTCCTAGTAGCCTTGGCTATCCTGGAACTCACTATGTAGACCAGGCTGGCCTTGAACTCACAAAGTTCTGCCTGCCTCTGCCTCCCCAGTGCTGGGATTAAAGGTGTATGTCACCACGGCCTGCCCCAACTTCAATTCTTTTATACTTGGTAAGACTTGATTTGTAGCCTAGAATATGACTTTTTTTTAAGAGAAGATTTCCATGGTCTCTTGCCCACTCAACAACAACATCAAAGCATACAAGACATAGACATGCACTGAGAATCAGCTATAGCCCCTTGATACGTCACCATGGATGACACAACCAAGAACAGCCAAACTGTTGAGGAATGAACTATGAACTTAAAAACTACTTAGGTTTCTTTTTTTAAAAAATATTTATTTATTTATTATTTATATAATATTCTGTCTGTGTGTATCCCTGCAGGCCAGAAGAGGGCACCAGACCTCATTACAGATGGTTGTGAGCCACCATGTGGTTGCCGGGAATTGAACCCAGGGCCTTTGGAAGAGCAGTCAATGCTCTTAACCACTGAGCCATCTCTCCAGCCCCTACTTAGGTTTCTTATGAAAATAGTAAGTGAGCGAGATAATGGGAGAAGGCAGGCAAAGAGGAGGAGGAGTTGGGGCAGAGACATGAGGAGGAAGGAGGGGGCTGGATGAGAAGGTAAAGGATGAGAAGGTAGAGGAGCAAGAGACTAGAAAGCAGAACAAAAGGAACCAACAAAAAGAACTTCCTGCAGGGGAAAAGTTCCCAAAAACTTTAGACAAATGTGAGGGAATAAAAAATATAAGATTTTTGAGCCAGTCAGACATGGTGGCGCACGCCTTTAATGTCAGCACTCTCGGGAGGCAGAGACAGGCGGATCTTTGTGCGATCAAGGCCAACCTGGACTGCCGAGAGCGAGCGAGTTCCGGGACAGCCAGGACTACAAAGTGAAACCCTGTCTTGAAAAAAAACCGAATAAGGCAGAGTAAGCACACTGCTAACACACTGTGAAGTGACATGGAGGAAACATGGGGGCAAAAAGGGACTCAAGGAAAAGCCATTACCCCCCTCACAAGATTTCATCAACCACACTAGATGAATACATAAAAGCGAACAACAAAAACGCTAATGAGTTTTAAGAGCCACAGTGATTAGGTGCTAGAAAAACTTCCTGGATCCTCTGGAGACTGCTAGTTGCACGCACAAAGCGGGAAGAACTAGTTGAGCTCGCGGCGACTTCTTAGTGGATGCTGATGCTGAATCGGCAGTCAGCAAATGTCCAATTCTTCCAGGCCTGGCTTCACAGGGCTCCCTTTTGTTCTCTGCACATCAAGGGCCTCTCCGGGGCACCCTTGATTTTGCATTGTGTGGTGTGGGCAGACGCTCACTCTGCAGAGACTCCTTGAGCGGACCCCTTGGGGTGGCCACTTTAGCTGTGGGCTGTCTCTCAAGCGTGGGGAGTGTGGGGAGCGACCACTGCAGGGAGATCAGTAGCATGAAGATCTATCTGCCTGTCTTCCCAAGCCTCCTGAGGAATAGTCCCCCTGCTAGAGGGGTGCAGCTGTGGGTGTCAAGTGAGCCTCTAGCTCTCAGGGTTATCAGGTTCTGCAGCAACGAAAGGCAGCTGGGCTGTGCCAGGGTCTGATCCGTGCTCCCTCTCAGGCTTAGAGCTCTCACACTCCAGGGCACTTCTCAGTTGCTGAGATCTGATTCTGGCCATTGAAAGTAAAGTTCTCTAAGCTCTCGTCAGCCTGAGCCAGGTCCTTGCTGCCTGCACCCTTGAGCCCCCCAAGGTCAGCCTTCCTGCTCTCCACAACCCCTTCTCTGGGCCTTTCATCACCAGGGGGCTATGGCAGGCCAAACTGAGGCGCCCCAGCTCGGGAATGTCCCCTCATCTCATCCCCTGTGGCAGCTTAGGTTTGGTTTTATTTTCAAGTTTTTGCTTTGCTTACAGGGTAACAAGTTTCTTAAGAGTCCATACATATTAGTTTAATTGACCTTTCCTCTCCCCTCCCCTCGCATCTCCCCATCTCCTCCCCACTTAAACCCTTCCTCCTCCAATGTTCCTCCCTCTACTTCCATGTGATGTGTGTTCTGTGTTCTTTTCTACTCCATTTTCTGAAAGTCTCCTTTCCCCCATGGGCCCCTCTCTCGTTTCCTGGCCTTCATAAACACCTGGCCACCCCCTCCTTCATAAACACACATATCCAAAGTTAGACTCTAGGATCCTCATATGAGACAGAGCGTGCAGTTTTCGTCTTTCTGAGCCTGGATTACCTTCTTACAATAGCTTCCAGTCCCATCTATTTTCCTGCAGGTTTTATTTTTCTTTATGACTAAATAAAATACCAGATGTGTCTTGCCACATTTTCATTATCCGTTCAACATCTGGGCTGGTTCTCTTTACTTGTACTTGCAGCACTAAACACGAATGAGCAAGTGTGTCTGTGGCAGAATGAGGTCCTCTGGGCATCTGGCCTGGAACCCCGGTTACAAGAGATGCTCTTTCATGATGGTGTCTTGCTTCTACTGTCCAAGTGATGCAGTGTGACGAGACGGGATTTCTCACTACCACTAGCCTGTCCTTCAGAGACGTCTCACCAAAACCTGAAGCTGGATTTGAGGCTCATGAGGGGCTATAGCTTGTTCTGAGAATAGGACTGCCCAGGTTTCCTGGGGCTTCCTATTGAATATGTACAACCCTAGCTGTCCTGGAACTAGCTCTTGTAGACCAGGCTGGCCTCAAACTCACAGAGTGCTGGGATTAAAGACATGCACCACCACCGCCAGACTTCACTATGGTTTTTACATCCCCTGACCCTACTAAGAACTGTTGGTCTGAGGCTGTGCTTGGCTTCCTACTATGTGCGGTGGTGCCTCTTTCCTATTCTTTCCAATATTCTTCTTCCTTCATGGGTCTGGCGACTTCCCTCTGGTTTTTTATTTTTTCAAAACATTTTTGGAGTAAGATTTTACTTTTACGAGTGTGTCTGCCTGCATGCTATGTACCATGTGCATGCAGTGCTTGCTCGAGGAGGTCAGATGGTGTCAGGGCCCTTTGCACCGGAGTTATGGAGGGTTGGAAGTTGCCATGTAAGTGCTGGGACTTGAACTCCTATGCTCCGAAGAGCAGCCAGTGCTCTTAACTATGGAAGCATCTCACCAGCCCTTTTGTTGTAGGATCGAGACAGGGTCTCACTATGTAGCCCTGGCTAGCCTGAGATTCCCTATGTAAACCAGGCTTGCTCTGAACTCATGGGATTAAAGGCATGTATCACCACACTTTTTTTTCCTTATGTCTATTTTTTCCCCTAATATTTGTTTCACAAAATCTCACAGAAGCAGCCTCTAGTCTGCCCTCTGATACTGCTAATCAATGTCTATCGAAGTGCCTGTATACGCAAATAGAGCCAGATTACGTATTGACCAGCTGATGAAAATGAGGCTCACAGGGATGTGACCTTGTAGTTCATCATGGAGAATTGTTAAAACATCCACTAGCTGGGCATTCATAATGACCTTATGGACTCATAGCTATATGGCTGATAACGAACAGCTTTGTAACAGTTATGAACTTCTCTAAATCTGCTACACCCTCAAAATATACAAAGCAAAGCTGCCCGCAGCTAAACGGAGAAGCACAGTGAGAAAACTTGATGCATTTCTTCCACCCCCTGGACGAAAGTTGGACAAAACACAGTGTGACATGTGAGAATAGAAAAGATATTAAAGATCAGTGAAAAATTCCCACAGTGGACATTTGGCTCATTGCTTGTTCATTGTGGGTAGGGCAGCTGCAGTCACGTGCTTTTGGCTCCCCCCCCTTAGGTTTCTTCATTTATTTGCACCTGTGATTGCCGTCTCAGTAGCTGTGAGAAGGCATTCCCATCTCCACTCCAGCTGCCTCAGGACTGATAAAAGCATCTTTCCTTGTGCTTATTGGCAATGCCTGCATCTTCTCTGGAAATGTTATTCTTCAAGCCCTTTGGAGGGGGGGGATGAAGGGGTGGGGCCCAGGTTCCAAAGAGGGACGTGTGGAGTGGGGGAGAGGGGAAGGAGATGGACACGAACTGAGAGTGACTTGGGGTGACTTCCAGCAGCTTTTAATTGAGAAAAGCGATTACGCTTTTTATACTGTACATAGGATTAAATGTGAACTCGGGCGTGGCTTGAGATTTGGGACCAAGAGGAAGCTAGCCTTGACCTTGACCATAGGCACCGGCCACGCGTTAATGAAGGCCGCCCCTCTTGCTAGAGGTGGGAATGACTGCTTGATAGAACAGGGACTTTCCTCAAACCCACAAAGGACTGGAGACCCGAATCCAAATGCCTGACCTTGGGAAAAGGACTTCTGGGGAGCAGATGCTGTATTAGTTTCTTAATCTTACAATTGGCCTGTTCCCCTCACATACTCCTAAAAGGGAAGGTCCTCGTGTCTTACTCTCTCCCCATTATATACTGGACCATTCTGATTTACTAATTGAACTGTAGCCCTTAATGGCTTCAGGCTCTGGGTCTGAATTGTAGGCATTTCATCATTTGGGATCAGAAGTGTCTGGTAAATCTCTAACTTTCCTGTTCTTGGTATAGTTAGGAGGGTACAATGGAATTCCTGGTTTCACACAGGTGGGATTTTCCCCCAAAGAATGATTTTGTTTAGAGAGGTTACCATTACACATTTCCATTCTTTACCAAAGCTACAGCCACACAGCAACAGATCCTCCTTCCAGTTTGCAGCCCGAACCTTTTCCTTTCTGTCTCTCTCCCAATAGATAGCTGCTGCCGTGGCTCCTCCCCCCCATCCCTTTCTCCCTCCCCTCCCCTTTCCCCTTCTATTCTATAACCCATTAAATAAATATCCAACCTCACTCTGCATGGCGCGCCTATCCGTCTTGGTCTCTCTGGCCACGTGGCTCCCTGCCTGGGACTCACAGCCCTCGTGGTCTGGGACTTGCTGCTCCTTGTGGCCCACCGCCCACTGCCACCACTCGGGAAACTGTACCCACCATGTGGATGCGGCTCCCTGCCTAGGACCCACTGGCCCTCATGGTCTGCAGGCCACTTGGGGGCTCCCTATTTGGAAGGGTTGCCTTTGTGACCTATTATGGTCTTGTGCCCGCTGGCCACTGCCTCCACTCGGGGACCTGTGGCATTTTACTTTTACCATTACTCATATAAATTTTCTCAAAAGGCATTAATATTGAGAATCATTAAAAATGAAAGTAACAAGGTGCTGGAGGACTGTGGTCTGCAATGTGGAAATACTGGAACTTTGTCAAGCAGCAATGGTCGCCATGTGATTCACACCATAAAATATCAAAGATTCACACTTAAATTTCTCCTTAATGTTTCAGACTTTTTTTTTTCTTTCTTTGATACAGGGTCTCATCATATAGCTCTGGCTCTTCTGGAACTTGCTCTGTAGACCAGGCTGGCTTCGAACTTAGAGATTCCCCCTTCTTTTGCCTCCTGAGTGCTAGGATTAGACTGACCAAGTGTATTTCAAAAGATCCAACTTCAACACATCAGAGATCCTTCTCAATCTAGTCTGCAGTTGAGGCTTCCAACTATATTTTTGATTTACTGAGGTCTTGTGTGTGCATGTGCAGAGCGTATGTGTGTGTATGAGTATGTGCACATCTGGAGGTCAGCCTTGAGAGTTGAGTCTCTCACTGAATGCTTGTCATTTCAGTTCGGCTGTGACGCAGATGCTAGGAAGCCCCTAAGCTAAGCTTCTTGGCTGTTGCTAAGTCACCAGATCTGTGATGATGGACTTGCTAAGTACCCTCTTTGCCATACTGGGAGCCCCCGTGGCCAGGGTCACAGTTGTCAGTGTGCTTTTCTTTGCTCCTTGTTCCACAGCTGCTGTGTTCATGGTTTCAGCAGGCACGCGATTTCCAGAAGACAGTGTTTCCCATCACACCTCCCTGACACAGACTCTGAACTCTTAATGACCCTCCTCTGAGAAGCTCCCTGTGTATATGGAGGATATTGAGTCTTTTTCTGTTTTGGTGCTTCAGGCTTTAATATCAAGGAACTAATGGGCTTCAGGATTGAGCTGTTAAGTAACCTGCCTGGAGTATGTGTGTGCTGGGGATTGAACCCAGAGCATCGTGCAGTTAGTCAAGCACTATGCCATTGAGCCATGTCAATGAGGCTAGTTCTTAAAAGCCATCAGGGAATTAATTTGATTCTGGACATATTCCTTATGAAGAATTCTTCCTGCAAAAAACTTGTGAGCGTTTTTGAGCAATAATTTAATCCTTTGTTATGTAGATCAGTTTGGTAGTTTTTGTTTCTAGGAATTTGTCCATTTGTTCTAGAATGGCATTCTAATTTTTGTAAACATTTGTTTAGGCTATTTCTGAAAAGTCCCCACTTTTTCAATCTTCTCCCTTGTTAGCTTAAGCATTTGTCAATTTGATCTTTTTAGGGAAAGAACTTTTAGTTTGATTTTTAATGTTACATAGCCTGTACTTCACTCATATCACAACTTATATTCCCTTTTGTTAAACAGGTAGTATGAGTGTGCACACTTGGGGTTTTAGAACAATGGATTTTAAATGAGCAATGGGCTCGACCTTAAGTCACCAGCCATGTTACCCCTTACAAGAATTAGTCTTGTCTTTTGAAGACATTGCTGACCTCCTTCTGCAATGGAACATTAAGGCTATTTCTTTAAAGTTTTTCCTGCATCTGTTTACCTGATCCCATGAAGGCCAGAAGAATGTGTCAAATGCCCTGAGACTAGGGTCACGGTTGGTTGAGAGCTGCCACGTGGGTGCTTGGATTCGAACCCTGGTCCTCTGGAAGATTGGTCAGTGCTCTTGACTGCTGAACCATCTCTCCAGTCCCTAAGGCTATTTTGTGTACATCAAAAGCAAAACAAAACAAACCCCCATGGTTGGCTGGGCATGGTGGTGCATGCCTGTCTCAGGGAAGGAGAGGCAGGAAGATTAGCACTTCAGAGCCATCTTTGGCTACATGAAACGGTTTAAGAAGGATGTACCGTATGAATTGGTCTCCTAATAGTTCTCCGCAGATCCCTATGCTGTGGATTCATTCTTGGTTAAGAAAAACAACGTTTCATAAAGGAAGAGCCCCTGGAAAATCTCCAATGGGAACGGATAGCCCAGATGATCCAAATTTTCATAGCACCTCTGTTGCAGTTTCTTCTGAGTTCTGCATCCAGAACAGCTTCAAGACTGCTGGCTGAGAAGATCAAGCCTCACAGAATACTCCAGTCAGAACTTGACCATAACCCTAAATTTTCTTTGGCTGTAGACCAGGCTGGCCTTTAACTCAGAGATCCACCTGCCACCGCCTCCCAAGTGCTGGGATTAAAGACGTGCACCACCATGCAACACTCAATAGTTGACTGTTTTTGTATAACTTCAAAAAACTAGCATCACATCTTCTTGGAATTAAGGGGAGTTAGGATCTGGCTCGTACTGGGCTTTGTCTTGGTACAGCTGGGCTGGATCTTTACACATCAATGATGGGGTTATTGGCTTCCTTTCCATTTGTGTTCAATGGCATTAGCACTTTTAATCTCCAACTCTTCCTTTGCATTTACAACATGGCTGCTTGGAATAAATCACGTGGGCCTATCTTGGTTTCCAATATGCTTTTCTCACCAAGTGTAAAGATTTTCAGGTATTGTTTAAAATGAGATATGTGACAAGAGCCACTGTAGACTATTAGCTGTCTTAATGTCAATTCTGTTCAGGGAATAGTGAGGTCCAGAGAGAGTTCTCACAAATGGGCAATAACAGGTCTGTTGGTGGGGATATCAGAACACAGGCTGATCACCCAAGTCTGTCATAGCACAAGGGCATGGTTGTGGTACCCTAATTACTATTATCAATACTAAAGATGACAGATACCATCACAGATTATGAAAAAATGAAGTCTAATGTCTGAATACTTACTTCCCAGTTGGTGGGACTGTTAGGGAAAGATTAGGTGTGCTTGGAGGTCTCACTGTTGGGGGGCTTTGAGGTTTCAAGACTTGTGCCCTTCCCAGTAGTCTCATTCTCACCATCCCACTTTTCGTCTACTTCCTGACCTGTGGACTAGGTGTTGCCAAGGGTGTTGGTGGTGAATGTCTTTAATCGCAGCACTTGGGTGGCAGAGGCAGGCAGATCTCTGAGTTCGAGGCCAGCCCGGTCTATACAGTGAGTTCTAGGATAGCCAATGATACAGAAAAAAAAGTCTTGAAAAGCAGAAAAAAAGATGTGTTCTGTCTACCATTATAGATGCTAACCCTCTGGAGACATAAGCCCAATTAAGTCCTTTCTTGTATAAGTTGCCTTGATCATGGTGTCTTTTAAAAAAAAAAAGATTTATTATGCATGTGTGCTTACAGGCCAGAAGAGGGCACCAGATCTCATTACGGATGGTTGTGAGCCACCACATGGTTGCTGGGGATTGACCTCAGGACCTCTGGAAGAACAGTTGGCACTCTTAACCATTGAGCCATCTCTCCAGTCCCGAACATGGTGTCTTATCACTAATAAAAAGAAACTAATATAGAAGTATTTATTAAGAGAACTACCAAAATGTGACAGGCAGAAGCGTAAACATAACATGATATTTATCTTTAATGAATGTTGCGAAAAGAGGGGTGGGATGGGAGCGAATCACGTATGAAGTGCCCTGAAGTGTGTGATGCCTATAATATAACCAAAAAGCAGAGGTTAAGCTTAGTGTCACAGAGATAATTGTTAGGGTTCATGGGCTTTCTTTTTCTGTTATCCAGTGAGGATAAAATCACACAATGGCCTTTATGTTTAAATGTTAAGGGTTTTTTGAAGGCAAATTGGTATTGTTGTCTCCAAGACTAGTCAGTGTACTAAAAACAGGCTAGCTCGAGTTTTACTGCTTAAGGAAAATCATGTGAACTAATGTTTGCATTTCTATAAGCTGTGCTACAGTATCTAGCAAAGCTGAACGTAGTTGTGTTTGGTAAACGCAAAGACTAGCCTGCATCTGAAGTGACTATGCTGGCTAAATCCACACTCCTGTACTGTTCCCCCTACATGGATGAAGAGCTGAGGTCTGCACTTGAGGGCTAGAATGGCTGAGCAGTCAGCATACTAAAGAAAACTGCAAGGCTGTCCCACGGTTCCTGGAGAAATAGCTGCTGTTTCCATTATTAAGGTTCTTCTGAACTTGAAACTCTTAGTCTGGACAGTAACATTTACCAAGCCTTGGCATGTTACTGGCCCACATGTCATGGCTATGACCCCTCCTGACTGCCCTCCTTACCACCACTACCAGTCTCTATCTGCTTTGCTAAAAGAACTTCAATGTTATTCTGTAGAAAATAATGCTGAGGCCAGGGACAACTTTTTCTTACAATGAAGACTAGACAAATGGGACATTTGGAGTTAATCTGGGGCCGACTTTTTTTTGTCACCTTAACCAAGATCTGTTGCACCAATGCCATCTTTTACTAACACGGAATTTGAGAATGAGTCACGCATAGTGTTGTTCCAAAACAATCTGAACAACGTACTGACCTCTGTGGAGCCTCAGTTTTGTAACGTAAAATTGGGGTAAATGTCAATCAAAGAAGAGTGGGAGCAGATAGGATAAAGTTCTTAGGGCTCAATAAATTGGGATTCCTTGTCTAACAAAAATTATTGAAAACACATCTCTGCCAAAACACTTTCTCTCCAACTCTGGTATCTGACGGTTTCTACACCATTTTAGTTTAATGCTCAAATCAAAGTAATTTTCTTTTTAGAATCAATTCTGTTAGAGACAAAGAAACCCAGTTTGTATAGATAATTGTGAAAATTTCTTTACTGTGAAGTTGTGTTCACATGATTGGTAAACAGTCTCCAAACCTAAGGCTTACATCCTTTGGACGGCTTTTAATCCCAGTATCTCGAACCCCTTGGCCATGACAGCAGCCACTGCTTCACACAGGAGCATCCGCCACATGTTCACCTTCACTACTTTCCCTGAGAAAGAGAAGACAGCACATTTCCACAGCTGTTTCTATAAGACAGCACATTTCCACAGCTGTTTCTATAAAACCTGACAATTCCCAGCGCTTTCCTAAGCCCCCATGAAGTAATTACACACCCTACGGACTGATTCTGTTCTCAGGCTTGCCTCGATAACACACAGCCATCAATAATACTGGTTGTTTCCAATACCAACACGACTTAGACCCATTTTCTGCTTTGATTGGCCCCACCTCAAACTGTTACACATGCCTCAGCTTGCTGGGAAAGTTCTTAGTTTCTGTGCACATGTCCTGGTGGCACCCTTCCCCAAAATGGACAGCGGATGGATGAGGCACTTACCCGTCTGTCGATCTTTCTCCACACAGTAACAGCTATCGTAAAACTCTGTGAAAGTAGTTGCCAGCTCATATATATAATCGCAGAGAGTATGGAGAAATAAGTCATCTAAAATCTTTTGTAAAATCTCAGGGAATCGTAAGATGCACCGGCCAAGTTTCCATTCCTTCTCATGGTCTAAAACAATCTTGGTTTCCCGAGCGGCTTTCTGAAGCATCTCATCATCAATACTGGCCAGACGTGCAATAGACCTGAAATACAGGTAAGTAAGTACCTTTGGGTCTTTCACCAAAGAACGTAATCTAGAATGACCAGTGTAAATGAGAAAACATCAGCAATTAAAACAGATTCTTGGCCCCAGTGCTGCAGAGCCGACCTGTAGCCTCAGCACTGGAGAGGCAGACGATCAGAAGCTAGCCTAGGACACAGACACACACACCACATGATCCAGACCCTGATTCCAAACGGAGAGTCTGAGTAGTCACCTGATTCTAGTGAAGGCATACAGTAAGTAGGCAGCCGTGTTTCCTCTGTCATCCAGCATCTTGTCAAAGGAGAAGATGTAGTCATTCAACCGGTTATGGGACAGGTCGGCGTATTTGATACAGCCATACGCAACGGATCTCTGAGCAGCTGTCAGCTCTTCCTCAGTTAAGACCTTTGGGAAAACAAACACTTCAGAGCTTGCTCACTACTGTTTCGGCCCCATGGCCTCACAGGTAGGAGACTGAGTCTGAAGCAACCATGGAGTTATCATTTTCTGGTTTTCAAGACAGGGTTTCTCTGTGTAGCCCTGGCTGTTATGGAACTTCATCTGTAGGTCAGGTTGGCCTTGAACTCGGAGATCTGCCTGCCTCTATCTCCTGAGTTCTGGGCATTTTATTTTATATAAAAAAATTTTGAATGCTACCTAATCATAAATGATTGACATAAAATACCTAAAAATAAATTAGGTAATACGCCAATTTTAAAATTGTTTAAACAGGAGTTCAAGTAACTGAGGCTTATTCTAGAGTCATGTGACCTTGAACTCATCCTTCTGCTTCCAGCGACTAAATGCTGGGGTACTGTGCCATGTGGTATTGGGGATCGCACCCAGGGATTCACTCATGCTAGACAGACAATCTATTGACAGAATCATATCCCAAGAGTTTTCTTTAAACACTGTGTCTAAGGAAGGAATGAAAACCAGTGGGAAGGAGCTAGCGTGAAAAAGGATTTTGTGTGGTAGAAACAAATTATTGGACAGTTTGACAATGTGAAGAAAGAAAGGGAGAAACTAAACGCTTGAGCAAGCTACAAAGGACCCCAATAAAGCGAACAAGGCACAGAAAGGATGTCTGTTCCCCTCCCATCTTTTGAGATAAGCTATGTATGTAGACCTGGGGGGACGGAACTCTAGATGCCAACCAGACACTTGGTCAACTGCTGCAATCCTCCAGCCTCCCACAGTTACAGGCAATGTTCCCCAGGACTGACTGATCCTAAGAAAAATCCATCATCAAGGAAGGAGTGACTGAAATGCTGGTAGAGTTCTGAGACAGAATCATCCTATGCAGCTCAGGCCAGCCTTGAAATCAAGGTCCTCAGGCTCCTTAATCTTAGACTTACAAATGTAGGCGCCCAGGCCCAGCTTGAGATGTTCTTTACCTCTGCTGCATAATCACAAGCTGGAGTCCAGGTTATCCAAACAGCCCTCCTTTTCATAAGGAAAGTGCCTACTGAATTTAAACTTTATTTGGTTTAAATTACTTAGGAACAGACTTCAAAGATTTAGAAAGCAAAATGTTTTAAAACTAAAACCTTCCAATTGCTTCTACCTCTGCCTAACAGATGACTATTACTTCTCAGTGGTTGGTGTATGAGCAGATTTTAATCAAGTATTTTAAGCCTTTTATATGGCTTATTCACAAAAATCTCTTTTCTTCTACAGGTAAGAGCCTAATAAAGTTGAGTTCAATTCCCAGCGACCTCTTGGTGGCTCACAACCACCCATAATGAGATCTGGTGCCCTCTTCTGGCCTGCAGGTATATATGCAGGCAGGATACTATACATAATAAATAAATCTTAAATAAAAAGAATTTTGACGTGTCTTTAACTCTTAAAAGAATAGGATACCCTTGTTTGTTGCTGAACTCTCATCAAAATTTGAACCAACTCTTCATATTCCTTAATGAAAGTAAACTTGCAGACCTTATGCTACAGGAAATAGCAATTTGGTGTTTTCTTCCCACATTAAAACCATGGAACTGCAGTTCAGCTGGTGCTTGTCTAGCGCACAGGGCCCTGGGTTCTATCGCTATAGCACTGTATAAACTGGGAGCGGTGGCACAGGACTATTGAGGATCGGGAGCTTGCAGCCAGCCTAGGTCACATAAAAGACTACCTCATAGTTTTGCTTTGTTTCTTTAGATATGGCCTTACTATGTAAGTTAGGCTGGCTTCCAACCTGTGCTCTGCTGCCTCAGCCTCCTGAGCAAGTGCTGGGGATTACAGGCCTATGCTACCACACCAGGCATGGATACTTTGCTAAAAATTATAATACTACTATTCACATATTGAGCAAGATCCTGATTTCTTTAACAGTCTATGCTCATACACATAGCCTGTTTGGGCTACAGAGCAGGCTTCTGCTTCAGAAGACAAGCTATGCGTGGGATGCCTGCTTTATAGTGACATTAGCTACAGCTGCAAGAAAGACTATGTAGCAGTCACTGTCCCTTTGCTCTTACACTATACAAACAAGTTAGCATAACTCAAACCAATAAAGCCAGTACTTGGGAAACAGGCTGAACATGGAGTTTAGGGTCAATCTTGGCTAAAAAGGGAGAACCTATTGCAAAACCTCAACAAACCCACACTACTCAGACTGTCTGGAGAGCAGAGCAGGAGGAAGTGGTGGAGAGAGGGCCTGAAAAACTGAGTGCTGGACATTACTTTATAAATAGGATCTTGATAAGGTCTTGAACACTGTGAGGTATTCTTAACTTAATACATAGCATGAAAACATACACACCTATAGTCCAGCATTTGGGAGGCAGGAGCAGGAACATCAGGAGATGGCTACATGAGACCTTATCTCACAACAAGGCACATGGCTTCTGTACTTCATAAAAGCAGAGCCACACGCGACACTACACAAAGGGAGAACCTAAGAACTCCTGTCCTACCTTGTCTCTCTCCTTCTCCTTTAACTTGTCCATGGACCGTTTTAGTCCTTCTTCTAGCAGGTCCACAAGGCGCACAGTTTCACCTGAACGTGTTTTAAACTTCTTCCTAAAAGACATTTAAAGTCCTATAAAAAAATTCTGAATTAGACTGTTCAATTTAAAAATCCTTGAAAACCAAGGTTTGAGGGGTCCAGTCACATATGGCGACCTATGCCAACGTAACACAGCCATAGTCCAGCTAGCTACCAGGGATGAGCACCAAAGAAACAGTTTTCCAGTGTCTCTCAACTCAACACATTTTTGTTTCTAAGCCCCTAAGAGTTCCCTAAGGAACTCTATCCTTGCTACACTTTAATAGTGAAATAAAGAAAAGCATCTACAGGGCTGGAGAGACGCCTCACATTGATGAGCACTGGCTGCTCTTCCAGAGTTCAGTTCCCAGCACTCATGTTGGGCAGCACACAGCTAACTGCCTGTAGTCATAGCTCCACCCTATTCTGGACTTCACAGGTACCTGAACGCACAAAACAAAAAATCTAACCAACTCATTTCCTAGAATCCAAGATGCTGCTTAAATGTTTTGCTCTTTCAGAAAAATTTCTAAATCAAAAAATCCACTACAATTGCTTCTACACTGGACTAACATAATAAAATACTACCTGACAGAAAGAAAGCCAACCACATTAAGTTCAAGTTGGTAAATACTGAATATAAACATCCCATTATATTTACCTTTTGTCTCAAAAAGACTGAACAAAACAGAGGGAGATGACGGGGAAACAGAAAAAAGTGAAAGCATGGACATTATTAATTTAGAATTGATAAGCTTCATATTTTGTACAATAATGAAAGGAGTGAATCTTAAATTCAAGTGGACTCTCAATGACTCACACTTTTTCAAGATTGTAACCAAAGGTAAATGCACCGAGGGCTTTGAGTACGCCGCCAAGCATGCGTGTGAAACGGGCAGTCTAGACAGGAAGTGTGAAGGCTCCAGTGCTCCGTCCACAGCACACACACATCCTTAGGCTGCATCCTCTGCAAGAGCTAACTCACAGGAGAAGCGGCTTTGCTGAGTTTCCATGACAGTGTAGTAGACTCTCAACTTCTCAGTGCTACTGGGGGACTGAGGAACAGGAAGCCTTTTCTGAAGCTCTGGGGATTGGGGCCATCATTGCCAGCTCCTGCCTGTCCACTTACTTGTCTTCTCCTAGCACCACGCCGAATCCAACATGTGCCACTTGAGTTACTTTAGGGTCATACCAGCCAATCATTTGAGCAGCAGCAAAAATTGTCTGGAAATGTACAGCCTATGAAGAGCAGAAACAGAACAGTACTTGTTAGTTTTCTAATACTAATTAAAAAAGACACAACTGAGCTGGTCAGTGGTGGCACAAGCCTTTAATCCCAGCACTCAGGTGTGGGGGTAGAGGCTGAGGCAGGTGGATCTCTGCGAGTCAGAGGCCAGCCTGATCTACAAGAGCTAGTTTCAGGACAGGGTGCTCAGAGATCACATGACAGTCTTGTTAGGCAAACATCATTATAAAGTTCTTCTATTCTCCAGACGTGATCACCAAAACAAACAAACAAATAAAGCAAGCAAGCAAGACTACAATGACATTTTCTACACTCAGGTCTTAAAAGAGACCAGGCAATTAATGCATGCCTGTGATCTCAGTGCCACAGAGCTGGAGAATCGGGAGTTAAGGGCATATTCAGCTATGCAACCAGTGTTGAGACCAACCTAGATTATAAGACCAAGTCTCATAAAACAAAACATGTTTAAAGAGCAATGGAGGGAGGGAGGATACTGCGCAGTGTCCCAGCACTCGCTACCACATACAGAGCACAGGCTCTGATCCTCACCACAGCACAACCAAAGTGACTAAGGACAAATTCACAAAATGGTTTCTTCCTACTAAATCTTAAGTTTTCATTCAGAAAGGTAGGATTTCAGGTTTGAGGCCAAATGGGTTACTTGACACTTTATCCCACAAAAGTCACTTGGCTTTTCTATTTCCATGAAGTAAAATTTCTATGTGTCTATATGTTAAAATTAATTTTAAATAAAAGCAGAGTCACAATGCCACATTAAAAAAGGGGAAACCTATGACTTTTTGTAATAACCAAAAATAGAATATTACACAGAACGACCTGTTTGAAAAAAACAAAACCAAATGTTGGACTGCACCACCATCACCCTGTGTAGCCATGGCTGTCTTTAATTTGGAAGCTACCTGCCTCTGGCTCTCCAGGCTAGGAATAACCTATATGTTCAGAAAGTAGCTACAAAGCAGGCTCCAACCCCATTCTTTCTCCAAAGATGCACCAGTGCTCCAAACTGTACATTTCTAGTAAATTTTTAAAAGTCTTTAAGTGCCAAATGCAAACGGGCCCGGCCAATTCAACTTACTTGTCCATTGTCCACCACATAGATGAGCTTATCTGCTTTCTCTTCAAATAGTCTCTGTTTGATAGCAGCTAGGTCAGATGTATCATAAGTAAAGCCCCCATCTGATTTCACTATGGTCAACGGTATGGAACACCCAGGCACAAAGACAATTTTTCTGCCATCATCCACTTGCACAAATCCTAGCAATAAAGGAGGAAAAAAAAAACCACATTAAAATAAAATAAATCCTTCATTACTGATGTGGGAGTCTCCTCTGTATGATGTGACTGTTTTATTACCATTGGTTAATAAAGAAGCTGTTTTGGCCTATGGCAGGGCAAAATATAACAAGGTGGGAAATCCAAGCAGAGATAGGGAAGGAAAGAAGGCAGAGTCAGGGAGATGCCATGTAGCAAGAGGTAACAAACCACAAGCCTTGTGGTAAAATATAAAATAACAGAAATGGGTTAATTCAAGATGTAAGAGTTAGTTGATAAGAAGCCTTAGCTAATAGGCCAAACAATGCTATAATTAATATAGTTTTTGTGTGATTATTCGGATCTGGGTCGCTGGGAATGAAAAAGCAGTCTCCAATTACACATTACCAAAGCTAAAAGAGCCCTCCTGAAACCAGAATCCTAGTTTATTCTAGGACCACACAAATACTTGGTTATTCTATGAACATTTTGTTATTGAAAAAAGTAAGTTTATATTTTTTATGTGTCAGAAAATGAGAGTGGTACATGTACTACAGTGTGAATGTGGAGGGCAGAAGATGCCCTTTGGGAACTGGCACCCTCCTCCTACTCTGTGGGTCTCAGGGACTAAACTCAGGACACCAGGCTTGGCAGCAATTCCTCTATCTACAGAGCTTTCTCACCAGCCCTGTGTATTTTAAAAGATGGTTAAAGAGCTGAGGAATGATTATTCCCACACGATCTACTGCCAAGACTGATTTCAGGGCACAGGGTCAACACGATGGCAAGTCTCTGCACTCACAGCACACCTGGTCAAACTCTGCTTCAACACCCAGTGGAAGCATCCACTCAGCAGACAAAATATGAACATATGTGCTTTCTTTTCATGACCTTCCTATGGATGTGTTCGAACATAGCAAGATTTAGTATCTGGAATAAGGAGTGGGAAGAAATAAAACTGCTCATGTGCTTATAATGAAAAAGCAATGTTCTTAGATCCAAGAAAAGACAGGAATAGGAATGAACTTTCTAACAGCTATATTTGATTTATGCCACTTATAATATTGAATCCCAAACTTAATGTTTATAGTAGCTACAGTCACTATGCAGATTATGTTACCATACTACTTACAGTTTAGGAAACAGACTCATAGGTAGTGGTTAAAACTACAGCCCGTGAAGGAATACTGCCTGTGTGTAAATTTCAGGTTCGTTGGTATGGGCCCTGACTTCTCTGTGCTAATCAGGGCTGAGCACAGAGCCAGGAGTTATGTATGACAGCATATCTAAGACCCTCTGTTCAATCTTCAGTTCCATAATGCCAACAAAACCCCACAAATATTGTTTTATTATCTTTAAAGTATGGTTCCCAGACTCCACTTCCACATTCAAGAACCAGGCTTCAGGGCTGAGGCTGGCTCAGTGGTTAAGTTAAGAACACTTGTTGCTCTTGCAGAAGACTGACCTGGGTTCAGTTACTAACGTGACAGACAACTCACAACTGACTCTAACTCTAGTTCCAGGGAACCTGATGCCCTCTTCTTGCCTCCATGGGTGTGCACATGGTGTGCGCTCTTGCTCACACTCACATGCAGGTAAACACTCATGCATATAAAATAAAGCTATATACATTTTTTATTTATCAAGACAGGGTTTTTCTGTGTAGCCCTGGATGTCCTGTCTCCCAAGTGCTGAGATTAAAGGTCAGCACCACTATGCCTGGCAAAATATATAAGCCTTTAAAGAAAAGATCATGAGGGGCTGGAGAGATGGCTCAGTGGTTAAGAGCTCTGCTTGCTCTTCCAAAGGTCCTGAGTTCAATTCCTAGCAACCACATGGTGGCTCACAACCATCTGCAATGAGATTTGGTGCCCTCTTCCGGCCTGCAGGGATACATGCAGGCAGAGCGCTGTATACATAATAAATAAATAAATAAAACTAAAAAAAAAAAAAGAAAGAAAGAAAGAAAAGATCATGAACCATGGTGGTAAATTTGAGACCAGACTGGAGTATGCAGTGAAACCCTGTCACAAAACTCCAAAATCATGGGGCAAATTTTTGCACAGAATTCCAGTTAAAAAAGAGCGAGAGAATGATAACATACGACCAAAGTCACAGTCATCAACAGCTACTGAAACTACAGGGCAAAGTGTGACAGACGTACAGTTGACCTAAACCTACTAACCACAGTATCTTATAAAGAGACAACTAGACATTGCTTGTATTCTTGAAAATCAAAGCAAACCAGATTGAACGAATCCTCTTTAAAAATACAGGCAGATGCTGGGTGGTGGTGTACACGCCTTTAATCTCAGGCAGAGAGAGGAGGATCTGAGTTCGAGATCAGCTTGATCTACAGAGCAAGTTCCAGGACAGCCAGGACTGTTAGACAGAGAAATCCCATCTCAAAAAACAAACAAAAAAACTCAGACAGAACCAGGCATTGTGGTTCATCCCTGTAATCCCAGCATTTAGGAAGCTGAGGCAAGAGAATCATTAAGTTTAAGGCCAGCCTGGTGTACAAAGTGAGATTGTTATGCCAACAGGATGAATTCTATAAGCCTTCTTTCTTTAACAATAAAAGAAACACATCCAGGCATGGTACTGCAATGCCTGTACTCCCAGTACTCTGGAGGCAGAAAGGGGAGGAGTCCCACAAATTTGAGGTCAGCATGGGTCTATACAGCAAGGGTTTCTTACAAAGCAAGAAAAAAGTACACAGGAAAAGGAGGGCTACTATGTATTAACAGACCACAAATAAATGTAATATTCAAACTCTGAGGGAAAAAAACCCTATGATTAAAAAATTATAAAGCTGGACATAGTTCAAACATACATTTGGGAAGCTGAGGCGGGAGGAAAGTGAATTCCAAGCCAGCTTGTGGATTCAGGGAGATCCTGTATTTGAATGAACAAATTAAAATAAGTCCCATTGGGACATCTGAATTGTCTATTGAATGGCATTAAGACATTATCGCCAGGCTGTGGTGGCGCACGCCTTTAATTCCAGCACTCGGGAGGCAGAGGCAGGCAGATCTTTGTGTGTTTGAGGCCAGCCTGGGCTACAAGAGCTAGTTCCAGGAGAGGCTCCAAAGCTACAGAGAAACCCTGTCTTGAAAAACCAAAAAAAAAAAAAAAAAAAAAAAAGAAAGAAAGAAAGAAATACATTCTTGCCCAGGCTGATAGCACAACAGCACATGCTTGCTGTCTTTGGGTTCCATCTGATTGGGGACGAGAATTTATTACCAAACATGAAGGTTTACACTTGTCATCTCAGCGTGGGGAGACAGAGGCAGAACAATTTCTGAGTTCAAGGTCACTGTGGTCTACATATTTAATTCGAAGCCAGCCAGGGCTACACAGCAAGACCCTGCCTCTATCACACACAGAGAAAGAAATTGAGTGAGATAACGACACTAGAGTTTTAGGAGGAGTAGACACGAAACACATGTCCTTTCAGGGACAGAGCAGTAAAAGTGTAAAAGTGTGTGGACAGAACAGGGTGTAGTCTAGCTTTACTATTTATAACTGTTGATGTTTTGTGAAGAGGTTGTCTACAGTAATCATAAATTTCATTCTATCTTTGTCTGCTTGCAAGTTTTCAGTGATAATAAAGGACCCAGGATTGATACCCAGCACCCACGATGGTTAGCAACCACCCATAGCTCAACTACTAAGGAATCTGGTTGCTCTATTCTGACCTTTGCTCATACACATGCACAAAAAACACAAAATAAATCCAAAATGTAAAAGGATGTAATGCCTACCTTTATCTTCAAATTCTTTTACAATATCATTCATCCTATCTTGATAGAAGGATTCTCCTCTCTCTATTAAAGTGATGTCCAATGCATCATAAATTTTCTTAAACTCTAGAAAATACCAAGTATAGTAAATGAATAAACATTTAAGCAAAGAGGAAAAAAAACCCACAGCATTTAGAAAGCTTTATAACTGGATGTAACACAAAAAGAAATTAGTAACACTGAATATGTACAATAGAGAACAGTATATGTGTGCCGCCATTGGGGAAGAGAATATGGTGCCAGATATGAAACACTGGGCCATAGGATACAGCTCAGAGGCTCAGCATGGGCTTAGCCAGCATGAGACCCTGGGTTTGATATGTAGCAGCCCCTCACCCAAAACATCATTACAAATTATTTTTTCCTATCTATAAGAAAAACACCCTTTCTAAAATTCTAAGTGAGGGTTACAGGTGCAGCATTTATGGGCTCTGGTTCAGTCTTCAGCACCAACTAAAGTAGCGTGTTTATGCATGCCCATGATCCTAGACCGGGTAAAGGAAGAAAAGAGAGCAGAGCAGCTATTTTGAAGATAGCCTGGACTACACGACAACACTTCTTTAAATAGATATGAAGTCAAATATGGTATTCTGGATTTCCAGCCCAACTAAGGAAATCTAGCAGAGGAGGAATATTTCAGGCCAGGATTCAAGATTATCTTTGACAAACCAGGAAGACCCTATTTGAAAATCACCCTGGGCACAATGGAATACTCTCATAATTTACCCTGGGCACAGTGGAATACTCTCATAATTCACCCTGGGCACAGTGGAATACTCTCATAATTCACCCTGGGCACAGTGGAATACTCTCATAATTCACCCTGGGCACAGTGGAATACTCTCATACTCTAGCATTAGGCAGGAGGGCGGTGAGCTCAAGGTGAGTCTAGGCTATTCAGGAAATACCTACTCAGAAGCAAAAGACAGCAATAGTATAGATTTAAGACAGGAAAAACCAGGCTATACACATGTTGGAACATGCCTTTAATCCCAGCACTCAGGAGGCAGAGGCAGGCTGATCTCAATGAGTTCAAGGCCATCCTGGTAGTGAGTTCCAGGACAGTCAGGGTTATGCAGAGAGAAGATCTCAAAACAAACATCACCTAGCTGGTGATGAAAACATTTATTCAGCTTTCTGTTTGGTATCCTGCCTTGTTTCTCACTTATCAGCGACACAGCATTTCCTAAGTGCAACACTTTCATACCTTAAAATCTAGGTTACAAAGCAGTCATCAATAATCTTTGCAAAAGGCCTGATGGCGATATTCATTCATTTACCAAAGTGGTCTTTTAAATTGATTTTGCGAAACCAAACATGGTGGCAAATGCAAGTGCGTGAGAGGCAGAGGCACTGTGAATTCAAAGCCAGCCTGGGGTTGAACTGAGACAAAGACATAGACAGCTTTGTCTCAGAGACTGGCATTTGACTTTGATCTTGTGATGGAGAAGCCTTGTCAGCCAATTATCTTTAAGAGGTGGGTCCAAGTTAAGGTGTGGTTTTCTGGGAGGGGGGGATGGACCCTTGCATGGCTCAGGTGCCCCCACCCTGTGATTTCTGCGGGGCACAGCTGAGCTTGGACTTCTTGTCCCTGTTTCATGAATTTTCTCCTTATAATAAATAAAAATATAATTGTTTTATCCTTTAGCTAGCCCAGTTATTTCCAAAATCGAGCTAGTTTCTACACCCATGTAAAAACCTGGATGTATGGGGCTGAGATGGCTTAGCAACTAAGAGCATATACTGCTCTTGTGGGACCTAAGCTCAGTTCCCAACACCCATGTCAGTTCCCAGGGATCCAACACCTTCCTCTGGCTACTACAGCCACCAACACTAACGGGCACAAACACATGCATAATTTAAAATAAAATAATTGTATGCTGGGAATGGCAGCACATGCTTTTAATTCCAGCATTCTGGAGGCAGAGGAAGATGGGTTCTGAGTTTGAGGTCAGCGGGTGTATACAGTAAATTCTTGGATGTGGTGGTATGCATCTGTAATCCCATTATCCTACAATGAGATGGATTTGGGTTTGTTTTTCAAGGTTTCTCTGTGTAACCTGCCCTGAATGTCCTGGAACTCACTTTGTAGACCAAATTGGCCTGGAATACAGAAATCTACCTGACTCTGCCTCCCAAGTGCTGGAATTAAAGGCATGCACCACCACCGCCTGGCTTGCTACAATGATAGGATAATTGAGGCTACGATAGCTTGGAGTATAGCATGAAGCACAGCAGAAATAATACAACAGAGATCCTGCCCCTATAAGGTATAAGGAGAACAGATTCCCCAAAATTGTCCTCTGATCATCAGTCAGGTGGGCTATGTGTAAAATATTGAGTTTACACAATTAATTCAGAAAAGCATATGGGAGGTTTGAAGAAACAGGCAAACAAACAAAAACACACAAAGACCCTAATTACAAAAACCTAATATCAATCCCGAATAAAAACACTCACCTGCACGGGAGACATCACAGATGAGGTTCCAGGCCTTTATGAAATCTGGGTTTTTACTCTGCAGTGAAACAACACATTGATAGGCTCGCTTCTTAAATTCCTCCTCAGTATCAAACCTCTTCTTAGATTCCTGTTAAGAGATTTGTAAGATCCAATCGTTTTGCTCTAGATAAAGAGTGTACTCATTTCTGTACATATGCACCATAAGAAATAGACAATTGAGAATATAAGTGTTCTACATCAAAGATAAGAAGAATACAAGTTCCTAAAAACAAATACGAAAACCAAAATAAACCAGAGTGGCCAGTGTGGCGGAGCACTTTTAATCCTAGCACCAAGCGGGGAGAGGCAGGTAAACCTCTAGGGAGTAGGTTCCAGAGAGGTAGGGGACACAACTGTTCTCTAAATACCCTGTTCTCTAAAACAAAACACCCAAGCCAACCAACAAAAAAAGCACATCCTGCAAGAGTTCAAGAATTGGCAACAGCTGAACTGGGAAGATAACTGGGTAGACATAAAGTATCTGCCCTAACCTCGAGAGAACAATAGCTCTATCTCCAGAATCTAAGTACAGCTGTGCCACCTTGACAGCCACCTATAATTTTGGCAGGGATTGGTGTGTGTATGTGTGTGTGGACGGGGGTAGCTAGACTAGACTGAACTCAAGAGATCCCGATCTTACTAAAAAGTGATCAAGAAAGATACCAGATGTTAACTCAAGACCACACACACTTGAGTGTGCGTGACAGCCTAGCTTTTTTTTAACAATGAAATTATTTTTTCTTAAATATACAAAACTCAGCTGAGCATGTGGCTCCTGCTTGTAACTCTAACATTCAGGAGGCAGCCAGAACACCAACTTTTTTTTTTTTTAAAGATTTATTTATTTATTATGTATACAACATTCTGCCTCTATGTATGCCCACACGCCAGAAGAGGGCGCCAGATCTCATTACAGATGGTTGTGAGCCACCATGTGGTTGCTGGGAATCGAACTCAGGACCCCTGGAAGAGCAGCCAGTGCTCTTAACCACTGAGCCATCTCTCCAGCCCCCAGAACACCAACTTTATAGGCCAGTCTAGTCTCAAACTATCTCAAAATCAAACCCACAAAAGCCTTCAATGTTTCATTTTTATTTTGCTAGCACAGGCTTTCTCACTTTAGGGTGTGCTTACTAGTGTTTCTTTGCAAATGCATCTTTCAAGAACAACTGGGGATGGTAAGCTGGTTTAGTTAATAAAGGCCCTTGCGGCCCAGCCTAAGTATGCAAATTCAATTCCCAGGATCCACATGGTAGGAAAAAACTGAGTCTCCCGAGTTGTCTTCTGGCTTCAGTGCTCACTCAAGGCATTCAAACAAAACAAAACAAAAAACAAAAACAAAGAAACTGGAAAACTGATTCATTACCAAATCAGTAAATTTTAGTAATGTACTGCAAAATCACTTATATTAGCCAATCTGTTTCACTATATCCAAAAGCAATTTAACATGATTAGTTATTTTTAAATTGTTACTAGAAAAACACCAAAACTCAAGTGTTTGCTTTTTAATCCATTAGTCTAATTCTTGGTTCATTTATCACAAGAAAAATGATTTTGAAAATACAAGACTGTATGTACAATACTGCTTTATGGGAAAGAGTCACAGAAAACTTTCAGTAGATGGATTAAAAACTGCAGTGCACCAATCCAGAACGCTGACCAAAGTCACCACACAATTAAGATAGGGCTGGACTCACTATTACAGCTGAGGTTAACTGTGAACTCTAGATCCTCTTGCTCCTACCTCCCCAGTGCGGAGATTAGAAGCATTTGCCCCACACCAAGGCATACGTTTGTCTTTTAAAAACTGCTCTGGAAGATGGCACAGTGGATCAAGGTGCTTGGCTGATGAGTTATACAGAGTTGAAGCCTAGGACCCACAGGATGAGAACTGATTCTTACAGGATGTGCCTGGACCTCCACACACAGACATGATGTACAACCTACCCCTAAGATACAAGCATAATAAAAAGACTTAGAAACACTAGCACCACTTGGTTTGAGCCAGGTATAGTGGCTCAGGTATAAGCCAAGCTCTTGAGAGGCTGAGGCCAGAAACTGCCACGAGTTTAAGGGAGTGAGGGGTCAGGTCCCTGGAACTGGAGTTACAGCTGTGAGCTGCTATGTGGATGTTGGGAATTGAACCCAGGTCCTCTGGAAGAGCAGCTGAGCCATCTCTCCAGCCCATCAATTTTTAAATATATATCGATAAACAAAGCAGCTGGGCGGTGGTGGTGCTCGTCTTTAATCCCAGCACTCGGGAGGCAGAGGTGGGCGGATCTCTGTGAGTTCGAGGCCAGCCTGGTCTACAAGAGCTAGTTCCAGGACAGGCTCCAAAGCTACAGAGAAACCCTGTCTCAAAAAAAAAAAAAACAAAAAAAAGCCAAAAGGCCAAAAACAAAACAAAACAAAAAAAACCCCAAAAAGCAAAGACATGCAATGGGGCAATGGGGTGTAGGGCAGTATTTCTATGATTACACCCAAAAGTAAATGGACACTAGTGTGGTTGTTTCTAAGCACACACGTTATCTATGAGTGAAAAATGAATTCAGGTTTTCAAGTAAGTGAACTTTGTGAATCAGCTTTTACTTTCACCCAGGCAATGCAGCATTACCAAGGTAGAGCCACTGTATGTGGAAAATATTATTGGTAAGCATTTGTCTTTTCTTTAAAAAGTTTTATTTGAAATTATGTATATGTATGTTCCTGTGTGTGGGCACTGTGAGGGCAGTGCCACTGGAAGCCACAAGAAGGCATCAGATCCCTACAGCTAGAGTCAGAGAAGCAATTCTGAGCCACCTGTTGCGGGTGCTGGGAACAGAGCTCAGGTCTAAACACTGAACCATCTCTCCAGCCCCATTTGTTAAATAACATTTGACCAGCTTCAGTGGCGCGGGAGGATTGTCCGTATTCTGTCAATCATGATTTAAATAAACGCTGATTTGGCCATTAGCCAGAATGTATGGGTGGGACAACCAGACAGGAAGTAGAAGCGGAGCAAGAATAGGAGAATTCTGGGAAGCAGGAAGATCTCTCGGCACTCCTGTCTGGATCACCGATGAAGCAGGATGTGACTTGCCCTGCTGAGAAAGGTACTGAGCCATGTGGCTAACATAGATAAGAATAATGGGCTATATAAGTTATAAGAGCTAATACGAAGCCTGAGCTAATGGGCCAATCAGTTTATCATTAATATAGACTCTCTGTGTAATTTCTTTGGGACTTGCTGGCTGTGAGAACTGGGCAGGATAGAAACCCCAACAAGCAGGTTAAACAGCTGCGAGGACCGGGCAGGACAGAAACTCCAGCTAGCAGGCCCTTCATACTACAAGGTTCCACCTTATTCTTTTCAGTACACAGTAACTTCAACTATGGTTTTGAACTTCCTTTGGGAGAAGGGTCGCAAATATACAATTATACAACAATTGTGCCAAACCTTATAAAAGGCCTGAAGATCCCCAATAGGAGGTGAAACTGTCAGATAATCTGGAAACTGATCTTGTAGGTGAGCGATGAGCATGCCAAACTGGGTCCCCCAATCTCCTACATGGTTTATCCTAATACCAACCAGAAAACAAGAAGTTAAAACAAACAAACAAACAAAAAAACTAGCAATTAAATGAAAAGTATACTCCATTAGAAGTCATTAACATCTAAATGTCAATCTGCACTCTAGTAAAAGTTGTTAATGTAGCTGTTTCCTCAATGGGGTTGCTAACTGACAAATCGTGTTACTAGTAACCGCTGAATAAGGCGAGAACGTAAGATTTACTGATCTCTATCTAATGGGCTACAAACTGTGTATTATGTGGCTAGCTAAACTCTTACAGCTGAGCCAAGGCTAGTCACTGCCACTTAAGGAGGCAACCAACTCCCATAAGTTGCTTGCTGACCTTTAAAGTATCATTCCCCAAAAAAGAAACACATGAAATAAAAGAAAAAAAGGAAGAAAATATAACTTTCAATCAATTACTGTAGGGAAGTTAAAATAAATGGCTCCAAAATGCCAATGGGTAACATCCTTCCATTTCTGCCTTTAGCGACTGCTCAATCACGTTTCCTTACTTACCTGCTTCTTTACTAGCGCCAGAGCGATCTTTGGGATCACATGTTCTACCAGTTAGAACAGAATCCCAGTTTCATACCATGGCGTACAACGTCCAACACATATACTTCTTGAGTAGGCCTTCTGGACTACCAGAAGGTGAGTTCTTGTTATACACGAGGCACTCAATAAGTATCTGGGAAGGCTGGAGAGACAGCTCAGCAGTTAAGAGCACCCACCGCTCTTGCAGGGGACCTGGGTTTGGTTCGCAGTAAGACAGTTCACAGCTGCCTTTTTCTATAGTGCCAGGTAAATACAATGCCCTCTTCTGGCCTCTGCATGCACATGGTATACAAACTAATGCAGGGACATAGACATAAATTTTTTTAAAAGTAATTTATTCTTAGCTGGGCAGTGGTGGCACAGGCCTTTAATCCCAGCACTCGGGAGGCAGAGGCAGGTGGATCTCTGTGAGTTCGAGGCCAGCCTGGTCTACAAGAGCTAGTTCTAGGACAGGCTCCAAAGCTACAGAAAAACCCTGTCTCGAAAAACTAAAACACCAAAAAAATAAAATAAATAAATAAATTAAAAAAAATTTAAAAAGGAATTTATTCTTATTTTATGTGTATTTGTGTTCTGCCTGTGTATGTCTGTATGAGGGTATCAGATCTTGAAGTTACAGACAGTTGTGAGCTTCCATGTGGGTGCTAGGAATTGAACCCAGGTCCTCTGGAAGAGCAGTCAGTGCTCTTAATCACTAAGCCATCTCTCCAGCCCCATATAAATTTTAAATAAATAATAAAATATATGTGGAATATATACATATACCCTAGGTTCCATAGGAAATCTACAATAAGGATGTGAAAAGTTCAGATACGGGATAGGGACCAGGATATTTATAAGATTAAGATGTATTTTTATTTATGTATATGATATTGAGTCTGTACATATGCAGGCAAGACCTGTGAAAGCCAGAAAAAACATTGGATCGCTGGAGCAGGAGTTGCAGGCAATTGTAAGTCACATGATGTGGACATTAGGAACTGAGCTTGGGTTCTCAGAAAGAGCTGTCTCCCCTGCCCCCAGGATATATTTTTAAAAGATTATTTGGCAAGTGAGTACAAAACAGAACTTAGCTTTTAAGGTTGGGTGTTGAAGATACTTCAATAATAAGATGTGTCATTTTTAATAGAAATTTCCAAACAAAAGCAGGAGAACACACCTTAGCACGTCATACCCAGCAAATTCAAAGAGCCGGCTCGTACTTTCGCCTATGATAGTTGACCTGAGGTGGCCAACATGCATCTCCTTAGCTATGTTGGGAGACGAAAAGTCAATGACAACCTGAAACAGAAACAAGATTTTAAAAGGGGGCACAAGTATTTTATCATGCTACCATCTAAAATTAAGTCTTAAATATTAGTCTAGATTCTAATTCATGCGTATTTGATTGTCTTGTGGCTCTAATTGCATATTAACTGATAAAGAATCCAATTAATTTATACAAATTACTATTCAACAATACTATATTCAGCAATAGTTGCATTAAGTACCAGTTATAAATCTTAAATGCCTATGGAATGAGATTAAAAAATTATAAAACACCAGAAACCCATTTTCCAATTACACGCATGATCTCAAGATAAAGTGAAGGTCATCCCCAGAGACAGCATTCGCCACATAAGTCTAAAATACTGAAGGATTAGCACACATACCTTTTTTCTCTCTCCAAGAACAGGCAGTTGAACTCCATTTATTAGGAGACTGGTCAACTGTTCTGACACAAAATCTTTTCTCAAGTGGACATTAATGAAACCTAAAAGAGTAGTAAAAAATGATCAGTCTTCCATTTTGGACAACTGTGTACTCTGAAGGGTTTTCTCCATTTCACTTATGCTGGCCCAGAAAGAGAGCTGTGGCAAAACTCTTAGGAGTCTAACAGCAGTCAAGACAAATTACCCAAGCCCTGAAAACACCCATCTCGGCATCTACTTCCAACCATCACTCCCCTGTCCCCCCAAAACTGCTGCGTATTACTCCAGCCCATCCACTTTCACAAATGGTTGGCTCATCTGAGCAAACTGAAAGGCCCTTCTGTCGCAGGCTTAGCTGTTCCCTAGTCCTTTGCTGAGGAAAACATGACTCAGTGGAAGGCAAAGTAACCCAACCAAGCTGGTCTCCAAAATGGTAATTATTTTATAATTTAATTTATAATCCAGGTTATTTTTAACCAGCTGGCTCACAACATATTAAACGTCTGGGATGGCCTGTACATATCATGCTGCCTCCTGAGTAGATGTGATCACAGGCATGTGCCACCATGCCTGGCAATTTTTTTTTTTTTAAATTTTGGTGGCCACACTAAGATAAAGGTCAAAGATCTTGTTATACTTGTTAGGAAAGCACTTTACTACTGACTTACACCCCCAGACCCAGCATTGAAACTTTAAACCTTTTTAAATCTCAAAAGTCACTCATCAATACAGTAATTAAGAAAGCTAGCATATCATACCAGGACCCGCAATTTCAACTTTGTCAATATAGTCATTGTTCGGCAGGTGTTTGGTAATGTTTTCTGCAATTTCTCTAGGATTAACTTTCTGCTCCTTTGCTTTGAGCATCTACAACACAATGTGAGACAATTCATTAGCACCAGGGAGCAATTTCCTAGGGAATGTGCTGACCAAGCATGAGCTACATTTGCAAAACACTCAGGAAGCAGAAGCAAAGCCCAACCACCTGTGAATGGATAAACCAGAGCATCACCAGTGCCCTGAGGAACCAACAAGCCCAAACCATAGTCTGTACTAAAACCAGCTCCCTGCCTCCCACCTCTTAAAGACACAACAAAGTCTAGAGTCACAAAGCCTGAGCCAGCACATCTACACCCCTTTTCTTTCTTCCCTTCCTTTTTGGTTTTTCGAGACAGGGTTTTTCTGTAGTTTTGGACCCTCTCCTGGAACCAGCTCTTGTAGAGAGGGCTGGCCTCAAACTCACAGAGATCTGCCTGCTTCTGCCTCCCAAGTGCTGGCATTTAAAGCACACACCATCACTGCTTGGCCACATCTACACTCTTAATTCCAAGTCATGAAACTGTCCACTATTGGTGTGGGAGATCCTTCTATGTGTTACTTGTATTGGTTAATGAATAAAGAAACTGCCTTGGCCTGATAGGGCAGAACTTAGGTAGGCAGGGAAAACTGGACTGAATGCTGGGAGGAAGAAGGCGGAGTCAGGGGACACCATGAATCCACCACCAGAGATAGACATGCTGGACCTTTGCTGGTGATACACAGATTAATGGAGATGGGTTAAATTAATATGTAAGAGTTAGCCAATAAGAAGTTAGAGCTGGGCTGGAGAGATGACTCAGTGGTTAAGAGCTTTGCCTGCTCTTCCAAAGGTCCTGAGTTCAATTCCCAGCAACCACATGTGCTCACAACCATCTGTAATGAGATTTGGTGCCCTCTTCTCTGCAGGGATACATGCAGGCAGATACTAGATACATAATAAATAAATAAATCTTAAAAAAAAAAAGTCAGAGCTAATGGGCCAAGCAGTGTTTTAATTAATACAGTTTCTGTGTGATTATTTCGGTTCTGAGCAGCCGGGACAAACAAGCAGCTCCTTCCCTTGCAACACACTATTCATAAACAGCACTCTTGGGCTGGGAATTTGGCTGAGTGGCTAGGACTCTCTGGGTTGGAAGCCCAGCATCAAAAAGAAAAGGCAGTAAAAAGCTCACAGGAGTATTAGAGAAAAAAGTCTGCTCAAGAGCAAACCCTTCCCAATCAACACAGAAAGTGAAAGAAACAGTCATAGGTCACGTGTAGTCAGATAATGTAGCTACTGCAAATAAAGAACTCCTCAGCTTAAAAATGAAATGTGGCTGTTCGGAGCGGCACATGCCAGAAATCCCAGTATTTGAGGACTGAGGCAAGAGACCTGGCAAAGTGACCATGTCTCAAGAAACCAAAACAGAAAAGGAAGCCAGGTGGTGGTGGTGCACACCTTTATTCCCAGCACTTGGGAGGCAGAGGTAGGTGGATCTTTGTGAGGTCAAGGCCAGCCTGATCTACAAAGCAAGTTCCAGGACAGCCAAAGCTACAAAGAAAAAACCTGCCTCAAAAAAACAAAACAAACAAACAAAAAGAAAAACAGTCTATAAAGTCTGCTTCAAAACATCCTAGCTCTAACAAGTAATTGATGGTGGTGATCTTCAGCCATATACTCCTTTAAAAACAAACAAACAAACAAAAAAACCCAGGGACATCTGTGAAACCTAGAATGCTCTTTACTTGCAGCAATTCTCCTGCCCCAGCCCCTGAAGTGCTGAGATCACAGGCATCTGTCACCATGCCCAGCAATAATGTGCTAACTTTATTTCACTTTCCAAATGTTATTAGCCACACACACCAATCCAGAACACAGCAAGAAACACCAAAACAATACAAATAGGGCTCTCTCTGAGCTACACCCTGGTCCCATGTGGAAAGTGTCCCCTCTGTTGAAGATACAAGAGTTTACTGTTATTTATGTTCATAGGAGTGATGATGATATGTCAAAGAATCAAGTCAACCAAGGCCAGGCAAAACAAATAATACTTCACCTGAGAAATTCCCATTGCGCTATTGCATTGATAGTCTCCAAACTTGGGCTGCTGACTCGGGGTTACGACCAGAGGAGGGTTGTCCAGGTCTGGATATGCAGCCTTAATGGCATAGCCAAAGACATCCTGCAGGCAGCTATTGATGTTAATCATATTTTTAGTTGGTCTTCTTTTCCTTTCTGACTGAAGACTCTGCAGGCAAAGAACAGCAGTGTCTTAATGAAGTAGTATAACATCACACAAACTCCAAATATGTTGAGAAAAGCCAGGACGGGAATGCTCAGACTTGAAGAGGGTTCTAAGAAATTTCGTGAGAATCACGGCTGCCATTCTGTATGCCTTAACAGAACACAAGCAATAAAAAGCAGTGACTGAATACAGAAGAGGAGTGAGGGCAGCATTGGGAGGCAGAGACAGGCAGACAGACCTCTGTGAGTCGAGGCAAACCTGGTCTACACAGTGAGTTCCAGGACAGCCAGGGCTCTGCAGAGAGACTCTTGTCCAAAGAAAAAGAAAACAGAAGTGAGTCATAAGCTGCCTCACCCCAAACACTGGCAGGGAAAACTCAATGGGCAAAACAACTGCCAGATCTTCTCCACAAACGACCTTTCAGGACAAGAGAGGAACCCAGAGTGACAGTTTTGCCCACTAAAATAACCCCTGGGTCAAGCCCTACTTGTTCTTTCTCAACAGCTTTTAAGTGGGGCACATTCATTTAAGAGACACTATAATTACTCCTATCATCACTCATTACACCTCCACAAAATTGTCTACCACGAGACTGCTGAACGCAGAGAAGTACTTTGTCCATAGTGCTATCCGGTATGCCCACATCACACCTGCCAGATAAGATGTTATCAAAGCAGACGACAGAACAGACTCCAGAAAGTCAGAGGCCAGCTTGATCTACATATTTATCACCAGGCCAACTAGGGCTACACAATGAATCCTCATCTCAAAAAAGGAAAAGGGTGGGCTTGCAACCTGTCAGCAGAGCACTGGCCTAGCAGAGGCCTGGATTCGACCTCTAGAGCCCTCTCCACAGGAGTGGGTAAACATGCTTTCAGTGGAACATGACAAAAACGCTTCCTGTGTTCTAAGATGTGAACCTAGGGCCTCAAGTGCCATGTTCTACCACTGAGCCACTCATAGTCCAACTGTAACTTACAGTAATCAGTCAGGCGGTGGTGGCACACCCCTTTAATCCCAGCACTTGGGAGGCAGAGGCAGGCGGATCTGTGAGTTCATGGCCAGCTTGGACTACAGAGGGAGTTCCAGGACAGGCTCCATAGCTACTGAGAAACCTTTTCTCAAACAAAACAAAACAAAACTCAAAGCGAGGCCCAGAAGATCACATCTAAAATCCCAGCAGTTAGAAGGTAGAGACAGAAGGAGCAGTCAGCTTGGGCTACACAGTCATAACCTGTCTCAAAATAACAATGGAAAGACCAACATGTGTAAACACTAATGGCGACAACATGTGTAAACACTAATGGCAACAGTAGCATAGAAGTAGTGCTAAGTTCTGTACTAAGTGTTTTGTATGCACGCTTTTCTTTTTACTTTACATATCAAAAGTGAGTTGTTGCTACTATCATTACTTTCACATGGATTAGTGATTGACAGATTACAAAGCAGGTGGACAGGAATGGAGAGGTCAAGTCCTACCCTCCCCATGACTGCTACAAAATGAAAAATTTCATACACACACCATCTTTTTCTTTCTTTTTGAGAAAGGGTCACTTTGTAGGCCAGGCTGGCTTCAAACTTGAAACAATCTTTCTCCTTCAGTCTACCAAATCGTATTTCTCCCACCCTTCCCCACCCCGGGGGTTTCTATTTATAGCTTTGATTGTCCAGGAACTCTTTGTTGACCAGGTTATTCTTGAATTCAGATCTGTCTCTTCCTCCACAGTGATAGGACTAAAGTTGTCAAAAACCACACCTGGCAATGTTATATTCTTAAACTCATCAAAAAGTCTTTTGATATATTGGGTGGTGGCGGCACATACCTTTAATCCCAGCACTAGGGAGGCAGAGGCAGGTGGATCTCTGTTGAGTTCCAGGAAAGCCAGTCCTAGGACTACACAGAGAAATTCTGCTAAAATGTTAGGTCAAACACTGAAAAGGGGAAGGAATGACTGATTATTAAGGGGGCTCACATTGGCCTGAGATAAACTGTAATTGTGTTCTGCACTTGCAACATCCCAATCTCTTCCCAAAAGTCTAATCAGTCAATCAGCCTTGAAGAAGGTTCAATAGAAGGTGTGCTTCTTTCTGAGAACATTTGTCCTCATGAGTATAATTCCAGCCATGTTTAAAAAAACATGGCTAACATACACAGAGGCAAAACAACTTTGTAAAAATAAAGCTTGTGCTTTGGCTGACATCTTCCATACTAGAAAATTAAAAATATTAACTCAGGAAACAAATAAGAGCTGGTTTAAGGCTCTTCCCCTCTTTGGTTTGTTGTAGCAGAGTCAGGCTGCTGAAGCTGGCCTAGAAATCCTGATCCTCCAACCTCAAGTGCTGGGATAGAGACATCAGCTCCCAAACTGGACCAACTTTAAGTTTTTACGAATACTCTTACGTCCCCAAAACCAGTAATTAACTTTTTTTAAACTGTAAAGATATTGGTATGTATCTTTTGTAATAAGCATTTACACATACACACAAAATCCACTGTACTTGATCTCATCCAAATTAATATGCACGTATAATCAATTTTAACACTTTCACTTTCTCTTCCCTGATCCTCCTGCCTCCACTCCTAGCAAGTGCAGGAATTATGGGCATGCACCACCACACCCAATTTTATCTGGTGCCAGGGACCGAATCCAGGGCCTTGACCTGTACTAAGCAGTCTGCCAGTGAGCTTGATAGCCCTTTTTTGGTTTTGAGACAGGCTCTTGTTCTGTAGCCCTTGAACTCCTGCCCCTGCCTTTCACAAGCTAGGATTACAGAGGTGAGCCAGCACATTGAGATCTTCTCCCTGGCTGGCCACGGTCCCATACTCCTTTAATTCCAGCTCTTGGGAGGCTGGAAGCAGGACTGCCACAAGTCTGAGGGAGATGGGCTGCACACCACATACGAGGCCAGTCAGGGATATATAATATATAAGGCCAAGACGCTGAATCAAATAAAACCAAAAGAAATACACATCTTAGTACAATCACCTTTACTGTAGCTTGATTGTATGCATTTTGTAAAACCTCACGTTATGCAAATTAGTAAAAAACAGCTCTTGAGAAAATTAAGATTACGAGATAGCCGAAAGTCTGTGGGATTCTCTAATAGCAGTACTACCATAATAGCAATCTTTAAACTGCCAGTGTGAAAAGCTTTCTGTGCATACCTAATTAAAAAGTACTATGTAGCCAGACTCTGGAGGTGGAGGCAGAGAGGGAGATGGATCTATATGAGTTCAAGACCAGCTTAGTCTACATAAAGACCCTATCTCAAAAAAAGTACTAAGTAACTAGATCTTTGTCTCTGAAATACATAAAGACAATTTAATGTAAAAGAATAAGAGAAAACTGAGGCGGCCATGTTCACAAGAACAAGGGTACAATTCCTTGCAGCCAGAACCATCTGGTGTGTGCTTTCAAGTTGGGAATATGTAGCCCCCAAAAGAGGAAACAGGCAGGATGAATAGCTACTGTACACAATACTTTATCCCTGTGGTTTTTCTTTCTTCTCTCTTTTTTCAAGACAGGGTTTCTCTGTGTAGCCCTGACTGTACTGAGACTCGCTTTGTAGACCAGGCTGGCCTCAACTCAGATCTGCCTTCCTCTGCCTCCAAAGTGCTGGGATTAGAAGCACCACCACCATGGTGCCCTCGTTAGTCTTTGTGTTATTTCCCTTACTGCCCTTAGTAGCACGGAAGCACTTAAAAATGTATCTGAACTTAAAAAAGTAAACACAACAGAGAATTCAGTATAGATAAATGCAGACCAAATGCATTTAACACACCAAACTGTATTTCTTTAGTGAGGCATCAACGAAAAAGGAATTCTGGGTTAGAAGACATAAATACGAAGTAATTTAAGAACAGCTGATCCCAAACAGGTAATAAAAACTTCAAGGGAATGGCTCAGGTGGCCTAAGGAGTCAGTGAAGGGCTGCTGGGCAATCCAAAGAGGAACACATCATGGAGAACAGCTATGAATGAGAATGATGAAATACTCTGGGCTGTGTCATCAGCAAACCTGAAAGGCAGGCCACAAGACTGAAGGTAAGTTCTTTCTCTCCTACACTGATAACCATCGCTGGACTATAAGGCCATTAAAATGGGGGCATGGCAGTACAGGCCTGTAAACGCATCACTAGAGAGACAGAAGTAGAAAGACACTGCAAGATGGAGCTAAGCCTGGAAGCCCATCTGGGCTGTAGTGAGACACTTTAGAGAAAGGGGGGGAATGGATGGATAGAGATAGAAAGTTTTGCAACATTAAATGAAAAGAAAGCTAAGAGATGCTATAAAACGTAACAAAATTGTGGAATAACCAACTTAATAGCATAGAAGTTATATATGAGTGAGTTGATTTTAAAACATACTCCTAGTTTGTTCCTAGACTTCAGTACCAAACCAAATAAATGAAAGCTTTTTTTCTGATAGTGGTAATGATTCTTCAGAGAAATGTAAATCAAAACAACTCTGAGATCCCATCTTATACCTGTAAGAATGGCCAAGATCAAAAACACTGATGACAACTTATGCTGGAGAGGCTGTGGGGAACAGGGAACACTCCTGCATTGCTGGTGGGAATGCAAGCTGTTACAACCCCTTTGGATGTCAGTGTGGTGATTTCTCAGAAAATTAGGAAACAACCTTCCTCAAGACCCAGTAATACCACTTTTGGGTATATATCCAAAGGATGCTCAATCGTGCCACAAGGACATGTGCTTAACTATGTTCATAGCACCTTTGTTTGTCACAGTCAGAACCTGGAAACAACCTAAATGCCCCCCGACCGAAGAATGGATAAGGAAAATGTGGTACATTTATACAATGGAGTACTACACAGCAGAAAAAAATAATGACAGCTTGAATTTTGCAGGAAGATGGAGCTTGAAAATATTATTTTGAGTGAGGTAACCCAGACATAGAAAGACAATTATCACATGTACTTATTCATAGGTGGTTTTTAAACATAAAGCAAAGAAAACCAGCCTACAAACCACAATCCCAAAGAACTTAGACAACAATGAGGACACTAAGAGAGACTTACATAGATCCAATCTACATGGGAAGTAGAAAGTAGAAAAAGACAAGATCTCCTGAGTAAATTGGGAGCATAGGGATCTTGGAGGAGGGTTGAAGGTGGGAGGGGAGAGGCAGGGAGGGGAGCAGAGAAAAATGTAGAGCTCAATAAAAATCAATAAAAAAAACAACAACCCATTTCTTTGAAAGTATGAGCATAACCCATTGAAGAAATCTCAATTCCCAAGTCAGTCTTTTTTTTTTTTTTTTTTTTAGTATTTA
>PVIU01000085.1:0-448255 GCA_004026605.1 Ondatra zibethicus | reverse complement strand
TCTTTAAACCTGCGTGATGGACCACTGCCAAGGGTCCTGGAAGCACCTAGGCCTCACCAATTTCTGCACCATGTCCTGAATGAGTCTTAATTTGCCTTAGGCAGGAAAACAGATTTTTAAATAAACTCTTCTTTTCACTTTCTGTATGTAGTGGATACTTTTAGAATCTTCAATAACAAAACATTTTCTTTGAATATACCCAGAGTACTCACCCTTCGAAGAATATTCAGTCTGTACTTCAATTTTAAATTTTCTTCTCGTAACTGTTCCAAACTTGGAGAGTCTTCTAAGTGGCCACAGTTCTTCAGCCGGTCGATCTCAGCAGTCAGAGACTTGATCTCCTTTTCCTGTAAAGGGAAGGGCACTTTCCCAGTCAGTTCAAAGGAACGCTCCCAAGATAATGGCAAACTGGACCAGAGACTCACTTCCTCATTTCAGTTCTCCACATATGTGGCCCAGGTGGTGAGAACGGGCTTTCCTTTTGATGCCAGTGGTTCCACTAATGTCGGCAATCATCCTTTATAAAGTCAAAGTGTGTCTACATCGGAGTGCTGGGAATGAGGAAGGGGCCGCAGCGCTGAGAAAACAACCTGATAAAGTGTGCATCGCAGCTTATAATCCTAGCACTTGGGAGGCTGAAGCAGGAGGGCTGAAACTTTGGGACCTGCCTACGACATATATAGCAAGATCCTTTCTCAAACACAGAAGTTTGTTCCTCAGCTCAACAATGCCCCCTGACATCGTCAGAGTACAGGGTTCTGGCTTTACAAATTGCCTATGCTCCTAAATTTTACGACTAGGACTACAAAAAAAGGAAAACAAACAAAAATTCATAGCAAAAACCAATACCAACAACAAAAAACAAAGCGGTGAGAGCTGGGGAACCTATCTCAGCGGAGCTTGCCTAGCATACGAATGGCTCTGGGTTAGATCCCCAGTGGGACCAAAGGAGACAGCATCCGTATTCAAAATCACTCAAGCGTGTGTCTTTGCTTTCTCTAGGTCAAAGTAAAATTCCCACATATTTTCCCCCTATATCCAGTATCCTATACTATAAACAGGGCTCTCAGCAGTAAAGCGCTTGTCCTTTTAACTTGTACCTTGGGGCTGCGGATTTGCACAAAGCAGTTGCTGTTCCAGGGCAGGCTTAGACAAACTGTGTCCCTGTCACTCTCAGCTAGGCCCGGAAAAGAAATGAAGTTGGTCCCACTTTCGCTTTCTAAAGTTGTGACATTGTCCCGGACCAAGGCTGGCGGCTTCTTGGGAAGTTTCTGCACACTTCGGCCCCAGCTGGCCTTGGCCGCAGCCTGCACACGTGCGCTGGCGGCAGGGTGAGCCTCACTATCCACAACCTAGGCCCTGCGACACCCTCTCATCTCTGTGTGACAGTCGTCGCACGACCGAGCCAATGATGGCATTTCCCTCTCCCAGCTAAGAGAAAACGGCCGCCGGGGAAGCTTGAGCCTCGCAAGCCCCTGGGGACGTCGCTACCGCTTACGGAAGCCACTGTTGACCCGGCCCCGCTTCCGCCAGGTCCCAGCCCTCCGCCCCACCCAGAGGACTAACCTGCTGCAGCAGCCTCGCTGAGCACTGAGCAACCAGCCCGTCCATCCTCCCAGTCCGCGACTCACGCGCCAAGTGTCCGGAAGCGGAAGTGGCTAGTTATGGCCGGAAACGGAAATTCCTACCCGGGTACCTTACTATTTCCAGTCCTTCGGAGTGCGCCCTCCGTTGCCCCCTGGCGGGATCCAGAAGGCACTGCGAGAGAGGCGCGGAGCTGTGTGCTACTTAGCTAGTTAGGCTAGCTGATGATGGGGCCAGGGAGGGTGGATTAGTCAGGGTTCTCTAGAATCACCGAATTTACAGAATGAATCTCTCTCTCTCTCTCCTTCTCTCTCCCTCTCTCTCTCCCTCTCACTCTCTCTCTCCCTTTCCCTCTCTCTCTGCCTCTCTCTCTACACACACACACACACACACACATTTATTGGAATGGCTTACAGGCTACAGTCCAACAATGGCTAGTTGTGAATGGAAAGACTAAGAATCTAGTAGCTATTGGTCCCACGAGGATGGATATGTCAGCTGGAATGGATGTGCTGGCAAGGCAAGGGCAGACAGGTGACAAACAAACCCTTTCTTCTTCCATTATCCTTATATAGACTTCCAGTAGGAGGTGTGGCCTTCTTTTCATCTAAAAGTGTGCCTTCCTGGCTCAAGGCCTGGATTGAAGGCATGTGTATTCCTGTAGCAGGGGGCTGCTAGTTAATTCCTGGATGCTTAGCCCCAAGGTAACCACACAGAAACTGTATTAATTAAATCACTGCTGACCCATTAGCTCTAGCTTCTTATTGACTAACTCTTACATATTTATTTAATCCACTTCGAGTAATCTGTGTATCGCCACGAGGCTGTGGCTTACTGGCTAAAGTTCCGGTGTCTGTCTCCGGTGTGGCTACATGGCGTCTCTCTGACCCCGCCTCCTTTCTCCCAGCATTCACTTTAGTTTTCCCCACCTAGCTCTGTTCTTTTGTCCTATCACTGGCCAAGGCAGTTTCTTTATTCATTAATGGTATTCACAACATACAGAGGGAAATTCCACAACATATTCCAGCCTTAAGATCCAGATCAAAGGTGTGTTTACACGCCTCAAGATTTGTATTACAAGTATGACCTCGATTTCTGAACTATAGTTCATGCCAGATATAGTCAAGTTGACAACCAAGAATAGCCATCACAATGCCTTAGGCCAAGGGTACCCTGTGCTTGGACCAATGTGGAGGCATGTGTGGAGACTCTGTCTCTCAAGGCACAGCCCTGGGCACAGAACCCATAAACTCACCCCCTCTGTTAAACAAGCTTTTTGATGTTGTGTTCACATTAATGTGTTAGTCACCATCTCCAGGATGTGTGGATGTGAAGAATGCATGACAGAAAAGGTCTTCAAACTTAGGGAGGCTATGTCTGAAAGGGAAAAGACAAAGTAAACAACGGTTTTCTTTGGGTATATGTGTGTATTGAGACAATATTTTGTAGTGCATTCTGGCTCTCAGCTCTCCATCCTCCTGTTTCAGTCACTTTAGCACAATGACTACAGGTATGTAAGTCATTGTGCTATACTAACAATCTGTCTTAATTTCCTTGGGCCAGGCAGCCCCCTGGAGCATCTCTCAGGCCCTACTATTTTGTTTGAAAGAGGTAACCCAGAGTAGGTAGCCTTGCATTGTTTAGTGGACACTTTTTTTTTGGTGTTTTCAGGACAGGATTTCTCTGTGTAACAGCTCTAGCTGTCCTGGAACTAGCTCTTGTAGACCAGGCTGGCCTCAAACTCACAGAGATCTGCCTGCCTCTGCCTCCCAAGTGCTGGGATTAAAGGCGTGCATCAACACTGCCCTGCCACAAGGGATGGTCTTGAACTTCTGATCTTTCTTCTTCCAGCTCCAAGGACTGAGATCACATACATTTACCACCAAGATAGGCTAGTTTACCTTAAAATGTACTTATCCGCATCCTAATCCTAATATTTATGAATCCATGGTCTTAGCTTGCTGGTTAGAGATGTTATATGCTAACTAAATATATTGTAGGACTGTGATTTCTTTGGGACTTAACGACTGAGGGAACTGGGCAGGACAGAAACCTCAGTCAACACTCATACACATATTAAAAGCTTATGGTTACGATGATATAGTGTGGGGAGGAGGGAGGAAAAGAAGGGGGGAATTATTAGACCTCTTAATGTTTTACCCAAAGCAAATCTTAAGACACTTGTTCTCTTTAGCATCATTACTTCAATGTCCAGGAGACACTGATGCAGTCAGTGATAAACATGTTATGTATGTTAAAGTCTGTTTTGTGAGTTTTTAGAGTTTGGGGCTGTGAATGACCCCAAATTCGTTATTGTTTTTTAACACCTAGGGTTTTGGCAATACTTGTACCTCTGGCTCTATGTTTAATGATGGTCCCTGTAATAACAGCTGAGTGGATAACTGGACATTTAAGCATGACATTGGAGATATAGAGTTGGTAAAGCAGATAGGAGAAAGAGGAAGAGGGAGAGTATATGGAGTTTTTGGCACAGGAGAGCTGAGTTTGGTGATGAGACTTTTAGTTTTCTGGAACTGGAGAAAGAGTGGCTGATCTTGGTGCCCTCTGGAATTTAAGGGAGCAGGGCCCTGTTTGAGTTACTATATATGAGGGGGTATCTAGAGCTGGAAGAGTAAATGGTTTTAGGTGGGACAGGTGGATCCAATGAGGAAGTCCCTTGAGCTTGGCAGCTGTGAGATTCGCAAGAATTACTTTAAAAAGGCCCTGCCATTTAGGGGAAATGGGTGAGGGGCATTGGTCTGGGGGAGAGAATAGTACTTTATCTCCTATTTTAATCGGTGGTGGGCATGAATTGGCACATGGTTGAGGTAATGAGTACTTGGTAAAGTCCCATAATAGGGAGCATAGATGGGATAACAGTGGAGTAAGCAGGTGATCAGGAAGGGGAGAGGTTTTAGGTGAGAGGCCAGGGGTTAAAACCGGCTGCCCACACATGAGTTCAAAGGGCGAGATGGAAAGGGGGCTTTTGGGGAGAGCCCTAAGCCTAACTAAAAAGGGCCAGAGGCAAAAGTTTTACCCAGTCAAGGTGAAGCTCCTGTAACATCTTAAACAAGAACATTTTTAAAGAACGGTTAGGTCATTCTACCTTCCCTGAAGACTGAGGGTGGTATGGGATATGAAAATGCCTTAAGAGCCTTAGAAAAAGTTTGAGAAATCTGGGAAGTAAACTCTTGGCCATTATCTGACTGAAGAGAGATTGGGATTCCAAACTGGGGGATGATTTCTCAGAGAACATCAGAAACTGTCTGGGCCCTCTTGTTAGTGGTGGGAAACACTTTAATCCACCCAGGCATGGTGCCCACCAAAACCAGGAGATATTTAACTCATCTGACTGTGGGCATTTGAGTAAAATCAAGCTGCCAGTCAGTTGCTGGAAGGGAGCCCCTGGCCTGGTGGGTGGGAAAAGGGAAGCTACGGTATTTAATCTTGGGATCTGACTTTTGACAGATTTTACAAGGAGCAGTGATAGCTTTTAAGAACTCTAAGTCCTCAGGGGTGGGTGGGAGGTGAGCCTTGACAAAGTGAGACAGAGCTTTGCTATTAGGATGAAAGAGCTGATGTAGGTGGACAGAACTTGCCAGGTGTCAGGGGTGTCTGTGAGAATGCGGGCTGTACTGTATGAACCCCCTAAGAAGATTGAGGTAGGTTTGGGCTCTACCCAAATGGAATGCTGCTGTTCTAGCTGCTTGGTTAGCCCGGTGAAGGTAAAGATATTTTGATATTGAGAGCTGAGAGGAATAGAGAAAAAAGCATCCTTGAGATCTAGAACTGGAGGTCTTAAACCAGGCGATAGGTTCTGTTAGGGTTTTTTTGTTTTGTTTTATTTTTGTTTTTTTGAGACAGGGTTTCTCTGTGGCTTTGGAACTAGCTCTTGCAGACCAGGCTGGCCTCAAACTCACAGAGATCTGCCTGCCTCTGCCTCCCAAGTGCTGGGATTAAAGGCGTGTGCCACCACCGCCTGGCTTTTTCTTTTTTTAAACAGCATGTATAGGTGTGTTAAAGGGAGAAGAGTTGGGGTGAAGTAGCTTTTTTTCTTAGGAGGTCAGAGATAATAGGCTTAAGTTCCCTAAGGCTCTGGAGAGAGGAGGGGGTACTGAACTTGGGTAATGTACTTAGTAGGGTCTTGTAATTGGATAATGATGGGGGAATGGTGTTTAGCAACAGAGGGGTTTTGGGTGTTCCAGACTTGGGGGTCCACCTGAGAGACTGGTAGAGGAAAAGACACATTGGAGCTGGGAATTTGGGAGGCTAGAAGGAGGAGGAGGGGAGCTGTTGGTAAGTTTGAGGTAAGGTGAATGGAAGGAGCAAATGAAATGGAAACTTCTACTTTTGCTAAAAAAAAAAAAAAAATCTCTTCCCATAAGAGGTACTGGGAAGGTTGGCAAGACTAAAAATGAATGAGTGAGATAAATATCCCTCAACACACAGTTAAGTGGTGGGGTCTGCTGAGGTAGATAAGGCTGTCTCCCGATCCCGACAATAGGGAAACTAGGAGAGGTAGCCCCCCCCCGTACCGAGTATGTGGCCCCAGTGTCCGAGAGAAAGGAGATGGCCCATCCTGATACAGTGATGTTTACCCGTGGCTCCCTGTTACAGATGACGGTTGTGGCCAGTTCAAAGGAGCCCGGGCAGCCTCACTCATCCATGGCCAGACCTAGAAGGTCAACTTGGGAATTTTCTGGGTTTGAGGTCTCCATGCCACGAAGTGCACAAGGACAATCGATTGTCCACTGGCCTTCCCTATGGCATTTTGGACATGGTCTTGTGGGACCAAGATGAGGATTAGGGCATGCTCAAGCCCAGTGACCAGCTCTACCACATTTGAAACACGAGCCTGGCAGTTCTTGAGCCCCAGGGAACAAGGGAGCAGCACGGACAGCACGGGTCGAGCAGTCTGTCACCTCGGCAAGTCAGAGGGCCATGGCTAGCATGTGACAGTGATTGCGGGCTTTGTCTTTCCTCTCATGGTACACCTTAAAAGCTAACTCTAAGACTTCTGCCTGCGGGGTCAAGGGGCCTTTCTCCAAATGTCTAAGTTTAGCCTTAATGCCAGGGTAGTACTGAAAAAAAAATGAGTCATGAGTAACTGTCTGCCTTCTGTGGTTGCTGGATCGAAGTTAGTATATTGTAACAGAGCTTTAGTGAGGCGTTCCAAAAATGCAGAAGGATTTTCTTTCATATCTTGAATGACCTCTTATATGAATGAGAGCTTATTATAAGGCTGGCTTGAGGGCAGCCTTATGGAGACCTGCGAGAAGGCAAGTAAAAAACTGGTCCCTAGCTAAAATTCCACCTGGAGTGTTATACTCCCAGTGAGGTTCCTGCTCAGGGACCTCCCCTGCCCCCAGAAGATGTGTTGCATGTGTTTGGTGAATATCATCTGCATGTAGTCTGGCCTGCACCCAAACTCGCCTGCACTCTTCAGGAAGTAGGTTATTAGGTAGGATCATATAGATATTATGAAAGGTGAGATTATAAGACCGGGACTTAGAGCTTAGATAGTAAAAGGCTTAGATATAAGGAAACTCCTTCCATTTGCCTGTGCACTGACAGTAGTTAGAAAGATCCCGTAAAATATTGGGATCAAAGTGCCATTAGGTGTGGGACAATATTATACAGGCCACATAATTTTGCATTGTATGGCAGCAAAGGTTCTTAAGCCACAGTCACACCTGAGGTGGTCACAATAGCATTTACAGACTGGCTGTCTCCTAGGTCAGGATATGCTAATGTTGTTTTGCATTATGTAATTAGGGAGATCCAAGCTAATGACAGAGCTGCAGACATGACTTTAGTCCTGCTACCCTGGAAACATAATGCTAATGAACTTCCCCCTCAGTTTACCTGATCTTTGGAGATAAAAGTTGTTTTGAGAATAAATGCAGGTGATCTTTAGGATTTGGATGGACCCTGAGACTCTCTTCCGATATTGCCGTGTGAACTGTGTCTCAATTATTCCTTTGCCTCCACACCAGTCCAGAGAGATAATTTGTGTTGGGGTTGGACCCTGACAGTTAGGCGGCCACTTTAAATTGTTGTCTAAATTGTAACGAGGCCATTTTTGATTCTGAACAAAGATGGACAAGTGTGGGAATCTGTAAGTAGGGCATTAAGGCCTGGGGTTTTAGGGCCTCTAAAATGTATCCCAGTGGGGAGGCTGGATTGATGGTCTTGGATGGCTTGCTACCCATAGCTGAAAATGTGAAAACCTGTGAAAACAGTGACACACAAGGCTTATAGGGGAATGTCTCCCCTCTATAGGTGGGGTGTAAAACAGCAGTGAACACTGCAGGGCTTGTAGGAGAGTGTTCTCTACCTATAGGTGTGGTGTTAAAGCCTTACTGGTTCTGGTCGTGGTGACTCAGAAGCCAGAGAGGCCATGGTGAGTGGTCCAAAAGAAAAGAAAAAGAAAAGAAAAAAGGAGAAAGAAAAATCTGAGGGACCCTGGGCTCCTCCAGTCATGGGAGGACTGATCCTGGGTCGTCCAAACACTATTTTAGCTAAGGGAAGCAATCCAGAGATAAATGTCAGTGAAGGGCTCAACTGTAGCTGTGAAGACCATGTTTGGGGGGCTGTTCCCCTATTTCTAGGAACACCAGAAGATTTCTGGGAGCTCAATGGTCAATTCCTTGGGTTCGGAGAAATGGTTAAGCTGACCAGAACTGGGACAATTCACTAGTTGAAGCCATTGGTGTAGAAATTGTGCTCAGGCAGATGGAAAATACCTGGTTCCTGATCCCGACCCTGGGATAGGGCCTCGGGGCAGGAGAGCCTCCCGAGTCTCATGACACCAATGAAATTACCTGGCGTGAGTGAGAAGGAAACATGGAACATACAACAAACCTGCTTAGGAGTTTATTAGAGGGGGTGTGTACAGGCCTGGGGAAGTCAGCGTGCACAAAGAGAGAGAGAAAAAGAGAGAGAGAGGAAAATGATGCATCCAGCTTTTAAAAGCTGCCTAGCACATGTGCACAGGGGGTTGACGTGACTATGTTATATGAAGATGACTCGGCTGAGACCTTATTTAAAGTATTCTACAGGGAGACCTCGACCCTCTAAGTGAAATCCTTAAAGGGGACAGTGATCTAAATTCCAATAGACAGCTTTCAGAAACTGCCAGACAGGTACTCTCCCAGGTAGAGCATGCTGTAAAAAAACAGCAGATACAGTATATAAATTACGAGACACCTTGGCAAGCATGTATATTACCTACAAAACTTGCTCCTACAGCGGTTTTATGACAAAACAGGCCACTCTTATGGATGCACCTTTCCGTATTGCCAGCTAAGGTGTTAAACCCTCATTTTGAAGCAGTAGCTTGCTTAGCACAGAAGAGCAGGATAGAATCTAGGAGATATTTTGGCAAGGAACCAGCTATGTTCAATGTTCCTTATACAAAGCAACAAATTGAATGGTTATTCCAAAATAGTGATTCTTGGGCAATTGTGTTTGCTCAGTTTCAAGGCCAGATTAATAATCTTTTTCCAGCTGACCTGTTGCTGCAGTTTATACAACTGCATTCCTTCATTTTCCCTAAAACAGTAGCAAAAGATCCTTTAAAAGGATGCTTTGTTAATTTTCACTGATGGCTCTTCTAATGGGTGGGCTGCATATGTGCTTAATGGTAAAGGACATGCGGTGCAGATAGAACCAGCCTCGGCTCACATAGTTGAGCTACGAGCTGTGGCAATAGTGTTTCAGCACTTTGCAAATGAGGCTTTTAATCTATATACTGACAGCTGATACATTTTTAATGCTCTTCAGGTCCTAGAGACTGTCCCTTATATTGGAACTAGCAATAAGCAAGTTAAGATGCTATTTCAGCAGATTCAAAATGCCATACAGCAAAGAAAGTTACCATGTTTTGTGAGACATATCAGAGCACATTCAAATCTTCCTGGTCCATTAGCTGAAGGTAATGCTTTGGCTGATAAACTTACAAAAATAGTTGCTCTATCACAGGTTGAGCTTGCTCAACAGTCACATGCTTTGCACTATCAAAATAGTCTAAGTTTACAAAAGCAATTTAAATTAACAAGGGAAGCTGCTGGCCAAATTGTTAAGCAATGTGAGATATGCCCACAATATTTGCCTGTACCTAATTTGGGAGTAAATCCCTGAGGACTACTTCCTAATCACCTATGGCAAATCGATGTTACTCATGTCTCAGAGTTTGGAAAATTGAGGTATGTGCATGTGACAATTGATACATATTCAGGATTCTTGATGGCCACTGCACAAACTGGGGAAGCCGCCAAGCATGTAATAACTCATAAAACGCTTACGTATGGGAATCCCAAAAATAATAAAGACAAATAATGGATCTGGATATGTTAATAAAGTGTTTCAATGATTTTGTGCCCAATGGAATATTGAACATAAGACTGGTATTCCTTATAATCCTCAAGGGCAAGGAATTGGGGAGCGGCTCATAGCCCCTTGAAGACACAACTTCAAAAGATAAAAACAGGAGAATTATATCCTCAAATGCCACATAATGTCTTAAATCATGTGGTTTATGCTAAACTTCTTGAATATGGATGTCAATGAGCGATCAGCGGCAGACAGATTATGTCATAATGGCACAAAAGTGACCTTTGCTAAAGCAAGGTGAAGAGACCCTTGCACTGGAAAATGGAAAGGTCCCGACCCTGTATTAATTTGGGGGGTTGAGGATATGTCTGTGTTTTTTCACAGGATGAGGATTAAGTGAGATGGCTTCCAGAACGCCTGATTCGATGTGTCCAGCAGAAGAACACCAGACCCAATGACATCATAGCTGCTAATGCCCCATGGAGGAGTCGGAGTGAAAGTCCGTGTTCCTACCTTTCCTGACCCCACGGAGAGGGGTTCCTGATCCACGGGACCTGCTGCCACCATTCCACACAGTGGATGCCATTCTGCACTGCAGGATGCTAGGCTGCCTCCAGACACTCGGGATCCACACAGCCACTGAGACCTTGCTGCAATGGCTGCAATAATAACAACTTGCTACCGTGTGAATCTTGTTTACTTTGGAACCGGACTAGAAACACAAAACTCAGATTGCCAATGAAGTATTAAATTGGCTGTTGAAATGTTAAGAAAACTTGAGAATTGAGATCTCAATTTATCCATCAGGGGGGAAAAAGCTCTTCATTTATGAAGAGGATAACCTAAGGGTTTTTTTCTGCTGTTCAGAGACTGGGACAGTTGCTTAAAAGCAGCATTGCATTTGGACTCTTACCCATTACAAAAATCTTTTCTTGTCTTCTGGTTAGAATGGATTTAAGAGGATCATGATTTGTTAAGTTATGTTATGGTATTGACCTGTTGATGCTTTAGTTCACTATAAGATGTTAATGATTAGAAATGATTGGAACTTGTCTAAGAAAAGTTTGACACTAGCAATGAATTCTTGAATTTTATGTTTGATAGAACAAATTTAGAGTTTGATATAGCTGAATACTCTAGACCAATTCACATGTGGGCATTCCTAACCGTGGTGATCCTCCATTTCTTTAATTAGGATATATTATAGCCATAGAAGTATGCATAGCACAAAGTATTATCTGCTTGCTTACCATTAGCTAATTGCTAATGAACTCTCTTGACAGAAACCGGGCTCGAAGCCACAGAGCCCAGTACTTTCTCCTTCCCTCCCCCCTCCCCCCGCTTTTTTTTACAGAGGGCAGCAGTCAAGGACAGGTTTTGATCCTTTTTCTCCCCAGGCGCCTAAGACGTGGACTTGCATGAATTAGAATGCATGTTCCAAAGACAGGTAAGACTGGGAAATGGAAAAGTGTTCATCCCAAGGCAGACACTATCATCTGTCCTGTTGCAGAAGCACAGGCTTTATAAAAATTCATAAAAAAGGGAGGAATTGTGGAGGCTCAAAGAGGCCAAAGGTCAGAGAATTTGGGACTTGTTTCTTGTTCATTCAAGATTATTGTGCTTCTAATTCAAACAAAGTTTCCACCTAGTTGTAAATCAGAGTTCTGCTCTCTCAAGGCTATTGTCAACTGGTGTGGCTAGTGAAATCTTGTGCTCTGGAATAGGGAAGTAGGTGGATCCTACCTACAACAAAAGTCTAAGGATCCAACTAAGTTCCAGTTCCCTTTATGAAAATAGGGGATTCATGGGCTGGAGAGATGGCTCAGTGGTTAAGAGCAGTGCCTGCTCTTCCAAAGGTCCTGAGTTCAATTCCCGGCAACCACATGGTGGCTCACAACCATCTGTAATGAGGTCTTGTGCCCTCTTCTGGCCTGCAGGCATACATGCAGACAGAATATTGTATACATAATAAATAAATAAATATTAAAAAAAAGAAAATAGGGGATTCCACTAGCTTGAGCCATGAATGTACCCTGTGACTTTCAGTTTGTATGTTAATGCAGTCTTTTGTTTTATTCCTACCTTTTGGGGTCAGGGGTATATTAAGCTGTTGGAAAATTAAACACAGGCGAATTTTCAGAACTCACTGAAAAATTCCCTTCCGATACTATCCTATATGTTTCTGCGTTTTATTATTTTTGTTAGCGTCTTTGTATTCTTTATTATATTTCTAAATTTCCATGCCTCTACTCTGGAGAAAGGTATTTTTGTTGAGGCTGGCCCCCGACAGTTCACCAGTCTTCAGTCCTCTGGGGAGAGTGGCAAGCATTCTTAACTGCTGGGCCATTAATCATTTATTTATTTTAGGTGTATGGGTGTTGTATGTACATGCATGTCTGTGCATCATGTACATGCTTGGTATGCATAGAGACCAGAAGAGGGTGTCAAATCCCTAGAACTGGAGTTACATATAGTTGTGAGCCATGATGTGGGTGCTGGGAATCAAACATTGGTCACCTGGAAGAGCAGCCAGTGCTTTTAACCACTGAGCTACCTCTCCAGTCTCAGTTTTTTTTTCTTTTAAGACAGGTTTTTCATGTTGCTGAGATGGTCTTGAACTCCTGCCTCTACCTCTCAGGTGCTGGGACCACGGGCATATATACCACCAGCCCTTAGGTTCCCAAAGAGCTGAGCAGCCACGTTAATCTAGTGAAGAAATGAGAGGAACAAGCATAATAAAAGGAAAAGGAAAACAAACAAACTCTGCAGGATTGGGACGTGAGTGAAGCCAGAGGAATACACGTGAAGGATGCCAGGGAAACAAGGGACAAGGAACTCTTCAAAGGCCACTTTATTGACAGAGACGAGTCCAAATGCCGGTCTCCGCAGCCCTCCCCTCACTCCGTTAGCGGCTTCACTGGGCGTCTGAGTTGGGTGTAGCCTGTCACCGGTTTGGGCTGGCCTTACTCAGCCAGCTTCACGCCGCCTGCTTCAGGTCAGGCGGCCACACTCAAAAACACATCACAGCTCACAAAGATCCGTGGACAATCTCGGAATCCCCCCCCACGGTTTCTGTACATCCTCCTCTTTGTAATATTGTACAAAATACGTTAACTAGGGCAGGTTAGCTGTGCTGTGGCCGGCTGCAGCACTTCTTGAGGATCACCGGTCCTCAAACACGACCTTTTATTGCAGGGAAATCTCTAAAAGTTGTTGCTGTACAAAAAGAAAACTCTAGACAATTTGAAGAAGAGCAGCCACTTAACACTGCTTCAGTTCATTTAAATTTTCTTTCCCAAAAATACATTCCTAAATATACAAACTATACAATCTTGTCATTTTAATGCTGGTTTTTTTTGTTTGTTTGGTTTTGTTGTTGTTGTTATGGTTGCTCTGTCATTGTTTAAATATAACAAAAAAACCTGAACTAAAAAGTCTGTCAGTCTTCAAACCAACAAGAGCGCTCGGGGACTTGTGACTGAGTACCTTCATATACTACCTCATAAATAACTTTAGCCACAGTCAACCTTCACAGCATGGTCCGTGCAACAAAGAAATACTTTTCTGGTGGTTAGACGTCATCTGCAGAGAGAGCTGGGATGTTCATCCGGGGCCTGGTGAAAAATGCCATCTTCTCTCTGTAATGGAAAACAGGTATCTCAAGCTCACTTGGAATATACATGGACAAGAGACTTTCTGTTTTGAGTCTGAAACTCAGGGCATCATATATGCCAACCATACAGTCTGCCACTGAGCAACATCCCAATCCCTGGGCTGGGCCATTCTTTATATACTGTAGGATATTTAGTGACAGCCCTGGCTACTAGTAAATGCTCTTAGCATGTCTGAACTCTGGCTGTGAAATCTGAAACCTGCCAGGTGGTGGTGGCACATGCCTTTAATCCCAGAACTTGGGAGGCAAAGACAGGTGGATCTCTGTGAGTTCAAGGCTAACCTGGTCTACAGAGCGAGTTCCAGGACAGGCTCCAAAAAACTATAGAGAAACTCAAAACAAAACAACAACAACAAAAAAACAAAACAAAACAAAAAACAAAAAAACAGAGGACACATTTAAATAAATGAATGAATAAATAGATAAATGACTCAATCAATCAATCAATCTGAAACCTGTGGACTCTAAGCATGGTGGTACATGCCTCTGATCCCAGGAACATGAAAGGCTGATGAAGAAACATATCTTGAACTCATGATTTTGAGGTCTTAGCCATATAGACCCATCTTTTAACAAAAAGTATCAATATTGTCAAGAAACCTAGGTTGGCCTTGAACTCACAACGTCGTGGATGGAGAGTGACTCTAAACGCCTTTGTTTTGGGAGGCCCAGGCCAGATGGCATTTGTGGCCCTCCTCTGACATGTGTAGGGCCAGCAAGGATCACACAGCTGTGATCCTATCAGGCAGGCAGGCAAGCAAAGCCAGGAAATTAGGTGAGCATCCATAGCACCCCCACTCTCCCCGCCTGCTTTATCACCAGCCAGGCCTCTGTAATTACCAGTACTGGAAAGGCTAAGAGGAAAGGATGAAGCAGGTGGCTCATTCATTAAACAACAGGATCTCACAAACTGGGCTGAGTTGTGCGGGGACTGGTAACAGCAGCACAGTGGTCACAGCATTAAGGGAGCCTGGCAGAGACGGAACAGCTGTTCCTGCGCAGGCTACAGCTCTATTAGCAACAGAGGCAGTGCCCGGGAGCAGGGCCTGGGAAGGGCGAGGCCAGCAACGACAGGCTAGCTGGGGAGAGGAAGCCATCAGTCTGGGATCACCGGCTCACCTGAAAGACTGCACTTCCGGTGGCTCTTTGCAGCTCTGGCCACGAAGCCTGTGCACGTCCTTGGCGGCCGCCCTCATCATCTTGTCTGTTTGCAGCCCGCTCTTGTGCTCTGCGCGATCCACCTGTGAGGCAAAGCAAACAAGGGTTGGGCACGGAAGAGAGCCCTCTGCTCTGTAGGGCCTCCTCCCAGCCAATGTAGACAGGACCACGGGATCCGCTTTACGGAGAAGGATAATGGGCTGTGCTCACATCCACCTAAGAGGCCTGAGTATGGGGCCAGGGAACAGAAGTCCCATGTGTGCCTGCAGGAAATGAGACGAGAGATGCCCAGCGGAGGGCACTTTGTAACCTACTCCTCAGGCGTCTGGAAGGGGAGATTTTACCGTTGTTTCAGTTTTACAGACCAAGATTCAGATTGGGTTGCTTGTATCGGAGACAGGGTTTCACTTTAGCTTAGTCTAGACTGGAACTCACAACATGGTCTAGGCAGGTGTTGACCTCCTGGTCATTTTCCTCCTGCTTCAGCCTTCTGTTAAGTGCATGGCCCACCTGGATGAGGTTCTTGCGACATCCGATGAAGGATTAATGGTGAGGGGCACTGAATCATAAGCACTCACACAAAAACATCGATGATAGGGCTGGAGAGATGGCTAAGTGGTTAGGAGCACTGGGCTGCTCTTCCAGAGGGCCTGGGTTTGATTCCCAGCACTCACATGTCACACAGCAGCTCTCAGCTGTCTGTAACTTAGGGTTCAAGGGGATCTGGCACCCTCACACAGACAAAACGCCAATACATGCAAAGTTAAAAAAAATAATTTTTTTTTTTGTTGTTGTTGTTGAGACAGGGTTTCTCTGTAGCTTTGGAGCCTGTCCTGGAACTAGCTCTTGTAGACCAGGCTGGCCTCGAACTCACAGAGATCCACCTGCCTCTGCCTCCCGAGTGCTGGGATTAAAGGCGTGCGCCACCACTGCCCGGCCTAAATAAATAAATCTTAAAAAAACAAACAAAACATTAAGGATGAACACCTGTAGAGCCAAGTCAAGGGCTTCCTGGTTCCCTGAATACCCTCAGGGGGCTTGCGGTGGCATCACAGGGCTGTGTAAAGGCGGCCATCCAGTGCACTTACCCTCTTTTCCAGCATCCTCAGCAGCAGGCGGAAGCGCTCATCTCCACGCAGCCACTGTGGCAGCTCCTTCTCCCCGTGGTTCTTGGCTTGCTCCAAATGCTCCTTTAGCTCCTTCAGCACTGAGATCTCCTGAGTCAGCTGGCTATGCCAGGTCCTCGTTGCCTGTAGGTCTAGTTCCAGGTCCAGCGAGGTGCGGATCAGGCGCTCTGTGCGCACGGACTTGACAGATGAAGGCTGCAGGGGTAGAGACGATGCCCACATCCACCAGAGGGCTCAGCCCAGAAATCCCACAGATCCTTATCCCCTGGTCCCCAAGACCCACCTTCCTTTATGTGAAGGCATGCCCTTCTTACAGAACATACTCACTGTCATACAGCGTGCGTCTGATGTACAAGGTACGCTACCTCAGTTTACCCCGCTTCACAACAGCCCTCCGAGGGCCTAGCTGTCACTGCCTGCTCTTACCTACTGAGTCATTTCCCTGGCCCAATGCCCCAAGCAGAAAATAGTTGAATAAAGAAGTTCTAGAAATAACTATTCATGCTTGGAAGAATGAAGCACAATGTCGTCTTCTACCTGGTCCACAACCTAAGCAGAAAACATTGGTGAAGCCAAGTGGAGCAGCCTTTTTTTAAGTGATGTAATGAACGAGGTAGGGAAATTTTGAGGGTAAGTTCATGATAATGAAGGTAAAAATCATTTCTATTAAAAGTGATCTCAATATCTGGAGAGGATGGTGATTAAAAAAAAAAAGAAGTTCTAGAATAGTCTTCCAGATCGAATACCTGTCTACCTGTCTTGCTATCATCGTGCATGTATAGGCACACCCAAGAATTCATGTATGTGTGTACATGGCACACATGTAGAGGTGAAAGGACAAGTTTGCGAAGTTGGTTCTCTCCTTAGACTTTTACATGGGTTCCCAGGATTGAACTCAGTCATCAGGGTCATGCCGCAAGCACCTTTACAGGCAGACCCATTCTGCTCATCCTGTCCCATGCCCTCTCATTTTCCCCTGGCACGCCAGTGGCTATCCACAGACTTTTCCAGAAATGAAGAGCAGCAGGCACACAGAGCTCCATGGTGAACCTTACCCGCTTCATCCGGACGCTTCGACGCTCCAGGGAGTTCCGAACAAAAGGTGGCTTCTTGGACAGAGTGGAACTATCACTGTCACTTCGATTAAGCTGCAAGAGAGAAACCAAAGCAGGCGTGGGAGGTTCAGCAGGAACAGGAAGGAGATCACCTTCTTGAACTCGAGTCGGTCACTGAGCTTCCTATTGCAGGCTATGATTTGAACTTCCCAACTTTCGAAAGTGACCGGTCACTAAACATGCACTAGATTTGGAGTGTGTTGCTCTAGCTCACAGTTGTCGCCACGTGGTACTAAATGAGATGGGGCATCTTGTTGCATCCTTATAGCGCCATGTGGGGACTCTCCCCATGGTCCATACAGGGCACAGAAGCTCACGAGTCATGGGACCCACCCAAAGCTGTTAAGGAGCTGCTCAGCAGGGTTTGATGATGAGAGTGTTACCAGAGGATATATTGTCCCCCTGTCCTACCATGCGAAGCGATGCTTACAGCCACGACTCCTCGTCACCCAGAGAGCCTACCTTTAGTGTCTCAAATAGAACCACTTTTGAGACAGGTTCTTGGGCCAGAGATGTAGCTCAGGGGTATAGCACATGTTTAGCATATGCCAGGTCTCCAGTACTGCAAGCAAAGGGATGCAGGGGGAGAAAGAGGCTGCTCCAAGGCCAAGGAGCCACATCTTTGCAGAGAAGGCACATATAGGCTCTGCAAGTGTTGAGCTCAGCCGTTCTCCCCATTCAAATCCCTCTATGGGCTCATTTTTCAAGTGTCCCCAGAGGACCCCATTCTCATCTGTGACAGTCTTCCCCATCCGGTGAGGACAGGGTGATCTCTTGATTGAGACTTATTTCCCAAAAGGGGCAAGGTTGACATGGGCCACACCACTGCACTGGCCTGGCAGCTGTCAGTTCACTGCTGTGGGACTCTACTGAGAAGCTATTAGTGTCATTATTTTCGTGACGATTTATCATGATTAAAGATAATGACATTAACGGTCCCGTGCCAGGCAGAGACTGAATCATAGCAGAAACAGGGTGACAGTGATGCAAACGGTGACCACACGGGTGGAGCCCCTACCTCCACATTTGGTGCCTAAGTAATTGTTTTATTCAAACATTCCAGAGAGACAAAGATGGTCTCACAGTTCACAAGCAGAGATCCCAAATGGAGACTTCAAGGCCCAGTGTGTCACTCCAGGCCCAGGTTGTGCATTGTACTGTGAAATTAATAGAGAGGAACCTATTGGTGGCATGAGGGAAGAGGGCCTCACACTTTATTGTTTCAATTAAAGGTGGCTTTCTTGAAAAAAAAATGTGTCACAGTCTACCCCCCCCCCTAAGTTATCAGGACAATTAATCCAAAAGACCTGGATGTTTTCCTGTTATTACATAGCAGGAGAAAGTACATTCTTGAACTTCACTCTTTGATTGTTTTTATTTTTGGAGATGGTCTCATGTAGCCCAGGTTGGCCCTGAACCCTCTATGCAGCTGAAGCTGGGCTTGGATCTCCTACCTCCACTTTCTAAGTGCTGGGATTACATGACTACACTACCAAACCAGTCTTGACATTACTTCCTCCTATTTCCAAACATTCCAATAGGTTTAATCTCACACATGGAAGAGAATCATTATTTTATTACTGCTTCTATTTAACAAACTAGAAGAAATGAGGCAGAGAGCATAGTAATTTCATGTCCCAGGAAACACCAGACTCAGTGGTTGCAGGCTGGTAATTCCAGATAGCCAGAAGGTTGAGGCAAAAGGATTACAAAGTCAGTGTTGGCCTGAGCTATAGAGTAGGCTCAAGGCTAGCCTGGGCTACAGAATAAAACCCTGTCTCAAAATGAAAGGCAAAAGAGACTGCAGATATAGCTCAATGGTAGCACACTTGCCTACCATACATGAAGGCCCTGGGTTTAATTGTTTTATGCTGTAAAACATTAACAGTTAATAAGTAAAATTAAGGTCACAAGAGAAGACTCCATCCACTTGATCAAAGTCAAAGTTAATAGTAACAAATGACACAGTGTTGCTGATAATACACAGGTGCTGTGGAACACTGCAGGAAATAGAATCACTGTCCCTGTCTCAGGCTTAGAAATCCCGTGGGGACCCTGTGACAGGGCCAACTAAGCAAGTGACATGAAGCAAGGATTCAAGGAGGCCGCAGGTGGCCTTTTAGGAAGTGAGGTTGACTGGCAGAAAGTAACAAGTTCCAGAGATAGTAACCAGCATTGCACCTAGGGGCTCTGTGCCCTGAAGTCAAGCAGGTGGGCTCCTGGAGCCCCAGTTTTTTCATCTATGAAATGGGTACAAACGCAATGGGTAGTTTGTAAAATGAATGATAAGAAAACATTTTGTGGCAGTGGAGATGGTGTAGTGGGCAACAGAATTTGTTACCTAAAGCCAGGAGTGGTCACATGTGCACCTGTAAGCCTGGGGCTCTCGGATGTAGAGACAGGAGAATCACTGCAAGCCTAGCTCTAGGTTCAGTCAGAGAGCCTGTCTCAAGGGAACAGGGTGAAGAGTGATAGAATGAGACACTGAATGTCCTCCTCTGGCCTCTGCATGTGTGCACAGAAGCATGGTGTGTGCTATGTACACACACTGGGGCATACACATCCCAACCACACACACATGCACATTCACACACTCACAAACACATCATATCTCAATCACACACACACACACGTTCATGCACTCATAAGCACATCATATCCCATCCATACACACGCACGTTCATGCACTCACAAAAACATCATATCCCAACCACACACACACACACACACACACACACACACGTTCACGCACTCACAAACACATCATATTCCAACCACACACATGAACATTCACCCACTCACAAACACATCATATCCCAACCACACACACGCACGTTCACACACTCACAAACTCATCATATCACAATCACACATACACACGTTCACACACTCACAAACACATCATATCCCAGCCATACACACACACATCCACTCACTCACCAAAAAATAAAAATAGCAACTAGATTTTATATGGCCAATGGTGGCATGAAGCTGTTAGAGGCACCAATGTAGCAGCGCCCTTGCAAGACACAGTTCCATATGCCATCAGATGCTTGAAGCCACAGATAGCACCTACCCGAGTTTATGAGTTTCCCCTATGCACGCATATAAAATAATGTTTTGATTCATAAATAAACACAATTAGAGATTGACAATAACTTCCTATAGATCTTAGCAATTTCGCATATGATAGGTTTTCTTTCCTCAAGTCAGAACATTTGCCTTTTCACCGAGGAAAGACTTATAGCTTCTGGGGTACATCTCAACAGCAGGGTTCCCTACTCTTGTTCTTTGCGTCACTATTAAGTAAAATAAAGATTACTGAACATAAGCATTTTGATATCATGAAAGTCAGTCTGATAACAGATGGCTATTGTGCCTGGACGGATGGGTCATTGGTTAAGAGCAATTGCTGTTCTTGCAGAGGACCCACGTTTGGTTCCCAGCACCCACAGTAGGGAGCTCACACCTGTAACTCCAGCTCCAGGAGATCCAATAGCCCAGCCCGTCTGGCTTCCGCAGACACCTGCACTCATGTGGCATATATTCACACAGATCTGTACACATTCATTAAAAGAGAGCTGGCTACTAAGTGACTGCTGGTGGGTTGCATGGATGAATAACACTTGTCTGATGTGCGGATGTGTTCCACCTTAAAAAAATCACAACTGTGTTCGAATCCTGATGGAAAACAACGAGGCAATCATTCGTTTCCCCTGCCGTAGCCGGCCACTGACTTCCCTTGGTGTAACTTCTGATGAGTGGCGTCCATTTATTTGTATTTGATTTTCACTGCACGTTCATATCAATCTGCAAGAACTGAGGTCTTAGCTGTTACCCTAAAGCCTTCTCTAAATCGCTCTGGTTGGGTGTTCCCCTCTACAGTCGTGAGCTGGCTTAACTGTAGCACCCTTCAGTGGAAGGCAGGGTCTCCCACATCAGGATCCTGTGACTTCAGGAAATCCCACATCTCCTACAAGTTTCTTATATCAATCAATCAATCAACCAAGAGTAAACTATCCATCCTATGAAGTGGGCCTGTGTGCTCCACATGAGGGAAACTGAGGTCCCCGGAGTTGAACCTACCAGAGATGCCCACAGCACACTGTGAGAGTCAGGCAGGCTATGAGAGGGACACCTACTTGTATCCAGAGCTGGATCAGAGCCCTGCCGCTCCGAGGGGAGGGGAAGGTACCATCGCTTGCTTACCCGGCACACATACTGGCTCTGGGGTCCAGGTGAGAAGGTCTTGGAGCGGATGATGGTGTTCCCTCGAAGAAATGGCCCTGTTGAAGGGGCACCCACCCGCCGGTCCTTGGGCCGCACCACTGTGGGGGATGGGGCCACGCTCTCGGTATTGGTCTCTCTGTCCACCTGAGGAAGAAGTCAGTCTTGACACGAGTGCCCACTGAGTCTCTGGGCCCTCTCTCGGTTTACTTGGCAGCTCCCACTTCTGGTGCCTCACTTTTGGCCACAGGCCTAGATGAACTTCTTGGGCTCCTACCGTGCTGGCTGAGTCAGCTGGACCTACCAGAATGGCAGTCCAGGCCAGAGTTCCTGTTCTCACTCTTCTACCGCATGTACTGCTGGGAGCTTGAGGAGGCACCAGCTCCCGTAAGCCATGGGGGCACTCAGGTTCTGGCGTGCTGACAATCCACCCCATGTACTGGAGCTACAAACAAGACCTTCAAGGTTCTAGCCATAACGCGAATGTTTTTTTTTTTTTGTTTTTTTTTTGTTTTTCTGTAATCATGGAGGCAACTTGCAAACCTCCTTTTGGTTATAAGACTACGATAGAAGCCAAGCACAGTAGCATGTGCTTATAATCCCTGCGCTACGAAAACTGAGTTCAGGGCCAGCTTAGGTTACATAGTGAGACTCCATCACAAATCAAAAAAGTAAAAGAACAAACTAACACTACCACCACCCCAGACCATCATATTCTCTACCTGCTGCACACAGCAGTCACCAGCAAAAGATGGACATAAACGCTTACTTAGCCTAGAAACTGCCTTAGTAGGAACTGTCTCAGTACCTGCTCGAGTGTGACAAGAGCGCCCCCTGGTGGGAGAAACTCCTTGTTGTATACAAAGCAGAAAAAACAAGTGCTTGGGTTTTGCTCTAGGCTTCCCTGGCCAGGCTCTGGAGACACTGTCCCAGGGCTCTGTTCAAGGACACCCTGTGTCTTAGCTGCAGCATCCTGGGAGCTCTGAGAAAAGAGATCTCCATTCCAGGCCTATGAGCAAGGCTCGTGTTCTCAAGTGAATTTAAAGATGGAGAAATGGAGGCTGGGTGGGAATGAAGTCATCTACCCAAGACTACACAGGGAGGGCCAGAGTCGGACTCTGAACTAAGACCATGTGACTGCAAGGCTTGAGATCGGCTAGAGAAATAGGGAAGCCACAGAGGGCAGAAGGAAAGATAGGGACCCATCAGTCCCTTCTGGTGCACTGTGTCTCCAAATATGACTCAAAGTGCAGGGACAGCCACTTCTGGGCACACTTGGATGTGACGCTGAGAGCCTTTTCTGACGGCCCAGACATTGTGGTGAAAATATTATCTCCCCAGACCAGTTCTTTTTACCTTTAGTGCTGGGTACTCCTCTGCCTCTGGGGAGACCTTTTCAGCAAAGACATCTTCCTCTCCCTCCTCCTCCTCTCTTTCTTCCTCCTCCTCCTCAGCTACTGCTTCATTCTCGCTGGTCTCTTCCTCGTATGTCCTGTGGTGACATGACGCTGTGGTTAGTCTCCCAGACACCGTTCCACCTCCACTCGCCTGCTCCGGAGTGCATCCAGGCAGGGTTCCTAAGACTTATGATGGTGAGGGGATTTAGCAAAAGAACCTTCAATGTAGGGCTGGGCTGTGGCTCAGAAGCACAGCATGTTCCTGGAGTGTCTGATGCCCAGATTCTACCTCTAGAACCCCAACAAAACCAATCTTTCTTCCCTTCCTTCCTTCCTTTCTCTCTGTGTGTATATGTGTGTGTCTGAATGTTCATCATAACGGTGGGAGTCCCCATGGAAGAATATTCTACATCAGAAAAGGGCCCTTCTAGCTACCCTTTTTCCACTCAGTCTCCCCTCTGTTCCCTAGTGGCTACCAGTGAAGCTTTCTGGTGTTACAGATCAAATTTGATTTCTCTCGAGTTTCATATAAGCAGTCAAACAATACATGCTCCTGCATCCTCGGCTTCTGTTAGTATGCCTTTGAAGTTCATCCAGGTCCTACAATCATCAGTAGCTCACTTCCTTTTTATTACTGAGTAGCATTCCCCAGGATGTAATGTGTTTAACACTTTATCTGTCTGTGAGCACCGAACTGCAACCATCTCTCAGTCACCGTGACTGAAGTTTCTATGAACCCAGGGGCAAGTCTTTCCTATGGAGCCAGGGGGTCATTTCTGTTAGATATTGTGTTATTGGTTAAGGCTGCCAAAGGGAAACACCACAGAACGATTATTTCCCACAGTTCTGGAGGCTGGTGTCCGAGACCGAGGTTCCAGTACATAGCTTTCTCCTGAGGCCCTGTCCTTGGCTTGCAGATGGCTCCTTGCTGCTGTCCGTGCTTTATCTTTCCCATACTCACAAGTGCGTGGTGTCTCTCTGTGTGTGACAATTCTCTCTTTTTATAAAGATACCTATCAGGCTGGATCAGGTCCGCCCTACTTTAACTGCCTCTGCAAGGCTCCATCTCCAGAGGCAGTCACATTCTGAGGTACAGGCACTCAGTAGGGTTTCACCATAAGAAATTGGAGGGAGCTGGAGAGATGGCTCAGCAGGTAAGAGCGCTCTTCCAGAGAAGAGGTCCTGAGTTCAAGTCTCAGCAACCACATGGTGGCTCACAACCATCTGTAGTGAGATCTGGCGCCCTCTTCTGGCCTCAGGCATACATGCAGACAGAACACCGTATACATAATAAATAAATAAATCTTTTAAAAAAAGGATTTGGAGGGGTGTATAATTTAGCTCATAGAATTCGGGGATTTGCTGAATTAATGACTATACATTTACCTTTTAACGGAACTGGCAGAGTGAGTCTCGGGGTCATTCCGTCACTCGCGACTGGCAGCCATTCCACTGGGAACAGCCTTGCATCTTATTGTTGATTTTTTTTATTATTATTTTTGAGACAGGGCTTCATGTAGCTGAGGCTGCTCGGAGCTCCTGGTTAACGCCTGCCTTATTCCATCTCTAGTTTGGGCTTTTTGTGTCCCAGGAAGCCGTTGTAAAACATTTCCTGTACACTTATTTATTATTTATTCGTTCATGGCTATACTGGGGATTGAATTCAGGACCTTATGCACACTTAGGCAACCGCTCTCCGACTGAGCTGCGTCACAGCCAACAGAATTTCCCATATTCTCTGCTAAAGCTTTATTGTTTCAGTTTTTGATGTTTTTAGCTCTATGATCCAAAGCAGATTCATTTCTGATTGAGGTAAAATAAAAATAAAATTATTTTTTCCATACGTATAGCTAGCTGTCCCAGCACCATTTCCTGAACAGCCTCTGCCATGTTGCTCTCTGTCCCCTGGGCTCCAGGGCTGGAAGGATTCGTGAGGCTAATAGACTACACACGTTGGGTGTAATTTACATCTTGACTTCTCAAAGATGTACATTGCTGCCAGGCCGTGGCCTGTGTGAAACACTGTCTCCATGCTGAGCCACCAGAATCCCAGCCAAAGCAGAGCATGTGACACAGGGTCTTCTGTGAGGCTCACTGTGGGGGAAACACAGTATCTCCCTAAGGGTTCCCCAATGGGGAGAGTCAGTCTCCATCTTTCTTCATAGCCCTGCAAAGGAGACTCCTCTTCACTGCGAGGGAGCTTGCGATAAGGGGAGTCTTGTTCTCCTCTGTAGCCCCAGACACACAGACCCACAGTTAGCATGAACACAGGGCAATCTGTAGGATTCACTCACCAGCCCTTCTGGGCTGCTTCAGAAAGTCAACAGTACTGAGGGAGGGCGTGGTCACCCCACAGGCTCAGTGTGAGGCGCACAGGCTGGCAACCTCGTCCATTGTCACAGGGGAGCTAGGTGGGGCTTAGCCTAACAGAGCGCTTGACCGCTGGGCCAGTCTCCACTCTTCCACTGTAAGTCTGATTGAAATGTCCCAGGACAGGAAAAAAGACCCCACTCGATCTCAATGGTGCAGAGAAACAAAACACACGGCATCCTTCACCCACTGCAGCTGCAAACAAAGCAACCAACACAAAATGCCAGCTGATGTTATCCCGTGTTGATGAAGGGCTGGAAAACATGTCCCTGTGCAGAGCGAGGATGAGAGCAAGCGATGCTCGCTTCGCATGCAAGTTGGTTAGTAATAGTATCTGTCAAATCATAAACAGGGACTTCATCTAGTTTCTATTTTAGCAGTGCTGGAGACTGAACTCTGGACCTCTTTCATGCTACGCAAGCACTAAATCCCCAGCCCTAAATGTACATATTCTAGGTCAGTATAGTAGTTCAGTTAAGTGTTGGAGAGTAAGTTTAGTTTAGGGTATTTTAGTCACTGTTGGTGGCAGCGTTTCCGGGCTAACAATCCTACCGAAGAAGCACTTTGCCTTGTGTGTTGAGAGGTGACATGCTCGGGCTCAGGGACACAGCAGTGCCACCTATGGCCATCACCCCAGACAGACACACATCGGGGCCTCTCACACTCCCAAGGTTTGAGACTATCTTTTCCTGAGTTTTCTTTCTAGTTGATCCTTGCGTGTGTATGACGTATGCAGGTGAGTGAGGGCGTGAGCAGGCCATGGCGTACACATGGGGGTCAGAGGTCAGAGGACAACTTTCCGGAGTTGGTCCTCTCCCTCTACTGTGTGAGTCCTGGGGATTGCACTCAAGTCTTCAGGCTTGGTGGCAAGTGTCTTTGCATACTGAGATAGTTCACTGGCTCCTCTATGTTTTCTAATAACCAGGGTCTTGTTTTGCTTGTGACTCTTCAACGGAATGAATGCAGTTTTCTCCTGAGGTGTGGAGAATTTGAGACTGAGAATTTGAGGCCAGTGTTGCTACAGAACAGACCAAGAGAGACATGGTCCTCTGATACTTGCAGTAAAGGCACCAAAACAGGTGAAGTGGGGGGGGGGGAGCTGAGATCCACTGGGCCTTAATACTGTAGGTCAGTGCCCGAGTGCTGGGGGCTGGTCTCTGGGAGACCTCTACTGGCTCTGAAGCTGAGCAGGTACACCGAAGCTAGTGACTGCCCGAGGATCAAAAGCCACCTTCAGGCCTGGGGGAGGGGGCTACAGATGGAGCCACCCCACCAAAGCAGCTCTGAGAGGCCTGGCCCTCTTTGTAAGCTGGCATCTGGGAAGTGTGAATGGCAGGGGGTGGGGAGAGAGGGGGCCACAAGGGGAGCAAGAACAGAGGTGGTTGCTAGGAGACGGCTTGAAAAGTTTCAGCGCTTGCTTGGAATTCAGTAGCAACCACTGATCTCATGCCAGGCTGTGGGGAGAGGGGACCTGGGCTGATTCTGGCATCAGACCTTAGCCTGGGTGACTGTCAGCATAAGGGTTGCCAGGGACAGGGAGAGGGAGATAGACACTGTGACCAACTGAGGAACAAAGGCATACAGAATTCCAGTGGCCTGGTATGCTCTTCATCACATGGAAAGATGGCTAAAGAGGAGCGTGAATGTCAGCAACTATCGCCAGCGGGCCCCATCCAGCCTGCTGCCTTGTTTCTTTTTGGTTGTTGTTGTTTGTTTTGTTTTTGTTTTTTTCTTCCCCTGGGCATTTTAAGCTGAGAATTGCTTTTACATTTATATTTATTTTCGAGTGGAGACAGGGTCTCAAAGTATGCCAGGCTAGCCTTGCACTCACTATGTGGCCAGCTGGAAATCTGATTCCCCTGCCTCCACCTCCAGAGTACAACGACTAGGATCACAGGTAATGTGGCATCACAGCCGGCTTAGGGAGTGCTGGGGAATTGAACCCAGGACTTTGTGCACGCTAGGCAAGTAAGTACCAATTGAACCACACCCCCCCAGCCTATTTTTAAATGACTGAAAATAAATAAATAAATAAGGTGGTGATCATTGTGGCAGGTACAAATGCTAAGAAATGTCAATTCCAGTGTCCACACATGGAGTGTCAATGGAACACAGACGTAGCCACTGGTTACTCATGGCCCACGCTGCTTTCACACTGTAGAGGCAACTTGAGGAGACATAGCGGAAGCTGTGTGGCCACAGCAGATGGTATCTGCCATCTGTTCCTGACCAGGAAACATATGGTGACCCCTGGAGTCAAAGACTGTAACGGAAGGCTCCCTCCAAGACCAATTACAGAATCTGGGACTACAACAATGGTAACACAAAAGAGTTATTAACCGTGTCCTCTAGGTTGGTGACTGCAATAGAAAGGCTGGTCTCTCTCTGTGCACTGCAGTTCTGTTCCCAGCAGCCAAGGTATGGGAGAAGCCAAGCGTCCACCTGTAATCATGGTCCGTGTATACAGAACTAGAGTCAGCCATAGTAGCTGTCACCTGTGACAACACGGAAGGACCTGAAGGACATTAGGCTAAGGGAAAGGAGCCAGGTGCAGAAAGACACACACTGCCCATTCTCCCTTATGTGTGGAATAAAAAAGTTGACCTCACAGAGATGAGGCTGGAGTCAGGAGGGGAAGAAAGGTCACACGGTGAGTACCACGTGACTCAGAGAGGAGAATACGTTCTGCTATGCTACCACACACTTTGGCTACAGTTAAGGGCAGGTTGTGTGAAAGATTGGCTAAAAGAAACTGGGACTGGTGCAGGCTGGGGCTAGAGGATTATGCATGAATTTGAGGCTAGCCTGGTCTGCATGGTGACTGTCAGGCTAGCCAGGGCTCCGTAGTCAGATCCCATCTGAAACAAAACCACAGAACTAGCCAACAGAATGGCTAGAAGCGTAGAATCTGCATGTTGCTCTTTGACAGTGGCTCTCGGCCTTCCTAGCACTGTGACCCTTTGGAACAATTCCTCATCTTGGGGTGGCCCCCAACCACACAGTTGTTTTCATTACTACTTCATAACTGTAATTTTGCTACTGTTATGAATTGTAATATAAATATATATGCTTTCTGCAGGTCTTAGGTGACTCCTATGAAATGGGCATTTGACCTCCAAAGGAGTCACAACCCACAAATTCAAAATATACTGGCCTATGAAGTAGATATGTCAGCCATTAGTTTCTGTGACCACGACACACTGCACAGTTACCTACATATGATACTGTCACCTGTATGGGTACAATTAACTACATGTCAATTTTTTTCAAAAGTAAAAATAGTGGCACACCTTTAATCCCAGCACTCTCTGGGATCTCTGGGAGTTGAAGGCCAGCCTGGTCTACAGAATGAGATCCAGGAGAGCAAGTGAGACCCTGTCTCAAACAACAACAAACAACAAACAGGCAGAACTACCTTGCTGAGGGATGTACAGAGACAGGATCGACACCCTAGCAGAGGTCATGGCTGCTGAAATGTGTACTACTATCTTGTTGTCCTCGGCCGTATCAAACCACACAGTGGAACGCTGTGTCCCGTACTCTTGTGTAGACATTCTGATTGGCTCAGCAAGAAAGCCTCCCTCCCTGTCCAGAGTAAGTTTTCAGCATTGCTGGACAGCTCTGTCTTTCCTTTTAAATATGGGGAGACGGCGGGCTGAGTGAGCAGTTTTGATGCTCGCTACCCTCCGAGGCAAAGCGCATCCACCTGCCTCAGATCCATTCCGGCCTCTTTGCTTCAGAGGCAGAAACTTGATTTTCATAGCTAAGCAACAGCGCTCACTTCCCAATCTCCCTCACAGTGGAGTGGGATAGCCAATGAGAAGCAAGAGGAAGCTGCTGGATGTGACTCGCAGAAGAATTCTGGGCTGTGAGATACACAAGCATATTCATCTCTAATCCTTCCGGATGGACGATTGCTTCAATGGTGAGGCCTCAGTAAAGACAGCAAACCAGAGAAAGAGAAGGAGCCTGGGTTTCCAGGAACACCATGGAGCTTGGAGATTGGATTGTTTCCTCCTTTCTTAAGTAACAAAGGGACAACTTTAGCAATTTCCTCTTCCTCCTTCTCGTCATGCTGGGAATTGAACTTAGGACCTTATGTGTGCTTGGCAAACATTTTACCAGTGAGCCACATTCCCAGACCAGGACTTTCTCATTTCTATTATTTCTTCTGTCTCTTCCTAGTAACCAAGTGTAATTCTTATTGTACAATACACAATTTATGGCAATAATTCAAATTTAAAATCTTTAGTAGGGCTTAAAACATTTTTTCTCTGTAACCTAGACTGGCCTCGAACTCACAGTAATCATTTTAATTAGCATCCCAAGTGCTGGGATCACAGATGTGAGCCACCATGCCTAGTTTTAATTTTCTCTTAAGCCCAAATACATGTCAGCACACCAAAACAAACAATAACATCAGGCAGGAACAATGCATGAGAGATTTATGGAACATAAACTGTGAAAGGGTTTTAGGTACTACTGTGCCAAACGAGCCTTGTTGCCTGCAGAGACTGTAAGCACAGGTCCTTGATGCTCCCAGCGGGACCTTCCCTTGGCTGCCCTGAGTTCAGGGATCTCGTTACTAACCCCTGAGGGTGCATTCACTTACCAGCTGCCTTCCAGTGTCTGGGAGCCGCTTCTCCCCTCCTGCCTCTTCTCTAGCTCCACAGCTGTCTGTTCCAGCAAGGCAGACACAGTATCCTGAGAGACAGAGGCCGCCAGGTCAGCAGGGGCTCCGGGTGCCACCTTACCTACCAGCATCTCAAACATGTAACCGTCCCAGAGAACACAGGGTAAAACCCGAAGGTTGGAGCAGCCAAACATCTGGCCCATGGTCACCCACACATGGGAACTATTGTTTTGGTTTCAATGGCCAGTCTGCAGAGCATCTCTCTATGTGCATGGATCTGCTTAGCAGAATTAGCTTAGCAGTGAAAGGAAAGCATTAGAGATCTGAGAACTGTATATCAGAGTCTTTGTCACATGAACCATCAATGACATAGCAGTGCAGTAAGGGTCTAGAGAGGTAAGCACTGTGTGCTCTGTGTCTGGGGACAAGGACCCAGTGGCAAGTGGGAGACTGAATTCTTGGAGGGCTTCCAGGAGGAGGAACTGAGTGGTGCCATTACTGAGGAGGAAGGTGTGACCTGAGAGAATTATTGAGTCTCTCCGACCCTCATTTTCCCCCAACAAGCACGAGGAAAGGTCATTACGGAGATTATTTCTGATGATCTAGGTGCAGAAGAGTGGCCTAGCAAACAGTATTCAGTAGACAGCCCCTGACATCTGAGCAAAGGCAAGCTGTGGCTTTCTGATCACATGGTTAATTTACCACCATCCTCAGCCAGGGGTCGGGGTGGAGGTCGCAAGGGTAGGAAACTCCTGACAAGTTCTTTGGGGAAGGAAAGAAAGAGCTAAAGTTAAGGACCATGGCAGGTGGTTTGCTCACATATAGCAGCCCACTGAACCACACAACCATCACGCTCTGCAGAGAGAAGCCAGGAGCTGGGGGAGGCTTTTTGGATGCATGTCTTTTTCGGTTTTGGTTTAGAGACAGGGTCTCTTTGCCTAACCCTAGTTGGCCTAGAACTTGCTTTGTAGAGCAGGCTAGTCTCAAACTTTCAACGATCCTCCTGTTTCTGCCTCCTCATGCTGGATTACAGGCATGGCAGAGATGGTGTAGGGATGTTTTCAATGATTAGCGATTTATTTTCAAACCAAAGCAAGGAAAACATTTTCAAGTAACTCAAAACAGGCCAGCTGCCATTTACCCAGCCCTTGCAAGAAGCACTCGCTAGATCCATTTCTTCAAAGTTTCTCAACAACCTTATCTCAAACTCCTTACTAGACACAAAAAAAAAACAAAACAAAACAAACAAAATGGAGGCTCAGAGCGGTGATGTGCAATCGCCCAGCTGGAAAGGGCCAATTCTGAACAGCCTTCCTTAAACTTCCTCCTGTCTCAGGTTCTCAAGAAAGAACCATGGTCTCAATCTCCCAGCTTTCTCCTTCCTTCTGAACTTCTTTTATCCAGGATCTCACTTGTGTTAGGCTGGCCTCATCACTGAACCATGACCCACTCATATAGCCCACAACATCACTTTGGAAAAACTTCAAGTTTATTGTTTGTTTTTAAATTAGAGAAGCGATGATATAAGGCACAGCAGAATACAGAAGAAGAAAATAAAAACTCTCAAGGAGCTGGGTCGTGACCACTCAGGGAAGACCATTCCTGGATGGCCCTTTCCTCCCCCCTGTTTCTGTTTCCTCCTACCCTGGGCTCCTCTCCTCCACCACTGCAAGCTGGGATCTGGTTCATGGGGTGCTGCAGGGGTGGGGCTGGAAGTGCCCACTTAGCCCACTCACCATGTGGTCGGGCCCTGTAGCTCCCGCTGGTTGGGGTTCCCTGCACTGTTTCTTCAAGTATTTGTAGCTCAGGAGGTTGTACCAGCGTGTTGACCTCTCCCCAGACCGGCAAACCTCAGCCAGGCTGATCTGGGCGCCTCCCTGTTAGGGACAAACGATGAGAAAAGTATGAATTTGGTAGCTAAGGGAGACAACATGGAAAACAGCGGTCCTCATGAGATGGGGGTGGAGCTTCCTAATAGGGTTTCAATATGCTGTCCTGGCTGGTCTTGTGTGAACTCAAACCCCCTCATGTAGCTGGGACTAGGGGTATGACACCATACCTATTTATACACCTCACCCCCTCCTGTTTTAAGATAATTTTGCAGGTTGACCTTGAATTCACTTTGTCACCTACCCTAGTCCCGAACTCAGCCTCTTGAGTGCTATTTTTACAGCCACTATGCCACTACGTTCAGCTTCTATGAATGTGTATATATCTAGTGTCTTCTGACGCACGTCTTCACGTGGTCGAGGCTGGCCTCAAGCTTGCCGTACAGCTCAAGACGACTTTGAACTTCTGATCCTTCTATCTCCACCTCCCTAGTGTTGGGTTATGGGTATGTGTTATCAGACTCACACGTGGCCCATTTTGAAGAACTGGTTATTTGAATTTTGATTGTTGAGACTTCTCCTGCGCAGAGCTGGGTTGGGTTGAATACTAAGGACGATGAGGGTCCTTACACAGTCCCATTTCCTAGCAGTTAAGAGTCCCACTGAACAGGCAATTTACAAAAGAGGTTGTTTTACATTCCTTATGGGAGGAATCTGCCAGCATCTCGCAAAATATGGATACATTTTACCCTGTGGCTTGGGAATCACATGTGTAGGCATCTATCATGTACAAAACGACCCATGAACAGGAACCTTCATTTTGGCTTTCTTTGTAATAGTACAAGAAGTTGCTATGTAGTTGAGGCTGGCCTTGAATTACTAATCCTCCCGACCCCACCTTTCTGGGATTGTAGGTGCACATACAGATGCAAAACCATCCAACCAACCAACCACACACACACACACACACACACACACACACACACACACACACAGAGAGAGAAGTATATTTGCACTATGTCTGAGGTACAAAAGGTCAGATGATCATGTGTTTAATAAGAAATAACAAGCAGCTAAGGAATAACAAATCTAAATGGCTACCGATAGAAGGCACATGGTAAAATGGGGTCGGTGACAAAGAGTGACAGCTTTTCCTGCACCTTTTTTTTGAAACATACAAATGCCCTCCTTAAGTTAAAAATGAAGAGCAGGACCCTGACCTACCTCACCAAGAAAGGACCTGTTCAAGTACAGCACCCTCCGACCCAGCCCCGACCGGAAGCCCTGCAGGCTAACCTTCCACCCAGTCCTCTTCTGAAGAGTTCAGGATGGGTTTGGGGTTCAGCTCGCCCACTTTCCCCTTCGTCTTCACATACCAGTGGCTGGGTCAGCGCATGGCAGGCGTATCAGAAACCAGCTTGTAAAGCAGGGCCTCTAGCTGGGTGTGCGCTCACCTGACCTAGGGGCTCTTCAACCCACCTGAAAGCCCACTTCTCCTCCTATAGGATGGGCAGCTCTAATGCCAACCTGAGCGCCAACGGGATGCCACAAGTAAAAAATACCATGCCATACCCTTCTCTCATGCACAAAGTTACTTAAAATATTCTATAATTACCTTCAGGCTAGGAATACAAGGTGTATCTGAAACAAACAAATTTCCTATTTAGACTTGAATTCCAGCTCCAGCATATCTCATTATATATGCAAATATTCTAAACCAGTAAAACAAAAAAACAACCCCCCCCGAAATCTGAAACAGTTCTGGTCATGTGTTTCTGTCAGGGATATTCAACCTAAAAAGAAGAGGAATCAGATCATGGCGCAGACTACTAAGTCTGGGTGACTTACAGCAATTTCTGGGAGAAGAGTGTTGCGTAGGGAGAGGAAGTCAGCACGCACTGACACTTTGCTATTTTGACATCAGCTTCCTCACTAGGGGAAGGAGGAGAATAGCTGCTCTATGCAGGGCTTGGGGGCGGTGGGTTATTGTCATTTCAGGAATTAAGTGGTTGGCATGCTCCAGGCACCAGAATAAATGTAAGTATATACAAGAATATGCATATTTCTCCTTTAATCATTCAACAAGTATTCCCTGCAGCCAGAGAAGCATCTAGAACATGATTTCTCCCCAAGGGATGACAGTTTCCTGGGGAGACATACAAACATACTGGATATTGCAGTTCGGAACATGACAGGCTATGTCTGAGGGACAAGCTGGGGAGGGATCATGAGAACGGTTTGGAAGCGTGACACCTTCATCAGGTTATTCTTAATGACGAGATGCGCTGCCTGCTGGCACAGGCTCACAGGCATGAGTATCACTCGCCTTCCCAAACTGGAAGCATTTGGAGGGCATTTACGCACTTACGGACTCAACAGACACGGTTTACTGAATAGCCTGTAAGCGCTGGCGTTTGCAAACCGTCCAAGCAGCCAGCGTGTGGGGGTGAGGGGCACTCAGGGTTTGAGGGAAAACAGTGATGAGCGGTAACTTCAAAGGATGTCACACGGCACTGCTTAGGTGTATTTTCTGTCCAGTTGCACCGGTTGGGGGTGGGGTTCACATCGGCAGGGGTAGGCTTTTCCAGGTCAGTGACACCAAGTTACTCTACTGTAACGGCCACACACTGGAGTCTGCCCTGGCAGGACCCGAGCTGAGGAACACCGACCTTAGTGGCTGGGTGGAGGCAGTATGATGCTGCACTAACACAGGTGGTAGCATTATTGATGACAACCTTAGCGAAGGCAGGCTATGTGTTCCCCTAAACCCTGCCTGGGGTCTGTGGAGGTGAGAGTCTTTAGTCACCCTGCAAGGTTAAAATGGTGTGACAGGAACACATAAAGAAGGTGAACATGTTCAAATTCACACCGGTCCTTGGTCATTTCACCGGATGAAGTGGGCAGGTAACTTAGTCTTTTGGGGTCTTGCTTATTTCTTAAAATGAAGATCACCTGGATACCTCTTCCTGGGGCTGTGCTGAAAGTTAAATAAGGGGTTCTTGGCCCAATGGTGAACTCACAGATGCTGCTTGTAACACTGACTAAAGAGCTTAACACAGGCTGGCGATCCCACAGCCCCGGCAAGACAGGGGACACCGAGTAGAGCAGAGAAGCTGCTTCCCCGACCTGTCTCGTGGCTTGTCCTCCTCAGCCACCCAAACCAACACGTCACGTTCCCAAAGTAGCCAGGCAAGGAGTTTCCCATTGGTCATGGGCAGCAACAAGCCACTGTAAGATGAACGCTTTTTTTTTGGCTGTTGCCATGGCAACGAGCCATGGCCAGACTTCAATTAGGAAGGTAGAATAAAAGGCACCCACTTAGGAGAGAAGAAAACAGGATTTAGTCTCTTCCCAGGGCTGAGGAAAAGATTCACCAGAGGAGCCTGGGTCTGGAAATGCTTCTCAGTATCCACCATGTTCCTAAAACCATTTTTGCCACCATTTGTGGTCTCCAGGGAGCCCTGAGCTAGCTAAGAAAGGACACTGAAGGGCTCAAATGTGTGCCCTGCACACAAAGGGTCCAAATACAGCTCTGCTACAGTGCAGCTGTGTGACCCAAAGCAAGATCTTCATCTTTCTGACTCAGTTTCCCACTGGTGCAAAGTACCTAGTTTATAAGACAAAGAAATCAATGGGGAGAATGCTTGTCAGGGACCTAATTTAGTGTCTGTCAGAAAATGTCACCCAACTGACATTCACTGCTGCATTTGTGTCCATGGTAACATCATCATTAGAGGTGTGGTTTCAGTAGTGGGCCGAGCAGGAAAATGGCAGATGCTCATGCCCACTGAGTAATTAGCCTATGTGGGAACTTGTGAGGAATGCAGGCTCTCAAATTTGCTGCATCTCCATCTGCATTTGGACAAGAGCACCAGGTGATGCAACACTTACCATGGACACTGAGAGGGGGCAGCACCGCAGGGATGCTTCATCGGACACGAGACCAGAAGGGATGGCTGGCAGTAAGGGCCACGTTACAGATTTGGGAATCGAGCCTGGGCATTGGAGACTCTCAGGTGGTGGGGCTGGGAAGGGCTAGCCGGGTGACTTGTCCTTATATCCTGAGGGGGCAGTCCCCAAATTCCCCAGCAGAAAGGATTCTCCACCACATGCAGATCGAAGTGAAGCTGGATAGCTAAGAGTCTCCCACTGTAGGCAAAGACCCACGGCTGCCACCAGGAGAAAGAGCAGCCTGCAGGGGAGGCAGCAACTGCCACGGTTACTTTCTCAGCTTCCAGACGTGGATGCAGTGAGAAGGCTCAGTGCCATGGACAAATCCCTGGCCTATCCTCTACACAAGTTCCACATTTTCTTCTGTCACTTGAATCCATCTACTTCCAAAACAGCCCACACCACAGTTCGTCTCTGTGTTAGCTGCCTTGTGTAGGGGGCTCTCTCGCCAGATCTCCAGTGCCCAACACAGGCACAAGCGCCTAATAGGCTCCCAGCAGAGACCAGGGTGAGCAGAGCTCTCTTTTAACTCTAAAGCCCACACTGATTTAAAGACACTGGAGCTGTTATTTAAACACTCAGAAATGGCACCAGAGTTAAGAAAGCCTTTCATTTGGTTCAGTTCATTTTATCCCAGAAGCCCCTGGGGAGGGGTTATTCAAGGTTGAACAACCTTGCTCTGCATGTATTTAAGTGCGTGATTTTCATAGGGCCGTAGCATCTTCAGCCCTAGCTCCTGTTAATGCAGAGAAGAGGAGGAAGGTGGAGGAGCAGGAGAGGTTTCATTAACTGAGAACCTGTGTCAGACTCATTGGTAGGTGCTTTGTATGCACGCTTGCAAACCTCAAGACACTCCCCAGTGGGCAATCAGGGGGCATTTTGTAGGCAAAGAAAATGAAAAGCGGAGGTGTTTAGGAACTTGCCCATGATCCCTCAGTTCAGGGGGTAAAGGTGGGATTTGAACGTCAGGCTGGTTTTGCGACTGTGTGCTTCTTGTCTGATCTCTATGCTGCATGGTGAAGCTGAGGCCGAAGGCATGCACTTCCAGGTCCTTTCAGGCCTGCTACTCCTCTCACACCAAGGGGCTCTCACACACCACAAGACTGAGACCACTCTTCTCTGGGGAGGCGTCTCTGCCTGAAATCCAGGCCGAATATGACACATACCCAACCTGTTATAACCTTCATGCCCTACGGACTGAAGGTCAGGTGGACAGACAGACAGAGATAGACTCAGCTCTCACCAGGCACTCCTCTGCATGGCTCCTGTCTGTGGTACAGACATCTACGCGTAAGGTCTTCTGGTGAAGGGCTGGGTAGGACATGGACACCCAGAATGCCTCATTGAACACGAGGGTATCTGCAGAGTCCAGAGGCCGGGTTCGGAACAGGCAGGTGCTGCTTTCAGAGCAAGGCAGGATGGCTACACGGATGTTCCTGGGAGAGACAGAACCATCAGAGAGCTGGGTCAGCTGTGTGGGGTGATGCACTGCAGAAATCCCCAGAGAGACAGTTGTGAAGGAGAGAGTGCAGAATGTCTTATGCGAGGGATTCAGGAAGGGCTCTGGGGTACCAACTGCTCTTCCTGCCATGGGTCTCTAAATTCCTAAGGGTCTCAAAGGCTGTGGAGGCTGAGGCAAACTGGGTGCAAACACTTGATAGGCAGCAATTCACTAGAACTGAGCAACGGTGGGAACAGGGGTGCTCATGCACTGAAGGCAGATAAATGCTCTAATCTCTGCAGGCAGGATTTGACAATTCTGTTTTGTGTGTGCACATGAGTCGAGGCCAGAGATCAACCTTGTGTGTCAGTCCTCACGTGCCTTTTAGCTTGTCTATTAAAACAGAGTGTCTCATTGGCTTGGAGCTTGCCAAATAGGCTAGGCTGGCTGGCTACCAAGCCCCAGGGATTTGCCTATCTATGCCTCCCCATTTCTGGCCCTGACATTGTCTAAGGGGCAGAAACGAGACATTCTAGAGCTCTGGTCTGGCCTTCTTTGGGTTTTGCTAGATTTCTCTTCTCCCCACACATCCTATCCCAGGACACTGGCTGAATACAGTAACGGCTGTCCCAGGCCTTGTGGTCTAGTTATGGGAGGAAATGTCTAGGTAGACGAATGCAATGTAACATAAACCCAGACTGCAGCAAGAATGCATGTAGACAGTGCAGGTCCCTGCTGTCCTTGCAACCTCTAAGGTAACACACCAGTCACGTCCTTCCTAGAGAACCAGAGAGTTGTTTCTGCACAGAGAAGATAACAGGGACCTGACTGTTCTCATGAGGTCACAGACCAGGAGATTTCCATGAAGGACCAGCTTGCCCAGCATTCCTTGAGCAGTGGGTGGGGGGCATCCAGGCTGTACCAGGATATGGGAAAGTTATCTACAGCCAGTCTCCAAAGTTGGTAAGTGTGCCATTTTGTGTGTGTGTGTGTGTGTGTGTGTGTGTGTGTGTGTGCACAGGCAGCACTAGTGTTCTCATTTGCATTAAATGCCTGCAGTGGTATCTGGAGTTAGAGCTTTTCCAGAGAGAGCACAGGTGAGAGAGACACACAAATGCAGGGATCCATACTCACACTTTCTGCTCTTGTTGCAATAACAGAGCGGAGAGGTTACTCAGCTGGATTATTAATATTGCAAATTGCCTACTCTTCTCATCATACCTGAAATGAAGGGGTGGGTAGAACACCAATCAGCAAATCATTTATTTCCTTCCCCCCTCTCTCCCTCCTTTCTACTCCCCACCCCCCATCTTTCAAACCCACCCCCCATCTTTCAAACAGGGTCTCACTGTATAGCCCTGGCTAGCCTATGTAGACCACACTGGTCTTGAACAAACAGGGTCTCACTGTATAGCCCTGGCTAGCCTATGTAGGCCACACTGGCCTTGAACAAACAGGGTCTCACTGTACAGCCCTGGCTAGCCTATGTAGGCCACACTGGCCTTGAACAAACAGGGTCTCACTGTATAGCCCTGGCTAGCCTATGTAGGCCACACTGGCCTTGAACTCATGGAAATCCTTCAGCTTCTGTTTCCCTAGTGTCAGGATTAAGGGTGTGTGCCACCATGCCCAACATTTTCTTTCTTAAGTCATAAGTCAGTGCTGCTGGCTGCTTGTCCAGTGTGATAAGCTGAACAGCGCTCACCCTCAGCTTTGCTGCACGACCAGATACAGGTCCAGAACTGACAGCCATCTGCATTTTCATTTGTTTCTTTGTTATTGAAACAAAGTCTTACTATAACCTGGAACTGGCTATGTAGACCAGGTTGGTCTCAAACTCAGAGAGATCCACCTGCCTCTGCCTCCTGACTGCTGGGATTAAAGATGTGCACTGCCATGCCTGGTTCTGGGGATTGAACCCAGGCTTTCGCAGTAAGTGTCTTTTTTTTTTTTTTTCGAGACAGGGTTTCTTTGTGTAGCTTTAGAGCCTGTCCTGGAACTAGCTCTTGTAGGCCAGGCTGGCCTCGAACTCACAGAGATCCGCCTGCCTCTGCCTCCCGAGTGCTGGGATTAAAGGCATGCGCCACCACCACCACCGCCCGGCTCACGGTAAGTGTCTTTACTGGGTAAGCCATCCAACTGGCCCACTCATTTCAATTTTAAAGAGTTACCAGAAGTATTGAGGACCGGCCTCAACAAAATCACTCTTACCAGTGTGGTGTGGGAAATGAAGACAGAAACCACAAGACAGTATCGGGAGGGAGTTTCATGGATTACTCAGATCCTGAAATCACCCGCTTTTATTTTTCCATGGCTTTTATACCCAACGTAAACTGGGGTATGACATTTTCTGTTATTATCATTTTTGCATAAGAATATGTGGAAGTCATCCTCCAGGAAGAGAAGGCAGCAGCAACAGCAGTGCATTTGTCAGAGCTGGGCTGCGGTCTCCAGGGTCAACAATCCCGAGTTAGGATTGTTGGAACCTGATGGGATTGCAAAGGCAACCACCATAAGAGCAGATAGTCAGCAAGTAGAAAACCTGTATTCTCAGCCACTGTATTCCAGATCTGTAGCAGTCACAAGAAGCTTGGCATTCCTCATCTATGGTGAAGGGGCCAGTACTCAGGAGCCCAACAAGGTTAGTGGTTCCTGCTTCTTCCATGGATAGCCATGAAGGTAAGATATTGTCAATGAAGAAGAGGCTCTCTATAAGCCCTTCCTCCGTCCTTGTCCCTCCCCCCTCCCCATCACTTACTTGAGGGCGATTTGAACCCGAGTGGCTCCCATGGCTTCGGATTCTTCACTGTCGAATGTAGCAGCTTCAGAAGTGCCCAGTCTATAAGACACCAGCGGAAGGGGTTAGTGTCCCCATAGTTGCCCACGAACAAAAGCCTTCTCTGGACTCAGGGTCCCCGCTGTGAGACTAGATTGCCGGCTGTGTGCTCAGTGTGCCTCTGGACCCTCATTTTCCCAGGTGCTTAGGACCCTTCTCTAGAATTATACTCCTTTTCTCTAGCATCTATTTCCCCGGCACACATTTGCCCTAGGAGCCTGCTGCCTGCATGTCGGGCGTGGCTCCAAAGAGGGCTGCCTGGGGAAAGGCTAGGTCACTGAAAATGCCCTTCTGCAGCTCCACCGCATCCTTTGGAGCATGGGCTTGAACATCCAGAGCTCACACACTCCTCAGGAATAGAACAACAGCCAGGGACCCACCTCTGCGCAGAAGGCTCGTACACACCACTGTCCCCAGCCACTGACTCATCAGACACTGCAGCAGATACACAGGCCACTTTCAGGCCACACCCTGGGGCCACACCTGCAGCTGTTTGAGAGAAGGGGAAGACGAAAGAAAGTCAAGTTCAGGAATCACACAATTCTGACCCGCTCGCTCTCCTAATGGTTCCAGTGAACTTGAATACACCTCTGAACACTCAAGTAAGGTCCTTCTTGACTTGGGACAAGAGAAGGGGTCATATATGATTCCATGACTTCATGGCTGTGATGGCTGTTCTTGGTTGTCAACTCGACCACATCTGGAATTAACTAAAACCCAAATAGCTGGGCACATATGTGAGGGATTTTTTTCTTAATTAAATTATTTGACATGAAAGATCCATTTTAAATCCAGATCTTTGGGGTGGACAGATCCACCTTTAATCTGGGCCATACCTTCTGCTGGAAGCCTATATAAGGACATGAAAGAAGGAAACTTGCTCTTTCTTTGCCTGTTTGTGCTTGCTTTTGCTGGCAAGTTCATCCCCCATGCCTGGCATTAGAGTCTACTTATTTGGGATTCTGGGGAATACTGAAGACCAGCTGAGACATCCAGCCTCGTGGAGTGAACAACTGCTGGATTTTAGGACCCTCTGGTCATAGGCAGCCATGTTGGATTAGCTGGACCACAGCTTGCAAGTCATTCTAATAAATCCCCCCTCTACACACACACACACACCCCACACACAGACACACACACTCACACACTCACTCACACACACACCACACACACACACTCACACACACCACACACACACACAGGCACAGACACACACACCACACACAGACACACACACACACTCACACACTCACTCACACACACACCACACACACACACAGACACACAGACACACCACACACACAGACACACACACACAGACACACACACACAGACTGCACATCCAGGGGATCTGCTTCCCTCTTCTGACTTTTAAAGGTATGGGCACAAATGTGGTGCATGTAAATACAAGCAGGTTAAACACTCATTCACATAAAATATAAAACTGCCTGTTTTTTTTCAAATATTAACTTGAACCTTTGGCTTGATTAAGCTTTTATTTTTTTTAATATTTTTATGGTTTATTTAACTTTATCTTATGTGCATTGGTGTGAAGGTGTCAGATCCCCTGCAACTGGATCTTCAGACAGTTGTGAGCTGCCATGTGGGTGCTGGGAATTGAACCCGGGTCCTCTGGAAGAGCAGTCAGTGCTCTTAACCACTGAGCCATCTCTCCAGCCCAAAACTGCCTGGTTTTAAACATGGCTCTGCCATATGCTGCTTTCTGACCATGGGACACTGACTGAACCCCAGTAAGTTCCAGGTTCCTCCTTTGTGAGGTGACAATAATAACACCTACTTTATAGGCTTCTGGGGGGACTGAAGGTGGGAAAGCCCATAGTATGGAGAATTCAGCTCTGCTGTATGAGGTTCAGGGTGTGTGTGCGCGTGCGTGTGTGCGTGCATGCGCAAGTGTACAGGTGCTTGTGTGATGTACACATACATGTTCAGTCCAGTTCAGTTCAGTTCAAGTGCTGTTCCTCAGGAGCCACACCCCTTGTTTCTTTGAGACAGGGTCTCCCAGTCCAAGGCTCACCATTAGGATAGAGTGGTTGGCCAACAAGCCCCAGGGACCCACATCTCTGCCTTCTAGAGCTGGGATTATAATCACACTACCAATACTGGCTTCTGATCACTTTTTAAACATGAATTCTGGGGGTTGAACTCAGGATCTCATGTCTGTGAAGCAAACACCTGACTAGCTCTCCAGACCTGACGGGTTTTGGTTTTTAAGACTGGATTTTGGGACGTAGCCAAGGCTAGCTTCAAACTCCTTATCTTTCCGCCTAAACCTCCTCAGTGCTGGGATTATAAGAAAGTCATCCTGTGCAGAGAGTAGTATTGTTTTCTACGTCTTTTCTACATATCTGGGACAAATTAACAGCCCTTTGCCTCTTAAAGGAAAGCAAGGGAGGATGCATCCATAGCCAGCTCCTCCTTCTCTCTCCCTCTCTCCCCTTAGCAGAAGTCTCTGGCTGGGGTCATAACTGGGTTCTTTGCATGTCCACATTTCCTCCATGCCCAAATAATGGCACGCAGGACCCACTGCCAGGCCTTGAGCTACAGAGGGGAAGAAATCACATCTTTCTGTCCATGAAGGCTAGCCCCAGGTATTTTACCCTACAGCTAGATACTCCTAAGCACCTGTGCAAGCCTGGCCCTGGGGTAGACGGAGATGACCCAGGGGCTTGATGTATGGTGGCGCACTGAGATTGGGCTTTTAGCAGGCTGGGGAAGCAGGTCATTGGTGAGGAGAGCCTGGGACGCATCTGGTGCTGAAGATGCAGGAAAAAAGCTTTCCCAGCCTTGTGCCACACCTGCTGAGCCCCGGGGAAGACTTCCCACCTTCAGCCCCTCTCTCGCTAAAGCACTTAAGGAGATTAATTTGTCTGCTGACTGAACGGCAGCACTAATCGCATAACCTGCTTAGTGGGTGAGCCCTGCCTGGCATGGCTCACAGCAGGGCAAGGTTGCTGGAGATGGCGTGAAAGAAACAGGTTGTCACCTAGCTGTCTCTAGCCCAAGAGTCCGGAGACCACTGTTTAGGGGAGGAGGGGGGACGGGGAGGGTCTCTTTCCAGGACCTGGTTGGAGTCTGAATGTCCTGATGTGGCCCTGGATCCTGAACAAAGGCTTCTTAAGCCAAGGAAGAGCTTTTACCCACACCCCCTTTTCCCTGGGGATCAATTTGCTGAGGCTTGCCACCTGCAATAGGAGGAGGCTTGTTTTTATTTTTGTTCCAGAGAACTCAGCGAGATTCCCTTCCTGATGAGGGAACCCCAGGAATCTCTCAGTCCCTCTTTAAAGAAACGGCTGACACGGAGAGCCTTTAGTTAACTCTACTGACTTCTATGCACAGACTGGCAGTTCCAGGCACAACAGCCATGCTACTGCCCGTCCTAAAAAGGACAATATGCACTTTGCAGAGGGATGAGGCTTAGATGGACAGACACGTGCTCCAGGACCTGAGCCTTGTATGCCTCGACCCAAGCACAAAAGCCAATACTGTGGTTGCTAGGACAGATGAGCTTACTGAGCACTCTGCTACGTCATGTCCAGGTGGGGCAAGCAAGTACCAAGAGAGTCACACATCTGTGGGACACTGAGCCCATCTAGGGATTGGGCTCTGAGATCAGAAAGACCTAGCTTCCTCATTTGCTGCAAGGGCAACCCTGGCCAACCTCAGCTTCCTCATCTATGAAATGGGCAGAGAAGAAACAACCCTTTTTTCTTCTTCCCTTCTTCCCTCCCTTCCTCCCTCCCTCCCTCCTCTCTCGCTCTTTCTCTCTCTCTCTCAATACAGTACATCTCAGATAAGAGAACTGCGGTTTATTCTGTGGCAGCGGCTACGGTTTTCCTTCTCATAAACCTAGGCCATCATTTCACCAGCAGCAGCCAATCTGAAGATTCCCATCTGATTCCTAACCAACTCCAGAATGTTTTTTTTTGATTTCATGAGGAAATGCAAGTCATTCCCAGGGTTCCCAAAGTCCTTGCTATAATCAGTATAAAATCCACATCCCACTACCAGGTCCTGTGTGATCAGGACGCTGCCACTGACCCATAGCTTTTCTCGGTCCCAAGTTACGACCACTGCTGTGGTTCCAGAGATTTTACTCACTCCCTTCCTTTCTCTCCCACCCTCCGTTTAAATTAAATTTATTATTATTGTATTTATGTGCATGTGTGCACATGAGTGTGCCATGGCGCACATACAGAGGTCAGAGGACAACTTTTGGGAGTCAGCACTCCTTTTACTGTGGGTTCAGGGTATTGAACTCGGGCTTTCAAGCTTGTGCAGCCAGTACCTCTACCCATTGCTTTTGTATTTTGAGATACGATTTCAAAGCTTCCAAAGAGGCTACATAGTGGAGGATGACTTTGTGCTCCTAATTCTCACACCTCTTCCTCCTAAATGCTGGGATTATAGTTGAATGCTACCACACTTTCTTACACCTGCCCCCTACCCCAACCAAGCCCTTCTCATCAGTTAAGCCTCTATCTGTTCTGAACCAGCTATCTCACCCCCATCCAAAGGCTCTCCCACATGCCCTGCTGGATTTACTTCACATGCTTTTGTCTGGTACATATCTAGTGCACGTGGCTCCAGATGAACCTGTGCTTTTTAAGAGCGGTGTCTGTCATCTACACGGGTCCTTAGCAACTAAGTTTGCCATATGACATATCTGTGGAAAGCTTAGCTGAATTAATCTATGTGTATTCAATTAGCCCAGGATCTGGAATTCATTTTGGTAGGTGCTGAATAGCTGTTGAATGAAATCTACAACAAAGCAAAACCCTAGCCCAGCACCTAACATATTCTGCATTTGTCAGTATCTACTGAGTAAATAACCAGTCACATAAAGACCCAGCCATCGACAGTAGTCAGGAATTATCACAGGAACCCCCTGCCTCCTGGTTCCAAATAAGGACCCTGTGCTCCGTACCTTGGCCCAGTGGCTTGCCCTCAGGTCCTGGTTCCTCTAGCCGGTATCTTTCCTGGGTGCTGCTGCCGAGGCTCAGCTCACAGAGAGCTGTACTCAGCTCTGTGTCTTCAAACTCCAGCGGGGTCAGAAAGGCATCTCCAGCCAGGAGGGGATCAGTGATGAGAGGGGAGCAGGGAGGAGACGGGGAGGAGAGAGAGGAGCGTGGTGACAGGGAAGTCATGGATTTTGGAGTGCCAGACAGGGAGCGTAAGGCCTGCAGGCGGCTGCCTCCCTCTGCCTTCTGTGCCTTGGCCACCTCATCCTCGTGGATGGTGGTGATGCAGCCTGAGGGCCGGAAGCCTGTGGTGCCCTCCAGGAACAGCAATTCCACCTTGCTCTGGAGCTCCGGGTCTAGCTGCTCGAACGGGTCATAATAGAGGTCAGTGAAGCTGGCTGAGGTGGAGGAGTCCAGGCTGGAGGCAGCCAGGGAGCCCCGGCTGGATGTGAGTGACCCAGGGCTGCTGCCTGAAGACAGTGACTGCATGCTGCTGGAGAGGCTGGGGGAACAGGGCAAGGAAGAGAGAGACGATGCAGTGAGACGCCTTCAGGGAACTCCACCAGATCTGGAAGACACTTAGAATACTTGGTACACATGTCTTCCTTGCCTACTTGACAGCCTAAGCTGGGCCATGTACCCAGTTTCACGCAGGAGAAAATAGAGATCCCGAGAAAGTCATGTACCCAAAGTAGCAGAGCTGGGATGTGGGCCCAAGTTCACTCTCTTGCTTTGTAGGTCAGGCTGGCTTCAAACTTTTGATGCCCTTGTTTGAGGCTCTGAATGCTGGGATGATAGTCGGAAGTCATACACCTGGCTTCCACTTTCCTTCTACCCCTGTTCCCTACTGCTCACATTGCAACTTTATTGAAATATTTTTGCTTTTTTATTTTCTTTTATTTATTGGCTGATTGAGATGGGGGTCTCACTGTGTAGCCCTGGCAGGCCTAAAGTTTGCTATGTCAACCAGGCTGGCCTCAGAGATCCACCGGCCGCACCTCCCGAGTGCTGGGATTAAAGGCCCGGGACACCATGCCCAGTCCCAACTCACTTTTTTTAAATATGTTCAAATATTTAACTTAAAAGGAGACCTTACATCCTAAATGTCAACTGAAAGGCGGTATCTATTGATAAAAACAGGAAGAAACTACTTTTTTTGGGGATTGGGGAGGGAGAGAAATTTAACAAAACACTACTATGAGGATCCCGTAAGGCCTGAGCTTATGGAAGCCTACCATATGCTGTAGAAGTGGGTTGGCAGGCGGAAGTGACAGGCTTTCACACACATGGGCATCTTCCTGGGGCCATCTCTGTGTGTATAGTCCCAACGGATGAAGGACCACAGCCAGCCACCCTGGCCAAGCCCATATCTGCTAGAATAACCAACCTCCTTCTCTGAATCATAGTCAAGGGGGATCCGTGAAGGGTAGCACCTCTTGGCCATCCCTAGGGGGACAGTCACCACCCACCACTCACCTTTTCAGCTGAGAGTGCAGAGAGGCGACCTGCCGAGTGGCTTCCTCCAGTTCTCTCACCAGCTGGTTCCTCTTGCTGTTTAACTTCAACCTGAAGGAAGAGAAGGCGTGATGACGACGCACCAAAGGGATGCTGTGCTCCAGGTCCCCTCTGCATCTCCAAAAAGGAAAACGAGGTCTGTGCATACATGGGCACGGCAACCAAGAGACACATGCACAGGGACTACTGTAAAAACATCTCACTAGGGTGTTGTGAAGACATACAGTCAATTCATACACAAATTCTGTAGTAATTGTGTTGCTACCTGCCATGCCTCGCATTAGGAACCTAAACACATTGCATTGGTTTATTTTATAATGTGCATGTGAAGATGGATTTTTAACCATTTTACAGATGAGGAAATTGAGGCTCTTAGTTACATAATTTACTCAAAACTATGGATGTAGTGGGAGAATTAGGAGTCCACCAAAGTACCATTCCCTCCCTCTCTTCCTTCCGTCTCTCTCTTCCCTTCCTCTCTTTCAACTGCTCTCTCCTCTCCTGCCCTCCCTTCTCCTTTCCATCAACTACTATTTGCTGAGTACCCAGGTCACACTAGATGCTGTCCCTGGGAAAGAGAACTCGGTGTCACTCTTACAGAGCACGGAGGGTGGGAAACAAGAGGTATCAAATTAGAGGAGGGTATGGCAAGGTCCAGAAGGATTGAAAAGAGCAGAGGAAGGGATCCCTAATTTAGACTTCGAACAAATGGCTTTGTGGCCAAGATTTCTGGCACCCACCCTTGCCTGTGTCCTGGGTTCCCAGGCTCTCTTTGGCTGAGGCAGGCGAACAACCTCTGGACAACGGGATCTGAGCAGACGGCACGTGTATCAGCCTGAAGTGTTTAAGGGAAGTGTCTTCCTCAGATCCTTGAAGCTTTAAAGGAGAGGTAGAAAGGCTGTGGGCTCTTCAATGACAAGGGAGGCTGGCAGTTACTGGGAATATTAAGATATTATATGGGTAAGGCTCAAACTTCAAGAGTGTTTATCCATGAGATTTGGGATTATCTCTTACAGTCCGCGATCCCTTACTAATAGGGAAATTGAAGTAGCTCTGTAGACAGGAGCTGGGGAGGAAGGGGTAATTCTTTTCCTGGTGAAGTGGCTGTGTTCATTCACTCTACTGTGGGGTCTGGATGATAAATTTCCATGTCAAGGTGACTCATTGCTCCTCCCTGCCACTCTGCTGGAGAAGGAACTTGATTGGCCCTTGCTCTCTGGACCCAGGAAGGCACCAAGAGCTCAGTCAGCTTGCCTGGTGCCTGAGGGCAAGGGCTGGTATTCACACAAAATCAAACCAAGCCAGGTCATCTCTCTGCCACAACAGCCAGGCCTCCAGCTCATGAGACCGGAGGTGGCCCCTGACACAAGCGTGCAGAGGGCATGCTGTGCTTGCTCCTGGGCAAGTGAACCTGTGAAATCCCTGACAAGTCAGAGCAGTAAGCCAACGGTAGGCTGACTGGCCTTGGCATGAGTCTTGGCCAACTCAATCTCTAGAGGTTTTTCTCCCAGCTTCTTGCCTGGTCTGATGGGGACAGAGAGCAGGCTGGCAGATGGGGCCTTTAATGAACAAATCCTAGAATTCTCAATGGAATGGATGGGGCCGTGCAATATTCCATCCTTCTCTAAGAGCAAAGCTCACAAAGGAGGATACACCCGAGGTCAAGAAGTGGAGCTTGAGGTTTCTATAGAGCAAGCCTGAGTATGTTGGGAGCAAATGCAGGTCCCCACTGGAGCCTGGGCAGGACAGTGAGGGAAACATCCTTAGGCTGACTTGACTTCCTGAGCAGGCAAGGACAGCCACAGACAGTAACATGCAGGTGCTGCGGTCCCCTCCCAGCGGCAACAGGCTTAGCAGGCCAGATGGTATGTGAGTGATGTGCCCGGCACATGCTGGGAGGCCGTGAATACATCAATTGTGGAAATAGGCAGAAGATCCAGGGGGTGGGGCCTGAATGCCCACAAGCTGTAGCTAGGTGCCTGGGGTGCTGGTTAAAAATGCAGTCGCCTGGGCTGCATCTCAGGCCTGAAGAACTGGTCCCTGGGGTGGGGCTGTGGTGCCTGTGATCTAACAAGCATCCTGTGTGGCGGCACACCAGCTCTGAAGCGTGGTTCACAGAGAGAGTGAATCACAGGAAATGCAAAGAATGTGAAGACAGACCTGAAGGAGAAAGAAGTGTGGGGGGGAAGAGAAATGCAAAAAGGGTGCTAAAGGGAAGAGAATGGAGAAAAAGGGACACAGAGGGGGAGGGGAGGGAGGGAGAGACTTACAGAAAAAGAAAGCAGGAATCCGGAGGCCCAGCACTGAATACAGACAACAGGGATCAGAATCAAGTGGCCTGAGATCCATCATTACCTTCCCCACCATTCCCTTGGCTTCTCTCTTCAGACCCCTCTTAGGGCACAAGAGGCATCTTGCCCTGTGCCCACTGTCTTCCTGACTGCTGCATGCGCCCAGGGACCTTGTCCCCCAGAATCCTCGTGTGGCCTCATCAGTGGAGGAATAGAGAGTCTTGATTCCCTAGACTGGCTGTGTGGATTCATTGGTCCACTGGAGCTCCTGGACCTTTGACAGATGGGGTTGAAAGCAACATTGAAAGGTCTTCTGAGCGGACAGCTGTCTAAATGGAGTAGGCGCTAGCATCGCAAGTCTGGAGGCTTCCAATCCCAGCTCTGTCACTGGTGATGTCAAACGAGCCCCAATTTCCTCATCTATAAAGCAGAGGTTGCTCTCAAGTTACTAGACAAAATATAGGGTCTGGCACATGACCAGTGCACCTTCGGGGTGCCTGAAGGATCTTCTCGTTCTAACTTCAGGAAACGAAAACTTTCACAGTAGTGAAATATCTCGGTTCCCAATCTGGTCCAAAATGCCCGCTTGTAGACTTGTGGTACTTGGTGCCTTTGTCTTTTTTTTTTCTCTATGAGGCAAATGAAGCCCATATTGGTCAATAGCTTGGTCAGGCTTAACAGGTATAAGGTATCTCTTTTGACCCAGCAAGAGTCAAGTAAAGCTTTGATCAGTTTGTCCTCTCCAGCTTCTGGCAGAGAAGATGATGGACGACCGACGGCTCCCAGGGATAGTCACTGGGTCTGGTCACAGGTGAAAGTCCAGGCACTGGCACAAAGGTCCAGTGAGCATCTGTCCAGGCCTCCCATCCATTTATACTTTCAACAAACACAAAAGGTACAGATAGACAGAAGCCTTATCCTCAAAGGGTATGGTTCCAGGAAAACCAGCATGGTGCCTTCAGGCAAGTGTGGGCTATATAATACCAGTTACTTAAAGTCTGCTGCTCTCCTTATAGTAAAATTGGTGATGGATTTCGGATGTCTCAGTTAGTAGTTCTGAGAATGTGCTTGGCTGGGAAAGATTGGTCCAGTTAGCAATTATGAGATTCTTGGCCCCATGGTCAGGGCCGGGCCTGGGCAAGCATCAGACAGTAGTGAAAGCAGAGCTTACTCAGTTGCTAGGATGCTGCTGCGAGCTGGGTGTTTTAGAGGTTAAGGGTTACAGAGCGGTGTATATGCAGAGCACATACAGGTACATACAGACTGCTCCTCATGAGGCACATGCATGTTCCCCTCCTTTACAAACTAGGCTGACACCTGGCATTGCTGGGAAAAATGAATCCCCCTCACTTATTCCTGCTCCTGAACAATCACGCACATTTGAAAATCACAGTGTGGGTGCGTGGGTGTGTATCTGCTTGTACAAATATTATTAAATCATAAAAAAAGAATGAAATACTGTCATTTGGAGTAAGATAGATGGATCTGGAAGACGTTTTGTTAAATGAAATAAACCGGGCACAGATAAACACTGCATGTTCTCATTTTAGAAGCTACAAAAATCAGCCTCATAGGAGCAGAGAAGAACCATGGTCACCGTGAAGGCTAGAGGGAGGTCGGATAATGAGTTCGGAAATACATTCTCATGGGAGAAATCAGTTCTGGGGCTCTATGTTGCGGTCACATAGCTGCAATGGACAGGTTATTTCAGAACAGCAGGAAGATTCTGAAAACTCCTAAAACAGGATTGAGAAATGTTGACAATAGGAATGCCAATTATCCGGGTGTCGTCATTATTCAAGGTGGACATACGCTGAAATAGCATCCTGCTTTGTAAATATTTACAAGCACTGTTTATGCTAATCTAAAACATTAAAATGAAAAATCACTAGCTTCAATTCTGCACGCCTTAAGTGGTAGGCGGGGAGATGTTGGTCAAAATCTGCTATGGGTAGAATGGAAATAACCAGAAGAGACGTTATTAGAAAACTGCTTCCACCCTTCTGTGTTGTGTTCTCATTCTCTCTCTCTCTCTCTCTCTCTCTCTCTCTCACACACACACACACACACACACACACACTCCTGCATTATGCAATCCTAGAAACTGGAAGGCCTGAGGTCATGTTTCCAGCAGATTTGGTTGCTATGGAGGAATCCCTTTGTGACCATGGCAGCTTGTATGAGAGTGTCCTCCACAGGCTCATCTATCTGGATATTTGGTTCCCAACTGGTAGAGCTATTTGGGGACGTTTAGGAGGTATGGACTCAGTAGAGGAAGCATGTCACCGAGGACAGGATTTGAGAGCTTCAGGCCTTGCCCTATTTGTAGTTTGCTCTCTCTCTCCACTCTGCTCGTGTTTCAAGATATGAATCCTCAGTTTGCGGCGCTGTTGCTTGCTGCCATGCTCCCCTGCCAGGATCAACTCCAACCCTCTTGAACCATAAGCCAAAATAAACTCTTCTTCTCAAAGTTGTCTTGGTCACACTGCTTCCTCACGGCAACAGAGAGTAACCAATACATTGATTCACTGACAGCAGGCTTCTCACTTTGACTTCAGATAACAGTCCTCTTAACTTCTGAACGCTCCAGATGGGCACACAGACAGATGTCATGCTGCCGGACAGCCTTTGCAGAATGAATGATGGCGGGAATGAATGAGTGAGTGAACAGATGGATGGATGGGTGAACGTCTGGGGACTAGAAGATCTCCTTTAAGCACAATTCTCTATTGTTCTAGTTTTGCTTTTCGAGACAGGGTTTCTCTGTGTTGCTTTGGAGCCTGTCCTGGAACTAGCTCTTGTAGACCAGGCTGGTCTCAAACTCACAGAGATCCACCTGCCCCTGTCTCCTGAGTGCTGGGATTAAAGGCATGTGCCACCACCGCTCAGCAATAATTTTCTATTTTGTAATTTGGGAGTAGGGGTCGCAAGGAGCACCAAAGGAAATACAGAGTCTGAAACAGATCTCAATGTCACAGATGAGGATGGCTCACAGTCTTTACAGTTTACATTAATCAGTATTTGAAAATTAAGAATCCATCCAATTGATAACCTTTTGAAGTTCCACTGTGGTGTATAGCTTAGTAGTAGAGCACTTGCCTCGCATGTGTGAGGCCCTGGGTTGCATCCCTAAGGACTACAAAAAAGAAACGTAAGGACTATGGACAACACAGAGCCCTAGATTCTGCTTGCTGGACCTAGGAGGCAGCACCGCATTAGACAAGCAGGGTCAGTGCTCTCCAGACTGACAGGCCCACAGCTAGGTGCGCCTCAAGCATTTCCATCACATGCTTGGCCCATAAGCATTTCAATCTGCAACCCCTAGGCCACTGGCCTTCAAACGTCAGCCCCTCGGGACGTGCTGAAATCACTACAGTGGTCAGGAAGAAGAAAGAGAAAATAACGGCATATTCTGGCTGTGACTCCAAAGACCCCCATGGATAACAAAGCATTCAGATGTTTAAGATTACCTATAACTAAAACAGTGACTGTGTATATATTCTCCTGTACAATTTATTATTAGTTTAGTGTGTGTGTATGTGTGTGTCTGTGTGTCCACTTGTGCGCAGTTTTTCCTCTCCTTCCCCCATGTAGGTCCTAAGAATTAAACTCGGGTTGTCAGACTTGGGGGACAACCACCATTACCTATTAAGCCATCTCACCTGCCCTTCTGTATGCTTTAAATCACCTCTATACAGTGTATCCCAACACAATGTAAGTGCTATAAATGAGTTGTTTAGATATATTACTTTTTAATCCACTCTTCAAATATTTTCAAACTGTGATTTATTTCCAGGATCAGGAACCCATGAGTACCAAGGGCTGACTGTTTAACAGAAGAGAGGAAACATCAGAGTATATCCCCTGCCCCAAACACCCACAAAGTGAATCCAAAGGTGTGTATATGTTTGGGAGCAGAAATAAGCAAGGGGGGGATAATTTCCCCAGTGACACCAGGAACAGGCCTAGTTGTTAAAGCAGAGATGTTCACTGTGTGAAACCTGTGAATTTCCCGTCACCTAAGAGACCGAGAGTCACCGTTACAACACTGGAAAACCACTATCCCAGGTGATCAGGTGCTTACTTCAGGGAACAGACACCCTCCTGAGAGCCTCCTGTGTGAAGTACCAGGGTCCTGGTGCACAGGAACGTAAGCCATCATTTCCGATGTGCCCTCTGGAAGGCTAACATCTCTAAATGAGGGCACTCACCAATCTCCGCTATGACCCTGACTCCTGGCTCCTGCAGGGCTGTCAGGTCAGATTGGCATGTTTTCCTTTTCCCCTGGGCCCCTGGGCCACATCTGCTCAGCCCAGACCCACCTTTCGGTGAGTGCCTTGCTCTGGGTGTCCCGGGCTGCCTGCAGGTCCTTCTCCAGTCGCCTCCGGGCCATCTCTAGCTGTTCCACCTCTCCCTGGGTCCATTTCCGGGGGCTGATGAAGCGCATTTCCTTCAGCAGTTCCTCCTTCTCGTTGATGAGGATCAGTCGGTCCCTCTCTGAGTCTAGCACCCCAGGCCAGGCCTCGCTGTCAAGTTTGGCCAGCTGGATTTTGAGGTTGGCGATCCTGTGGGTTGAGAAGGTAAGTATGATAGATGAACAATGATGTTATAGGAATTGGAAAATGGGTGGTTTTTCTAAGGACATGAAGTACCAGGATCCAGGACACCCTCAGAGTAGACAGCTACTGTTTCCTTTTTGATCAGCTTCCGGCCCAGGGCAGTAGAGATTGGACACCATGGCAGGCAACAGTTTCTTACCATGAGCTCTGGGAATCACTGGGCTGTGGCTACCTGTGTGCTCTCAGTTCTGAGTGTAGTAATGGTACTGTGAGAACAGTCATGAACTTGAGGTTCAGAGACCCTGAGTTTCGAGTTCTGGCCTTGACTTTTATGATGGAAAGAATCATCTCTTGGGGAAAAATCATTTGAGGGGCTAGGAACATTTGGGGTCTCTGTGCTTTCACATACACAAGGCCTTGGGTTCGATTCCCAGAAGCAATAATAAAAACCGTTTTGGTATCATAGCTTCTAGCACAAAGCCTGGTCAATAGTAGGCATTTAGTGAATACTAAGGAAAGCAGTCAGTAGCCCTGAATCTTAACTTTTCTAAGACCTAGAATCCTCAACTGTAAGGTAGGGACAACGATGGTAACCAAAGAGACAGCCCATGAGTACCACACGGAAACTTTGCAACAAGAACTCTACATATTGTCAAGCGTTCTACAGACAATGGAAATTATTCTCATGCTACTTAAAGAGTATTGTTATAAACACCCAACAGCAAGCACACCACTATCTTTTAGGATCTGGCCTCAGCAAAGTACTCTGGAGTCTTGGGCCCTAGTGCTACTGCATCCCTAAGGGGCAGACACAAAAGACTTACTGATCTCATTGGACAGGCACTCTATGGCTCACTCAAGATCAAAAATCACCACACATGGCCAGTCCTTGTAGTGAGCCCAGACCTATGGGCTTATGTTCCAGCTCACTTACGTGAGATGTGACCAAACTTTCTTTACCAAATACTGTTGGATTTGAGATGTCTTGTGATGTGTAGCCAAGGTTCTATATCGACAAATCCATCTAGCTCTTTCTCCAACCAAGAGTCCTAGCAGGAATTCTAAGTTAATTATTTGACTTCACATTTATGTACACAGCAATGGATGACTATGCCTGTGGTTGCTGATTCCCAGTGCTCAAAGGCTAGAATGGTACAATAAGCGCTGGTGGGACTCAGCTACAAGCAGGACACTGAGGAGTGACTGATGTCTTCCTGTGTGTACTTTCCAGGGTGGCTTTCCCATGCCACTGTATTTTAAACTTTAGGTTGTCCATCCTTTGGAGAAACAGATGTAACTACTAGTCCCTCCCTCAGACATGCACAGGGGGCAAAACCTGGAAGGCGCCGACCAAGGGAGGTCTCCATGAGTTACTGCTCCGTCTCTCCCCTTCTTTAAGACCCGCACCCTCTGTTTCCTCATCTCATAAAGGGCTGTCTTCTCTCTCAAATTCAGCTTTCAGTGGTAGTGAGACATTCAATGTCTCAGTCCTGGGGGAGACAGTTCACTCCTCCAGTCTCCCTAGGACTGATTATCTAATAGGCATTGCCATAGGTTGAAGACCTATGGGAGGCACAAATACACAACTGTTGCTGTCTTGTTAAGCCCCTAGGGGAAGCTGAAATAGTGCACACAAAAGAAAACTCTTCCTACCAGATCATCATCCAATTCCTTACTTGTTATTAGCCCAGCTTCTCCTGAGGAAATGATAGGTCCTCAAGTCACTTGGTGAGCTGACCTCAATCCTCATCCCAGCATGAGCACAAGACCCATCTTCTGGGAGTGGTAATTCCCCTATCCTCTACCGGCCCTGCAACAACGACAGGCCATTCAAAACTACCAGTGACTCTCAGATCCAATATTTACCAAACCTATTAGGAACACAGCTTGGGAGGACAATGATATCAAGACCAACCTGGGAGTCATAGCAAGACCCTGTCTCAAAAACTGAGAACACAGTTATACACCAACTCCAAATCAGACAAACAAGAGTCCCCAGTAAAAGATCCATTTGTTGAGAAAGAAAGGTGGCCTTTGTGTGGAGGCTGGAAACTTGGAGGTAGGTAAGCGTAGACCTGCTGGGTATCTATCTTGCTGTTTTGATGAGGAAAGCCTGCTTGAGGATGAAGCCAACACAGAGGGCAAGTCAAAAAGCAGGACAGAGAAGGTGAAACTAAACTTAAGCTGTTCCATCTGAACCCTGGATCTAGCTGAGCCTGACGCCAAAAGTCCCCCTGCTGGGGGAGGGGTGGGTTAGCCTGTTCAACTCCATTTTCTTTCATTCCTTTTGTCTCTACTCAATTTCTGATGCTATTGCCAGGAGCTGTGCTGTTCAATGGGAATGGGCAGAGCCTCAGGCTGGGCAACATTCTAGCTGGCTCCATAGAGATGCTTCAGAGACAGGCAAGCTGGTCTAGAAAGCAATGAATGCCACTAAGTTTAGCCACCACCAAAATGGCCAGTTAGTTCTTTCCCAATAATGCTGGTGCATCATGTAGAAAGAATGCCATGAACTTAAAGCCGAAACACCCAGGGGTCAAATACTAACTGTACCACCTGGGAGAGTCATGGAACATCTCAGGTCAAACTTTTCTCCCCTCTAACAGATAGATAGCAAGATAGGAACTCTGTCTTTCCTTCCTTCCTTCCTTCCTTCCTTCCTTCCTTCCTTCCTTCCTTCCTTCCTTCCTTCCTTCCTTTTTGGTTTTATGAGACAGGGTTTCTCTGTGTAGCTTTGGAGCCTATCCTGGAACTCGCTTTATAGACCAGGTTGTCCTTTAAGTCCATCTACCTCTGCCTCCTGAGTGCTGGAATTGAAGATGTGCACCACCACCACCCTGGCTTTTTATTTTCTTAAGTTATCACATTTTATTTGTTTGATTATGCAGGTGTGTAGGGTTGCATGCTATGCCACATGTCACACGTGTACAGAGGTCAGAGAATAACTTGCCAGAGTCACTTCTCTCTCCTGTGTGGATCCCTGGGATTGAACTCAGGTTGTTAGGCCCATTAGCAAGCGGCCTTACCCAGTAAGCCACCTCCTCAGCTCTGCTGAAAGTTTTAAAACTGGATAAGCTTGTCAGTGCACAATTCTTTTCAGTATAATACACAATCTTCCTATGCTTTTCCACAAACACAGTAGAAACACTGGCTTTATGATGCTATCATTGTAGTGGTGAAACGCAGCTGCTTACGGGTCTATGCAGCCACAGAACATCTGAATCCCTGGAGCCCGAGCTGCTGGAAAGCACCAGCTACTGAAGCAGGAGGTGCTGCGTACGTCAGGATTTTAAGACTGATTTCATAATTAAGTTCATTTTCATTCACAAGAACATCTGTGGGACTGATGAGATGGTTCAACAAGTAAAGGCAATTGCCACTCAGGGATCTGAATTCAATCTCCAGAACCCACCTAAGTATGGAAGGAGTGAAGAGACTCCCCAAAGTTGTCCTCGGACATGTGCACAGTAACATGTGTTCATCCCTACACTGTCCCCGCACACACATCATACATGCATAATAACAAGTAGTCAGATGGGAGTCTTGGCTCATTAGTAGAATATAAGTGCCTACCATGGGCAAGGCCCTGGATTCAATCCCTAGGGCTGCACTCTGACCCCTAAAAGCTTAAAAAGCCTAAACTACGGATCAGTTCAGGGTCAGCCAGCCTGGATATTATGGGGAAACCTTGTCTAAAAACAAACAAGCAACATATCTAGAGAAACACCTGGAGATGCAGTTGTTGCACCGGCTTGGCATGCACAGGGCCCTGGGTTCAATCCCCATTATAACAACACTAAAGATGATCACAAATAACATTTTCTTTGTGAAGCAAGAAATGTCCATAGTCTTCTTTCACCTGTTGCTGAGCCAAATCAAACAAATTTACTGCTCCTTCAAACCAAACTGATTCCAAGAACATCAGAAAGCATTGGCTATCGAATCTAAGCCAGGTAAATAAAAAAATTACTAGGCTCTGAGGTTAAAAAGACCTGGGTTCAAACGTAGTTCCACTAGCACAGTGTCCTGGGCCAGTCATTTTCTCTCCAAAACATATAAAGATGCTTACACCTACCTTTATAATCTATGTGAAGATTAAGCAGGAGGCGTGTCCACAGGGGCCTCGCCATGGGAGTTACAAATATGACCTTCCCCAGCTCTGGCCCTGACTTACCTTCTCTTAGCCTCTTCATACCGCAGGCGCAATCTGACCTTCTCAGCCAACTGGTTGTTGCTGCTGGTGCCGAACTAGAGGACAAGATAAGAACAGAGACAGGAATTACATGGTTACCACAACGAGGCCAGTGCTGAGCGAGGTTTCAATAGCTCATGCGAGACTTGACAGCTTACGTAGGCAGAGCCAAGAATAGCTCCCAGTCACTGGGCTGGCTGTGTAGACTGTGGAGGAAGATAGCTAAATAAAAATACTTTTCTTCCTTTGGGCCATAAGAATGGTCTCAAACTTAAGTACTTTGGGAAAAGAAACAAAAGCGTCCCCCCTCCCCCAATACCATCTTACAGAAAAAAAAAAAATCAGCTGAGGGCCAAAGCAGATAAGAAGCACAGACTGTAGATGAGAGGGTAGGAGCAGATAACACACAATAACCAACCTGGGCACAGCTGAAAACTCCGAGAGGCTACAGTGAAATCAGAAGCCCTGCAGAGTCAGAAAAACAGCCCAGAAAGCAGAAAGCACACCTAGTCTGGCTCTCCGGGGGCCTGTGGCTGGGTGAATGGCTGGGACAGGGAAGGGGGAATAGCCTGTTTCTACACTTGCCTATGGGGGAAAAAAAACTTCAGGCTCAAGGAACCACACTTGGACAGAGTGTCCCTTCATTAGTGGGAAAAGAACTACAGAAATCAGCCAGGGACAACATTTAACCAGTGGAGGCTAGGAGGTGGTCACCTAGTGTTCTGTGCTCCCGGAGAGGAGAGCAAAGGCTCTCGGAAGATCACACTTACTGTGGCTGGTCCTACTTGGCCACTTTCATGACTGGGCAGCATTTTCACTACCCATGGCTGGGACCGGGCTGAACCTTGGCACCAAGGGTCAGCAGCTGTCTGAGAGCTGTGAGCATTGTGTGGGGAATAATGAGAGAAATACACTCTGCTTTCCAGATGGAAAAAAAAAACCAGAATGGAGCTACAAAACAGTATGAAAGAAATGAGAGGAAGGCGCTTCACCCATTAAAAACACATTGCATGCAGGGCCTACAGGCCTATGCTCTTGGCCAGGCAGTACTTAGGAGAGTGGAAGCCAACACTAGGCTTTTTTCATATCATCATGTCACTTTTGGGGCTCACTGAGCTCCACCGGGCTGAGTTAACAGCTACAGATCAGCTCCTCTGGTGATGAAGGATAAGCAGTTACCCTGCTAGGGTGGCCCCCCAGGTACCACCCCGGGGCTACTCACACTCCCAGAGATGTCCGTCTGTGAGCTCACGTCCAGGAACTGCTTTGGCATCGGGAAGCTGGAACTCTCCAGAGAGCTGCTGCTGGACCATAGGTCCGAGTGAGACCCTCTGTCTGTGCGGAAGCCATCCTTCAGCATGGCAAGGCTCTGCGGCATAGGGAGGGGTGGGGGGTAGTGAGTGGCGTGGCTCCTTGGCAGTGCCCTCAGATTCCAGAGGAGGACATCGAATCCCCTGCTACTGGAGATACCGATGGTTGTGAGCCACCACGTGAGTGCTGGGAATTGAACCCAGGACCCCTGGAGAGCAGTCAGTGCTCTTAACAGCTGAGCCATCTCTCCAGGCCCCTAAAGTTGCTGTTTCTTTATCACTGTATGATCTGAGATAGCTGATTACCTCCCTAGGCACCTACCTACTTTTCTGAGAAGTGGGAAAATCCCAGTTCTTACTGTGTTGGCTAGTTTTGTGTCAACTTGACACAAGCTGGAGTCATCTGAGAGAAGGGAATCTCAACAGAGAAACTTCCTCCAGAAGGCAAGCCTATAGGGCTTTTCTTAATTGGTGATTGATGGGGGAGGGCCCAGCCAGGGTCCAGTCCACTGAGGGTGGTGCCACTCCTGGGCTGGTGGTCCTGGGTTCTATAAGAAAGCAGGCTGAGGAGGGCATGAGGAGCAAGCCAGTAAGCACTACTCCTCCATGGCCTCTGCATCAGCTCCTGCCTCCAGGTTCCTGCCCCGTTTGAGTTCCTGCCTGACTTCCTTCAGTGGTGGACTAGAGGTGGAAATGCAAGCAGAATAAACCCTTTCCTCCCCAACTTGCTTTTGCTAATGCTGTTTCACCCATCGATTCTAACCCTAGGACAGTTACTTTACAGGCGTGTCAATTAAAGGTGTAATCCATTAAAAGACAATGCAATGTGATAGCCAACACTCAGCAGCTCAGCATTAATGCAAATTTACTGCATCAAACAGGTTCTCTGAGAAATCTTTCGATCATCTTCACTGTACCAATGAGAAGTTGGAAGTGACAGCTCTTAGCCACTAATCACAAGCAGGACTACCCTTTGCTATCCACGCATGCCCTTGTGCTTACTGGACCACAGCTCTCTTGTTTACCAACGTTTCCTCCCGAAGCTAGCAGTGGCAGTTCTCAGTCTTGGCCTCCTGATGTGTCAGGGAAGCAAAGGGAAGGTGTCTTCAGGGTTAGGTGGTTCTGGGAGGGGATTACATTTAGGAGTGAAGCAATGGGCTTGTGAATCACGTATTATAGGGTCTGATTGATGGCTCTGACACTTACTGCCTGAGCCAGATTGTCCTTATCTGTAGAATGGAGATAACCTGAGTCACGTATGCAGAGCACTTAGCCCCATCACCACCTTGTGGAATTGATCTCCGTGGTTCAGTTCCCAGCACAGAGAACACAGGAGAGTGATTCAAAGACATTGTGATGTTCAGGGTTAAATGGCTCCATCATTTGGTCCATTAAAAAACAAGCTGGAGGGGGCTGGAGAGATGGCTCAGGGGTTAAGAGCACTGGCCACCTTCCAGAGGTCCTGAGTTCGATTCCCAGCAACCACATGGTGGCTCACAACCACCTATAATGAGATCTGGTGCCCTCTTCTATTGTGCAGGCAGAACACTTAATGGATAATAAATAAATCTTTAAAAAAAAAACCGATCAAACAAACAAACCAAGATGTGTAGTAAGAGCTAGTGGTAAGGACCTAGCTATGCTTGTACAACGAAGCAAAGCTTCCATTTTAGCTTTGTCACTGGCAGTGACCATATGGCTGTAGGCAAGTAACTCAGTGCTTCTGAGCCTCCATTCTCTCCTTTATAAAGGGGGGGGAGGGTAGGCAATCTCAAGAAGCCTGCTAGAGGATAAATTTACCTCATTCTAAATGGCTGTGATTCTTTCTTTTTAATTTTGGTCTATTGGCATTACATGATAAATTCTGCTAGGGATGGGACCAAAAGTCTAAATGCAAAATTGATGCTTCATGCACACGACCAAAAGGTACCTTGATATTTTCGATGCACACATATTGCGTCTGTGTCTGTGCCTGCCACACAAAGTCAGGTATAGAATTTTCCATGGAATTATCATGTGAATGTTCAAAAAATATTTGGACTAGGGAAACTCATCCTGTCATGAGAACTAAGAGGTTTGGTGTGGTCTGTGAAAGTAGCCAGTGTGAAGTCCTTATGCATACACAGTGTACCAAAGGCTTGCACCCCTGGGGCCCTCATCACCTTGATCAGGTCTTGCTTCTCTTTTTCTCCACAGGTGATGGCTTTCTTGATTGCTTTGGTCTCCCTCAACACAGCCTGGGCCTCATCCAGTTTGTAGCCACCCTGAGCATCGGACATTTTCTTGTCAATCCTAGGGGGTCAGGAAACGAGAGCGATCAGACCTGAGAGGATGGGGAAAGCACAGGCGCTCTCAAGTCTCCCCTCTCCATCCTGCAGAGCCGCGCCCAGGCCCTGCTGGGGGTGGGGGGATGGGCACAGAAGGACCCTGTCAAACTGCAGATGTGTGTGACTGCAGAATGGAGAAGCACTGGGCTCGTCTAAGTATGAACTCTTAGTGAAAATCTTCCCTCATTCCCTCCTGAGTCTGCCAGGCTGGGGAGGGGGTTCCCTGTAACATGGCTCCAAGAGTTGAGCAACTTCGCTTGTGCTGTGACCATAACTTAGACTCTAACTGTGGTGTCCTGGGGAATAGAGCTGAACATGAATGGCATTAGAATCTGGCATAGGCTGCAAGAGTCAGGGGCGGGGAGATGGTGTGTCTCCTGTCTTATATGTCACAGGCTGCTTAGCAGTGTCCCCAACACTGATCCACAAATTGTTAATAATACCCCACTCTTGACTTGTGACCACTTCCTGCCAGGTGTGACGGCTCGTGCCTTTAAATCCCATCATTGGGAGGCAGAAGAAGGTAGATTTCTGTGAGTGTCAGGTTGCCAAGGCTACACAGTCTCCAAAAAAAAAAGTTTTCATATATTGTCCAAATAGATGGTACCAAATCACCCTTGGTGGAGAATCACTGTGTCTAACTTTGTGGAGTTCTCCTTTCCATCTCTCTGTGGGTTCTGGGGGTTGAACTCAGGTTTCACCTTGCATGTATGGCAAGCACTTTTACCTGGTGAGCCATCTCACCGCCTGAGAATCCTGTTGGCAATAAATATGTACAGAATTACAGGACATGATGAGGGCAAGGTGAGAAGGACAAAAGACTCTCAGCTGTCACAACGATCTACTGTGCGGCCTCGGACATGGCTCACAACCACACGCATCCTTGGTGTTCTAATGAAACTACTGTGCAGCCTCGGACACGGCTCACAACCACACACATGCTCGGTGTTCTACGAAGCCTAGATTGCGGTATTTGCCTGGCCCTGTTCAGGGTTGTTCTCACCATCAAATGGGATAAAGAACTTAAACCCTATGGCGAACTAGGAAGTAGTGTATAAATGTAAGGGATTAAACACGGCTAGGCTGGAGATTATTGGCTTATCCAGGCCCTATGTATAGGTCTGTTTTTGAAAGGAAAGGCTGAAGGACAAAAGCGAGTGTCTCCCCGCTTGTTTTAGAAGTGCTGACGTCACATCGGGGCTGTACCCATGGGTGGGAAGCGCTCTGCCACTGAGCTGTGACTTAAGGAACCAGAGACAGCTGAGGGGTGGGGCCCTTAGAGGACTAGGCTGTGGAGGAGGTTCTGAGAGCGAACACACTCACCACCCCATGCTTTCATCAAAGGCCGGCCTGAGGCATCCATGGTGGACAAAAGGGAAGTTTAACAGTCAAGGGAACACCACAAGCCCATTATTCCAGGACAGAAACCCTCACGGCATTCCTCTCTGGCTTCCTGCTGCAGCCCAAACTGTCCCGTGCTAAATCACTTGGAAAGGAGGAAAGGGGAAATAGGAGCAGGTTCCCACCCTGCCCTGGCTCCGGAGTAGGGGAAAGGGCAGGAGGGAGGGGTCCCCACGTTGCTGACCCCTGCAGTTACTTCAGCTTCCGTGGAGACAAAACAAAGCCCCAATTGTGTTTCCACTAAAAATAGCCCGTCTATCCTTTTGAGGACTTAGGCCTGGGCAAGCCTGCCAGGTTGGCTATTGTCTATCTCAGAGTTAGTCTAAAAACTCTGACTTGCATCACTCCACATAGTTTTGTGGGTGATATTCCAGAGAAACATCCCCAGAGCTTGGGTAGGATGGGAGGTCCCCCCCACCCCCCTCCTCCCGGGCCAAACTATCAGGGAATAGTGCATGCAGGGGAGAGGCCTTGGCAGGTCTGAAGGCTGGGCCGCACTCTCCTCTGCCAACAGGGCAAGAATGGTTTTACATCCTCAGAAGGGTGGACAGAGCTGTTTGTGTGCTGGGCTGCAAAGAGCTTTTACCTGATTCCTCCAGGCCCTTAGTGACCCGGGCTCTGGAATTGGGCTGCAGAGAGCAGCTCTGAGCGGAACACTTGGGAGAGAGCTGGATGGAGCGAGAGGGGTCGGGGAGAACAAAGGGTCACCATTATATATTCAGTAAAAGAATCTTTTGATGTGTGTGTGGGGGGGGGGTAAAAGGAAAGAAACATGTGTGTCGGGCAGTGGAGAGATGTGTTTTAGGATTTCCAAATTATGCAGCTGTCCTTTCCAGCATGCCTTTGGGGACTCAGAAGCCGGGCATAGCCTCTGACAGTAGCTGGTTCATCCCATCTTGTCCAGACAATTCTGGCACAGGGGCTCTGTGCAGTGCAGAAAGAGAGCTCCTGCCATGCCCCTCCCCTGCCAAAGCAACAGCCTAAGTCTCAACTCCCTCCGGCTCACAAGGGGTGAAGCCACAGGCCAAAGCCCCATGCTCTGGTTTTGATTTTTCTTTTTTCCTTGTCCTTGAGAAGCTTCCTTTAGTCTTCATCTACCTTTCTCTTTCTTTTTAATTTAAACAAAACAAAACAGAACAGAAACTCTTGTTGCTGACTATGAATCAAGCTCATGGTTCTTAGACATAGCTGCTTTCAACAACTCTTGGCTGGCATCATGGAGGCAAACACATAAGCCCTCGGGAAGCAGAAGAACTTTATGTCGGTCTCTCACAGTGATCCTGACATGTCACCAAAGTCCCTCTGGAAACCCCCTAAATTACTCCTGAAGAATGAGGTTTCCAGGCTCTGCAAACATGGGAGGCTGCAGGAATGCTTGAGTCATCTCCCGCTGAACAAAAGCAATTCCAAGGGAGCTTGAAGGGGCCGTATACTTTTTGGGTCTGGGGAGAGGGTTATCTGGGTGGTGTCTAGAGAGGACTAAGATGTGAACTTCAAAATCCAGTAAGTCTCCAAGCATCTCAGTAATAATAATTGATAGCAGTCCCACAGTTCTAGACTGGAAGTGTGCTTACCATTGGTGGGGTTCAATTCTTGGGTACCAACCCCCAAAACAAGCAAGCCAGCAAGCAAACAAACAAACAAACAGAAAACCAGGGAACAAGACAAAAGTTAGATGTCTCTCAGTGGCCAGAACACATGCCCAGCATGTGGAAGGCCCTTGGGTTTCCAGCCCTAGTCCCAAAACAATAAAAAAGTAAATAATAGAAATGAACAGTGTTAGGTCCCAGGTGGTCCAGCTCCCCAGAAATGAGCTCACTCTGGACTATAGGAGGATTTCTGATAGATAAAACCAGCCTTCCTCAGGCACCTGTGAAACCAGTTCTCATCTGCCAAAAGGAGTCATTTCCCTTCCCTGTAGCAGAAGGGACATAGGTTACCCCTGGGGTCTACCAGCATATCAAAGCTCCCATCACCTGGCCTCCAGGCTCCTTCAGTATCAAAAGTACCTGTTACATATCAGGCCCTTTCTTCCCCCCAGCAACCCATGCCCCTTACAATCCACATGATTTGTCCGCCCGCTTCGTCTCTCTCTCTAGTTATCCTCTCTCACTATTTCTTGCACCCTGAATGTCTGTCTATTCAATATTTTTGGCTGTCCTCTTGCTCTTTAACCATCTCTTGTTATCTCAACTCTTCTCCCCCAGGGTCTGGCTACCCTAACCCTAGCCAATGTCCATGTTTTTTCTTTCTCACCACTCTCAACTCTTCCAGGTGCTTCTGGATGCTCTCTCTCTTATTCATAAGAAAAACCTTCCCCTAAGAAGAGGCCCTGTCAGCAGTTTCTTTCCTCTGGCCCCTTGCATACAAATTACGAAGCCCCAAAAGTTCTTGGGTTCCAGTCCAAATTCTGATCCTTGCTGGTTGGGTGGCCTTGGACCTTTTTCCCCCTGTGTTTTCATTAACAACATGGGGCACAACAAAAACTATTCTTAATGAGGTACAGCGCATGACATGAGGCAGCTGATATAACAGGGCTCTCTAGCAAGCAGCAAGCTCAGGTTAGATGGAGCGTCTCTCTTCCCAAAACGAAGAGGATAACTAACTAATGGTCTGCTCCCACCCTCCTCACTGAGCGCCTAATCTGTACCAAGCTCTATTACATCCTAGACAGGGATTTTTCTAGTCTTGACAACCATGGACTTTTTAGATGAATACATCAAAACTTAGAAGGGTTAGGTTATTTTTCCAAGGTCCCAGGTCCGCTGTCTCGTGAAGTTACATTCCTAACCCTCTCTGTGTGTTAGGGCTGATATCTTTCTCCACCTGGTCTGGGAGTCTCCTAACTACAGACTGTGAGAGCCAGGGCTGCAAAGGAATCTCATCTGGGCCAGCTATCAACCTGGGAGGAAAGGGGGAGGGAGGGCAGGGTTGTCTTAGGGTTTCATTGTCAGTTTGCCAAAGGACAAGGATTTTCAATGCTGCTACAGGGTGACAATGTGGTAAAACAGGTTTGTGGAGGCCCTGAGAATAATGGGAAGTGTTTTAAGTCTAGCTCTTGAGGTGGGGAATGAGCCTTAAACCATGCTTCAAAGCTTCTGGAGCCACATGCAGAGAATAGGGCTTTCACAGGTCAAATTAGGAATGTCTGCACACACACTATTGCTCTGAATTGTCGCTGATGTTCACTAAAAATTACCAAGGAGCATAAAGCACAACCCCTAGAAGTTAGAATCTGGTTTGAAAGATATGATTGACATATATACATATGTAAATTACACATATAAGACATATAAAAAAGATATAAAAGCCAAAATTTTAAATTAAAAAAGAAAAACATTCCACACACTCTAATACAGGGCCATATTTCTAAATCCCCCCACCCCAGGACTAGGGGCTGAATTTAAGGCAGTGGTCCTCAGACTTTCTAGTGCTGTGACCCTTAAATACAGTTCTTCATGGTGTGGTGACCCCAACCATAAAATGATTTGCTCGCTACTCCATAACTGCAATTTTGCTACTGTTATAAATGGTAATGTAAACATATCTGATATGTAGATGGTCTTGGGGGACCCCAAAGGGGTCGAGACCCACAGCATGAGAGCTGCCGACTGAGGCCTTTTAGATGCTAGATGTACTCTCCTTTGAGCTATACCCTTGGGCGGGTTATATTTTCTTTTGTTGTTGTTTGAGTTTGAGACAGGTCTTGCTTTGTAGCTCAGCCTGGCTTTGAACTCTTCACCTTTCTGTCTCAATCTAGCAAGTGTTGGGATTACAGGTGTGTGTCACCATCCTCGGCTCACACTTGCTCAGATCACGTGTTGTGTTGGATTCCTGGAGGCTCCCCCTCAGGTGCTGATGACTTGTGGGATAAAGGCTGGTAAAGGAGAAACAACTTCCGGGCATGGTGGAGCATTAATCCCAGCACTGGGGAGGCAGAGGTAGGTGGGTCTCTGTGAGTTCCAGGACAGTCAGAGGTATATAATAGAGAAACTCTCAATGAAGAAAAAGAAGAGGAGGAGGTGGAGCAACAACCATCACCAACTGGCCCTCAACTAGGGGTTACATACATAACTATGTTACATACATAATGCTTTGAACTGTAGTTACAACAGGACTCGCTGATATATCCCAGGGCAGGATTCGGTACTAAGCGAATGATGAAGATAGACTTGAAGGTTACGGGTGTGTGTGTGGGGGTGGTGGAAATGAAATGGTATGGGGTGGGGCTGGGGGTGGGGAGAGAAAGCAAATGACTCTCAGAACAGCTGTCCATACGTGCACAGCCTCCTCAAGACTGGAAGTCTCTTGAAGCTAGGAATCCTGGTAACCTGCCTGGTGTTTCTGTGAGGGTTGCTAGGTTACCTATGTAATGCTCACCATGGGAGCCACCGGATAAGATGAACACAATTTAGTAGTAAACAAGGAGCTGTAGTAACCCATCTAATTCCAGTGCTTGAGAGTCTCAGGTGGGAGGATGGCTATGAGTCTGAGCTAAAGAATGAGAACCTATTTCAAAAAACAAAGCAAACAACACCCCCCAAGCATGACAAAAGCCTGTTACATATGTGTAACAATAGGCTGATATTCACTGAGCATTTAGTCTATGACTCAGTTTCCTCAGCTATATAATGGGGTTATAGCTAAAGACAAAACAAAACAGACCATTCTTTGGGGATTGCCACAAGGACCAGATGAACATCTTCATGCAGGAACACTTGAAGGCGTTTCCTGGTACACAGCAAAAGCTCTCCAAATCTTCGTGGCCATAGTCAAGATGACAACCGTAAACACAGTGTAACACAGTGCATAGGAAATAAAGAAGCCGTATCCCTTACTTAGCTGCAAGCCCACTTCTGCACATGGAAATGACATCTATCTGTTTAATGTGGAAGCTCTTTGTGCCACCCACAGGGAACTCTGCACATAGTCAGGTGCATGGCCCTCTGGGAATGTGCCCAATGCTGGACGAGACTGTTAGTTCTGCAGTGGGGTAGCAGTGAAGTAGCAGCTTACTTTAGGGGCCATAGGGTTAAAAGGTTTGCTTGGTCTGTTTCTGACAGTCTAGCTGTCAATTAGCAGAGCCGAGGTGTGCACAAAAATGCTTCTAGGACTACGGAGTAAGACTCCGCTGAACTTAACGGGCTTACAAGTTCAGAGGCCAACAACAGCTCCATGTTGAAATGACTCTGTTTATCTCCACCCCTGGGTGATGGCATCTTCAGTGAGTGACAGTGGGAAAGAAATTAAGTAGAATTGTGAGATGCATCTTGAGAAGGGAGGAAAAGGACTAATGGAGAGAGGGGCAGAGAGAGCAGAGGGGACCCTGGGTGGAGGCTGCCCCTTGCCCTCCACTGCGGGATACTTACTTCTTCAGGGTCTGAAAGCCACGCTCTTTGAACTGTAGTTCATGCTGCAGGTGGACCATCTCTCTTTTCAACTTGTTGACCTGAATGGCAGAGGACCACACAGAAGATGGGGTCAGAGGCGGGTGTGGAGCTGTAGGCTGGGAAGGGGGAACTCAGAAGCCCCTGACGATGCATAAAAGGCCACCTGCATCCCTTGGGCATCATACGTCACAGCACCCTCCCTTCACCAGTGTGGGTCTGGATGTCAGCCTCCCAGGCAGTGTCCCTGTCGGTCCTGCCAGGCAGTCTCTACACCGGGGAAACAGGAAGAAATTAGACACCGACTGTGATGGTCAGGCTTCCCCGTTTCATTGCTACGGGATTCCTCTTGCAGGACCCCATCTCACCTCTTCTTGCCTGTTGTGATGAATGGGGGTGATAGCAATTACCTGGGCCACACACAGCTTAATGCTGGGGATGGTCTGAGAGCAATTTGCATGGAGGTGGCGGCAAGACACCACCAAAAGCTAGATCCTCGTTTGGCCTGCAGAGTTCTGGCAGCCTTTCGGCAAGAGCTTCTGATTAAGTTCTAAGAGACTTCATGCACTAAACCCTGATGTACAGTTCTTTCCAAAAACACCTGACATCTAGAAACATGGGGCTCGCATTCCAGTATGGGCTCAGTGTTCTCGAGCTAAACTTTAGCCACTCAGAAAAGGTACACCAGACTATTAGCCCCCAGCAGTTCATGCTACCTCAGGCCACTTCCCCTATTTATGTTTTCGTATGTGGAAATTATTCAGATCTACATGAAACCAGTGTTCAAAAGACCCAGTGTACTGCGAACAAGCCGCTTAACCACCCTGCCTTAGTTTCCAACAGTAAAATGGGGGTAACAACACTATCCTCCTAAAATCATCAAGAATGAAGATGATACAAAGCGGGAGGCAGCTAGGAGGAGGAAGAGGACACCAAACTCCAGTGGGGACTCTGGTTTCCTCAGGCCAGGGTCTCTGCTTACTCATCTTTAAAGTGCAGAAGACGGCAGGAGCTACTCTCAAGGGGTGAAGCAATGGCACGAAATGAAGTACCCAATGCTACGCCAGGCACAAGGTGAATGCCTCTGAATGGCAACTGTGGTACCATTGTTAATACAACAACCACAACTACTATTATCTCGGGGCCTTCCTAGCCCCGGCTGCCATGGCCTGGAGGGTTGGTCAGTGAGAGGTAGAGAGGACGCCGTGAAGATCCTTACCCGGGATTTTGCAGTGGCGATTTCAGCTTTCAGGATCTCAGGATCATACTTGGAGCTGGATGATGACCCAGAGACCACTGCAGGGAAGAAAGAAGAGACGCTCAGTTGAGGAAACACAGCAAAGTTGGCTTATCTGGTCATCTAAATGAACCCAGAGGGAAAGGACTGAAAACATGAACAAGTCCAACAAAGGGGGATTTGTTAAATAAATACGGTACACGAAAAATGAAGATGCTATTGTTAGGTCTCCAACTCCAAAGGGCAGTGCGTGTGTGCAGAAATGACAGTCATGGCTCAGCTCATGTTGGACTGAGGATGCTAGTGGATGCTTACAGCTTTCCTCAGGAACCTGTGAAAAGGTAAGGCCCACTTCCCTCTCTTCCCTTCCTTTGGCATCTGGCTTCTCCTCTACACGTACCTACGGCATGTACCCAGCCAACACTAGCCTCCAGACTCCTCCTTCCTATTCTCATGCACTCATTGTCTACGTCAAAGCCCTCGCTAGCCTCCTGGTCCTTCTCACTTCCTCCACTGTGCTCGCTGCCAGGCGGTTCCAGACTGCAGCTCACTTCCCACTCTCTTTATAACAGCAAGGCTTTCCCCTTGCCCTTGCTATTCTCTCTCTTGCTATTCCTGCTTCTCTCCTAGAAAACCCTAGCCATGTCCAGTCTAGTTCCTTTTTTTTTCTGGACTCTTTCAGATGCTTCTGGATGTTCTCTCTCTCTCTTATCTACAATAAAAACCTTCCTCCCGACTCACGGAGCGTCCATCTTGCTGGTTTCTTTACCGCACCCTTGCTTACAGATATAACTTGTGCAATTTAAAACCACGATGTAGAAAACCGCAGAGGGAAATGAGAAAATGTGTGACACCTACGGTTTCATGATACCCAGCTGAGAAAATGTATAGAAAAGCTAAATGAGGGAAATGTAGTTTGTAAACTGATACACACACATGCCTCTACAAAGACTGGATGCTGGGGACATAGGTCAGCTGCTTGCCTGGCCTGGGTGAGACCCTTGGTTAACACTGCTGTCTAGAGGAGTGGATGATAAATGAAACTAATTATCACCTTTGCATTTTTTGGTCTTTTTCATATTTTCTAACACGAGCATCTACGTTTCTAATAAGGATGCTAAAAAGTTAATTTTTTATACTAATGTGCATTTGAGAAGAAAATAAAGTACCCATAGTTATACCACCCTAGAACAATTATCTTTGTCCTAAGTCATCTCCTTCTGTGTAGCTATAGTTCTTTCACGTTAAAATTTCATTGCCTTTTAATAGCATTTATGCCGTTGTGGCTTATGGAAATGAACACAACACAGTGTGATATATTTCAAGGAAGAAAACGAGACAAAGGGAAACCAGCACTGGCCACAGGCTCTCTAGCGCAACCAGAGTCACCACTGACCTGGCTCTGAGCATCCAGGCTGGGGAGGTGAAAAGGGAAATGTGTCTAGATATGAGACTCAATCATGTCCTAAATAAACACTCTCTCCCACTGTTGAGCAGGCTTTCGTAGTAAGGAAGGTATTTCTCCAGTGTCCTGAATCGTCCTGGATGGGTCAGCTCATCTTCCCTCCCACTCTTGGTGGCCTGAACACTGCGGTGAGAACCAAAGCCGTGATCAGGCTTTCCCTGGAAGACGCCAATGCTGCTAATTTTCAGCATCGGACCATGACATAGGGAGAAGCTGCTTTTGTATTTAGTTAAAATAGTTTAGCGGGCTTTGAATTATGCACGAAGAAGGTTCAAGTTTGGGGAATGAGAAAACTACTCCGTATAATGACAGATGAGACACCAGTGGGCAGCAGAGTACGTCAGCAAAGCTCACGGTGATGGACCAGGGTGATGAGGGTCTGGGCTTTACCAGAAGAGACAAGCAGGGTCAGAGTGGGGACAAGAGGGCTTCACACCCTTTGTCTGGAGCATGGGACAAGGACTCAGGTGCTCAGGGTGTTTTACTGACAGTGTGAGGTTTTAACTCCAGCCTTCTAATTCTTCTAGTCTTCGGTGGGGTGAGCGTCTCTTGGATAAACCTGGCTAGATACAGAGCTGGAAAATGGCTTAAGCATATTCTCCAAAGATGTATTTCCTGGCATTTTAAAGTGGTTTACAAGGTCTGTTACCCATGGTAGATGGTAAGAACAAGATGAGAAGCCTAGAGAAGCTGTCAGTGTGGGAAATAAAATGGAGATGTATGTGGGAAGGTCACCAGAGGGAGCTGCCTAATCTAAGCACCATCTCCAGTCACTCCCTGCTCCCCTGCCGCAGATCATGAACCAGTGCTGCTGGGGAGACACTAAGGACAGTGGTAACAGTCTGAAGACCTGTCCCGAGTAGCAATTCCTAACCCAGGCTGGGCGAAGGTGATTCTGGGGTAAGTCCTTGTGAAATGCATTAGCATCCCTTGGGCATGCTCAGAAATTCTGGAAGCAAAGGAAGCTAGAAAAAGAACATATTCCTTCCAATGGGGCTGTCAGAGACTTGAATTCTTACTCATTGGAGAATTCTTATGAAAAGTACAATTTATACACAAAGCTGCTGAAATAGAATACAGCCAGGTGCATGTTTTTTAGGTAAACCTTTTACTGGAGTTTTCTTTTTCCTTTTAAAGGAAACTTCTAGGTGAACTCTAAGGAAGCAGGAGCACATCCAGACCAGGGGCATTTGCGGAGGAAGGACTGAGCCAGTGACCTAGGCCAGAACTGGCCTGAGACAGTGAACTCCTCGTGAAGTGGAAGCAGAAAATTAGGAAACAACCTTCCTCAGGACCCAGCAATACCACTTGGGCATATATCCAAAGGATGCTCAATCATACCACAAGGACGTGTGCTCAGCTATGTTCATAGCAGCATTGTTTATCATAGCCAGAACCTGGAAACAACCTAATTGCCCCTCGACCATAGAATGGCTAAGGAAAATGTGGTACATTTACACAATGAGTACTACACAGCGAAAAAAAATAACAGCATTTTGAAATTTGCAGGATAATGGATGGAGCTAGAAAACACCATATATTGAGTGAGTTAACCCAGACCCAGAAAGACAATTATCATATGTACTCACTCATAAGTGGTTTTTAAAAATAAAGCAAAGAAAACCAGCCTAGAAATCACAATTCCAGAGAACCTAGACAACAATGAGGACCCTAAGAGAGACTTACATAGATCTAATCTACATGGGACAAAGAAAAAGACAAGATCTCCTGAGTAAATTAGAAGCATGGGGACCTTGGGAAAGGGTTGAAGGGGAGGGGAGAGGCAGGGAGGAGAGCAAAGAAAAATGTAGAGCTCAATAAAATCAATTAAAAAAACCAGGAAGTTAAAAAAAAAGAAAAGAAACTTCTATAAACCAGGTATGGTAAAAACCTATATAATCTCAGCACTCAGGAGGCTGAGACAAGAGAACTTCAAGAGTTCAGGGCCATACTGAGCTACATCCTGCATTATCCAATCCCTTTGCTCGGAGTACAGGTAAGCAATTCTGCTTCCTTGGGACCTGGGAGGGGGTGTGCACAGTCAGCACCCTCTTCATGCTACTCCAGCCCTCCTCACCTCATTCCTCTCTCCCTCATTTCAAGTCTTTCTGCACCACCCCCATTACGTTGCTTCACTTTTAGTGGCTTCCTGGGAAAGGAGATGGGAAGGAAGCAAAAGTTTTGAAACCCCACATGTCTCAGAATATCTTTATTCTACACTATATTTAAAGATGGATTCACAGTGATGGAGTCTTAGGTCAGAACTGACTTTTCAGAGAAAGGAAAAGGCATTGAGCAGGTCTAGCTCTGTGCAACCGGTGACAAGTCTGGAGTACCCGGAGTCCTGACCATTTCCACGTGACCTGGTCTTGTTCTCTGAATGCCTGTAGGATGTTGCCTTGGTCCCGGGGTTTGAAACTTCCCAATGGTAACTTTCATCTGCTGTTTTGAGCACTTGGTGAAGCTTTTCAGTGTAACCTGCCCCCCCTCCAGTTCTGGGAAACGCTGCTGAGTTTTCTCACGGTGCCTTCGTCCTCTGTTTCCTCAGTTTCCTCCGCTCTGTTTTGATCTGAAAGAGGCTGTCTGCACCATTGCTCTGTTTTCTCCTCTCGTTGCCAATCTCACTGTATTTTGGCTCTGCTTCCCTATAAGATTTCCTTGGTTACATCTTCCAATCTTCCAATTTCACATGTTTTGATTTCTGAAACATCACGTGGTGGGTTGGAAGTCTCCTTGGTTTGGCATCTATCTCGCTAGGCTTGTCTTGTGGCTGTGCAGCCTCTGCCGAGATTTTCTTCTCATGAGTACTTTCTACCCCCCAAGCCTCTCCATGTGGGGTCAGTCTCTCTTACAGGATACCTGGAGTCTCAGCGGCTGAGTGTGCAAAGAATAGAAGCCAATCCATTTGCTTGTGACTTGCGTGGTCCGTGGCAGTTGGCTATCTCACTCAGGAGCCCTCAATGTCTGCATCTTTTAATTTTTTTTCCCTCTTTCCTTCTGTCTTCTACCCAGGTCTCCCAGAGTACTACCCAGCCTGGTGGGTGATGGCCTGCCACCAAATGAAACATGAGGGTTGAGTTCTCCAAAGCCTGTTCCCATGTTCAATTAATAATTATGCTTTAGCAGGGCGTGTCCTGGCTTTGAACTTGCCTGGTATCTCTAATCTTCCGGTCCTGAGACTCCAGCACAGACCTTTAGTCTTTTGCCAGGTTAGAGATGGGTCATCACTTGGCTGGACCAATATGGGAGGTGGCTTGGTCTGCCTTGGATCATCGTCGGAGATAGTCTTCTCTTCGTTTTCAGAAAGAGCTGCTGCTGTGCCAAGCTATAACTAACTTACGTGTACAGCTGCCAGCCTCCCATTTTCTGTCCATTTTCTGTTTTCTGAGGCTGTCCAAGTAGGTGTCCATTTGCCTTGTAGCCTCCAGATCTTATTGTGGCCGTTACAAAATGAAGCAAAACCAAACCAAAACAAAGCCTACCATGACAGAGAAACCTGGGGAAGAAAACACTTGCTTCCTCTCACAACTTATAAGACATGCAGTGAAGTCAGGACTGGAGCACAAGGGCTGATGCAGAGGCCACGGAGGAAGGATCCTTACTGCCTTGCTCCTCATGGCTTGCTCAGCCTGCTTTCTTGTAGAACCTGGGACCACCAGCCCAGGGTGGCCATAATCACTCATTAGGGAAGTGCCCTACAGGCCTGCTTGCAGCCTGATCTTAAGGAGGCGTTTTTCTCAAGTGAGGCTACCCCCTCTCCGATGACTCTAGCTCGTGTCAGGTTGACATAAAACTACCAGGCACACTCAGACTGTTAAGCAAGGCAGCAAGTACTTTTACATGCTGAGGCATCTCAGCCCTCCTGCTGGTATTCTTTTTTAAACCACAGGGTGCCAATGATTTATTTTTCAGTTGGGACATCAAAGTCTGGAGAGGGGATGGAGCATTGCAAGGCTCTAAAGGACCCAGATCTTCCCAGTCTTCACCTGTTTCAAGCGAGGAGGAACTGGATGTAGGCCAGGAACTTTGACATGTGACTTGTCACCTTGGATTCAATGAAGGGAATAAAGGTTTCGAGATCAGACCTGCCTGGGTATCAAGGCACCTGCCATTTTTCAGTGGTGCCATCCTGGGGACTTGGATTCCTTGCCTGTAGAACAGTAACAACACTGTCTTATAAGAGGGTGTGGGTAAGTGGGAGGGGCTGGCTTACTGCTCTCTAGGCATACAGTAGGCGCACATTAAATGTTGGTTTCTTTCTCCTTCCCATGGGATGAGAGACTATACCAGAGAGTTGACGTTAAAGTCTATCCCAGGGTACAGCCCCACCTGTGACCAGCACTCACTCATGACAGTCAAGGCCAGATGATGAAATCCTCACAAGCCCCAGCAGGCCATCTGAGCTAGAGGGCAGGCGTGTGGCCATGCCACTCTGTCACCCAAGAAAAGTTGACTTGGAAAGCACACTTGGCTCCTCACACCAAAAAGAAGATCAAGAGGAAGCCTTGGCCACACCCCTGGTATGGGAGAATTGTCTGTATTCTGTCAATCGTGATTTAAATAAACGCTGATTGGCCATTAGCCAGGATGTATAGGTGGGACAACCAGACAGGAAGTAGAGGCAGAGCAAGGAGAATAGGAGAATTCTGGGAAGCAGGAAGCTCTGTCGCCACTCCTCCCCAGACCACCTGAAGAAGCAGGATGTGATCTGCCCCGCTGAGAAAGGTACTGAGCCATGTGGCTAACATAGATAAGGATAATGGGTTAATATAAGCTACCAGAGCTAATAAGAAGCCTGAGCTAATGGGCCAATCAGTTTATAACCTAATGTAGACTCTCTGTGTGATTTTCTCTGGGACTAAGTGGCTGGGGGGACTGGGCGGGACATAAACCCCAACAAGCAGGCCCCTCATGTTACACACCCCCTTTAACTGGGATTCTGAATCTCAAATCTAGTCACCTGACTGACCCCATGAAGGTGGCCTGAGGCTGGTGCAGTCTGTGAGGATTGGTGAAAGCTACATTAATGGGATGAAGAGCTGCACCACTAATTTCCCGTCTTTTGCCGAGTATTTACAGACAGAGCATCTCTATTTGAAATGTGTGGTGCTGGATCGGTTTCAGGTTTCTGGATTTTTGAATTTTGAAAAGCTTGCATATACATAATGAGGTATCTTGGGGATAGGGCTCAAGGCAAAAAATAGAAAATTTATTCATGTTTGATATGAACTGAAAGTAACTTCATTTATTTACTTATTTTGATGGAGAGTCTCACTATGTAACTCAGGCTGACCTGGAGTTCACTATGCAGGCCAGGCTGGCCTTAAACCCACAGAGATGCACCTGCCTCTGCCTACGTGCTAGGACTGAAGACATGTGTCATCCCACCTTGCTTGAAAGTAACTTAGACAGTATTTTAACTACCTGTGTGCATGACACAAAGCCCACGATACGGTATCTCTCGCTTGTGGTATCGCGGTGCCACTTAAACAATTCTAGATTTTGGAACCTTTTAGATTCTGGTTTTATTGATTAGGCAAGCTCAGCTTATATTCTTGGTGGCAGGGATCTGTTAAAAGTCTCTCAAAATACCAATAAAGAATAATAATTTTACTGATAGATGAACAATGTGATATGTACCATTCCATGCCCTCATTGACCAGTTTAAATCTCATAAAGTCCCACAAAAGGCAGATTTAATACTATTATTAGATCAATTTTGTACACGCAAAAAAAAAAAAAAAGACCAAGAAGTTACAAGGTTACATAGCTGGCAGACCACATATCATACATTTGAAGCCGGCACCGACTCTGAAAACATTATATGGGCTCACCCCTTTAATCCTAGCAGAAACAGGTATATCTCTGTGAGCCAGAGACCAGTCTGGTCTACATAGTGAGTTCCAGGCTAGCCAGGGCTACATAGTGACAGCATGCCTTTAAACACATATAAAATACATCTCAGTATGCATATAATAGGCTAGACATCCCTTGGGCTGGAGAGACGGCTCAGCGGTTAAGAGAACTGGCAGTTCTAGAGGACCCAAGTTCAATTCCCAGCATCCACACGGCGGCTCACAGCTGTCTGTATCTTTAAGATCTGACACCTTCACATGGACGTACATGTATACCAATGCACTTAAAAATAAAAATAAATAAATTATTTTTTAAAATAAGCTAGACAGCCCACGAATGTCTGTAATTCCAGCTCCGAGGTTTCTAAAGCCCTCTTCTGGCCTCTGCACACACAGGCAGACTCCTTCCCCTGTTCACACACATGCATACACTTTCATGGGCACAAACACACAAATGAATTGGCTTTTTAAAGAAATGCTAGCTATCTGGGCAGATAAAATGACCTGGCAGGTAAAGACACTTGCTGTCAAGTCTGTTGAGCTGTTCTTTGGCCCTCAAGGTGCACCATGGCACATGGGTATCCATACTTCACATGTATATAAACAAGCAAATCCTCTCAAACGAGCTTGAGACTTCGTGCAAAGTCTCATTTTAACTATGGAGTTCTATGTCAACGAGGATATTTACTTATCCATTGACATGTTTCTAATGAAATTGTTCTAGGTGCTTTCCCTAGATAGACCAGTGGCTTTTGACTGGAGCCAATTTTGCCTTCTATGGCACCCCGAAATGTCTGGAAATGTTTTTGTTTGTTATAGCTTGCAGGGGAGGGACACTGCTGGTACCAGATGAACGGAGACCAGAAGGATGCGGAACACCCTTCCATATGCAGGGCATCCTCAGTGCTTCTCCGAATGTCAATGGCCCTGCGGCTAAAGGTCTTGATGTGGATCATCAGAAAAATGCATTGTTAACTTCTCTACAGTGAGACGTAAGAATCTGAGGTACGGTGTCCCGTGGCCAGTGTTGTGGCAACAGACATGTAGCCAGGCCTTCTGAGAACAGCTTCCCATGGCTCCCATCACCATGCAGGTTTTCTCATGAGACCCTTTCATCTTACTGCATTTGACTCTCTTTCCCATATGACCTTTAATTTTATCAAGCTTCTACCCACAAATTTAAGAATGGCGCAACAGATATTGATACGTCCTTTACCTATACCACCCAGGGTTTTGTCTATTTTGTGGTATTGGGGATGGAACCCAGGACTCACACATGTTAGACAAGCATTCTTTCAATGACTTCTTTGTATCCCTACTCCTCCTTTAAAAATTAATTCTTGGGCTGGAGATATGGCTCAGTGGATAAGAGCACTGGCTGTTCTACCAGAGGTCCTGAATTCAAATCCCAGCACCCACATGGCGACTCATGACGAGCTACAATAAGATCTGAGGCCCTCTCCTAGCCTGTAGGTGTACATGCAGAGCATCAATACTTAAAATATAAATAAATAAAAATTAGTTGAAAGAAAGAAAGAAAGAAAGAAAGAAAGAAAGAAAGAAAGAAAGAAAGAAAGAAAAAAAGGAATCATTAATATAGCCCAGACCAGCCTCAAACTTGCAACCCCTAGCTTAGCCTTTGTAGTAGCTAGGGTCCTGGGCATGCTCCACCATCTGTGACTAGATCCTCCAGCTCCTAACACTTCCTCACCCGTTTATTGCTCCTTCTGCCTGCTTATGAGTGTCCTTGGTTTACAGGAACTCTTCAACATTGCTAGGGATGCAGAATGTGTCTAGAGTACACATGGACCAAAGTTTGATCCCCAGCACCCCTCAGCCCCACTCCCACTCCCCTAAAAGACAACAAAAAAAGAATTCAATAAAGGATGTTTAGAAACACTAGCAAAAGCTGAAACACACACACACACACACACACACACACACACACACGTCATCAATAGCTATTGACAGTCCGCTTGACACCATAATTTTTTCCATGTCTTCTTGCCCACTCCAAGCAACTTCTTTGGTCTTTTAAAATCTGGACCAATTACCTTGCAGACTAGTCTGCATTATGGACCTATCTGGCTGTGTTCATGATTAGTGAGATCTGGATGAAATATTATTGTGCAGGAACCTCTATGAAGCACCCACCTCATGAGGGCTTTTGAGGCAAACTGGCTATTTACTGGTGATGTTAATTCCATCCCATACAGAAAGGCCACAAAGATTTCCAATAAAAAGGATCATTTGGCAGTCTAAAATTACCAAGTGATTTGTGGGTTATTATTCTGGTACCGTATAAGCATCCTATCCCCCCTCCCCCACCCAAAGAGAAAAGCATATTTGCCATCTTTCAAACTATGGAGCTTTAGAGAGAGGAAAAACATCAACTTCACCTTTTCCAGCCTGAGTTTCACTAGCAGCAATAGTATCTCCATGTCAGGACTGTGGTGATGATAGTACCAAACCCCCAAATTCCTATATAAAGCTCTAACCTACAAAATGATGGGGGTCTAGAGGCAGGGCCTTTGGAAGGTAAGCAGGCTTAAGTGAGGTGCTAAGAATTGGGCTGCTGGGCTGGGATTAGTGATGCTTGAGGCAAGACACCAGCCTCTCTCTGCCGTGTGCAAGTCAAGAGCGCTCGCGGTTCTTTGACGTCCGCCCTCCACAACTGTGGGAGAACACGGTGGAAGAAGCCATCTAGTCTATGGTACTACACTGGCTCCCACTGACTAAATCAGACTCGGGGCTAGAAGTTCCTTTAAAAGACTCTAGCACGTCATTGGGTCCATAGATAGTAGAGATCCTGGGGGAGCTCCTGAGTGGCTAAGGAGGACAGGACTGGACACTAGGTGGTCCAGCCAGGCTGACCCCAGTCTTCTAGATGAATGAGCCTTCCAAATCAAGGGCATCACAACCAAGCCACAGATGCCCAGACACCATGGTCACATGCTTATTCCCACTGCCTAGCCCATGCTCAAAAGTGGCAGAGATGACAGATGGGTTTGCATGTTACAATTGTCTCTCACCAGCTGTAAGACCGTGGGCACATACATTATCGATCCTGAACCTTGGCTTCCTTATCTGTTAAGGTGGCTATTAATAGTTGAGTTGAACAGAAGTGCCATGGGGATTGCTGGAAATACCATATACAGATTGTAAAAATGTGTAATAAACACGGGGAAGACTTGGTTAAGTATAAAGGAGTGGCATACCAGATGTGACGTCACAGGTCTATAATCCCAGGAATTAGGAGGTAGAAGCAGGAGGACTCCAGTTCAAGACTAGCTTGGACTTTATCCCTCAACAACAACAACAACAGCTTGGTTTGCTCCTGTGACACCAGGGTAAACAAGGAAGGTAGGAGCCCTGCCTGTATGAGTCTATAGATACCACTAAGCTATAGGGTAACCAGATGGGTTGTGAAAAATGCAATGATAAACATCTACAGAGCTGAGGATGGGGCCAAAGCTGGGGAAGGGGCTTCTGTTAGAGCTGCAGAGCAGACCTTCAGAGGTGACGGCCCAAGAGATAAAGTGTTTGTCTCGCATCCCAGGAAGTGTGACTGCAAAGGTCCTGAGGTAGGAAATTGAGGGGAAAGCTGAAGAACAGGGTGGGAGAGACAGTCTAATAGAAACACGAGATGAGGCAAGGGTGGCCTGCAGGGACTGGTCACACAAAGCTTTGACGGCCTCACAAAGTGTGATGGGAAGCCTTTGAAAGTTGCTGACTCGTTTCAAAGCTGTAGTAAGATGTGTGTAACACAGGGCTGGAGATAGCTCACTTGGTAGAATCCTTTCTCAGTACGCACGAAGCCCTGGTTCTATCCTTAGCTCCATATTGAGCAGGCATAGAAATGGCACACAGCCATAATCCCTATAGTCTTGGGAGGTAGAAGCAGGAGGATGAGGAGTTCAAGGCAAGTCTTGGCACCAGTTAGAGGCCACTCTTTGTTACAGAGGCCACTCACTCTGTCTCATAATGGTGAAGGCCACTAGCAAGATTGTTCAGTAGGTGAAGATGCCTGCAACCAAGCCTGGTAGCCTGATTTCGGTCCTTGAGACTCCCATGGTGGAAAGAGAGAGCCATATTTTATAAATTGTCCTCTGACTTCCCCACACAAATCATAGCATGTGTGTGCTTACATATATATGTATCCATATACATATATATATATATACACACACAAAATAAAATGTAATTTTAAAATGTACACATGCCAAGCGTGGTGGTGTGCACCTTTAATACCAGGGGGCAGTGACAGTGGCAGAGCTCTCTGAGTTGAGGGGCAGCCTGGTCTATATAGAGAGTTCCAGGCCAGCCTGGCTTACATGATGAGACCCTGTTCCAAAACCAAAACACAGGGCCTAGAGAGATGGCTTAGTAGTTCAGAGCACTTGCTGCTCTTTCAAAGAACCCAGGTTTACTCTCAGTACCCATTTGGTGGATCACAACTATTTATCTAGTTCCTGGGGATTCAATGCCCTCTTTTGACCCCCACAGGCACCAGGCATACATGTGGGACACATACAGACATGCAAGCTAAACACTCACATACACAAAAACAGAGTTTAAAGAAGAAAACAGAAACTTTAAAATAGCAACAATAGAAACAAAAAGCCACACACACACAACCTAAGATTACTATTGTAATTATTTCAAAGCATACTGTTCACAGCATTAAGTAAATTCTTGCTGTTCTGAAGGTGTTATTGTCCATCATTATCAGCCATTTCTAGGACTTTTTTTCTCTCCCCAAAGAAAAATTTATATCTGTTAAATAACTTCCTGCTCCCCATAGCCATGGATCAGCTTTAAACGAAGAGATACGGAATCTGATCAACATTCCAAAATGATTATAAATGAACTGGAATGAAACAAGGTGTAAGAATACTTGCTGTGCAATCATGAGGACCTGAGTTCGGATCCTCAGCACTCATGTAAAAAGCCAGGGACAGCTGTGAGTCCCTGTAACTACAACAATGTGGGGAGGGCATGCAGGGGAAAAAGACGGGAAGATCTCTGGGGTTTTCTGGCCACCAGCCTAACTCTAGTGAGAGACCCTGTCTCAAGGGAATAAAGAGATGAGTGACAGAGCAAGACACCCAGCATCCTCCTCTGGCCTCCACATCTACGCATGGGCATAACCATCAGTGCACACATGTGCACACAATGCACACATGGGCACACATGCAGAGAACAAAAGGAAGAAAAAAGTAACAGGAGGACCAACAGAGAGTATGGTGGTTTGTACAAGGAATGGAGGGGGAAAGAGGACAGATTTAAGCACTGAAGTTACTGGAGTACTCAGTGGACAGTCCCTGCTGTACCAGCGGGGGATGCTGGCAACAGCCCCAGCAGTGGGAAGTACTCACAGCTGACCTGGGAGCCCAGCTTATGCTCCCAGACGGCGTGTAACTGCTGATACTCCTGCTGGGCCAGCTCCAGGCGCTGCTGCTTCACCTGGTAGATCTCCTTCTGCGCACTGAGAGCCTCCTGGGCCACCACCAGGTAATCCTTCAGCATGTGCTCTTGCTCCCGCCGCCATTGCACCCTCGGATCCTCGATCTGAGTGGTTTCTGAAACAGATCCCAAGGCAGTATGTCAGCACTGTACATGTACTTACTGGGTTGGTTGGTGGACTACAGGCTCCACCACTGGAAATCAAAAGCATGATGTGCAGAACTCCTAATAAATGTAAATAGGTTAAACTTACTACGTGGCAATGCACTTCCATCTGGATTAGTCACACAACCAAAAAATAAATCAACAGCAGGTTTTAATTGAACCTCAAGTTCTGCCTGATAACAACCAAAAGAAGGAATAGGTTATGGACATAATAGAGGTTCAAGGTCCTCTGCTATGACTCAGTATAAAAGGAAAGAACTAATCAGTTTTAAAGGATAGGAATAGGCACCCTGTACTGTTAACAACATAGAATACAATAGTATAATAATATAAATTAGAAAGAGACTTAAAATATTAATACCCATGACCAATAATTCCTCCTATAGTAATTTATCATGAAAATAATATTTAAAATTTAGGGGGGATAGATTATACAAAAAACAGGATAAATAGAGGCAAATATTAAATGTTTATTCTAAGCCAATAATTGCTCTAGGTACTTTATATGTACTCAATTCTTCAGAGTTTGCATGATCCTACTTCCATTGTGCATAATACAGAATTAAGACACAGAAAGGTTAAACAACTGCTTCAAGGTCACACAGAAAGTTTTTTTGCCTGAAAGTAATATGCATTTACATCCATATTCTCATCTGCTGGGCTTTTAAAGATTTATTTTTAGTGACACATATGTGTGTATATCTATGCGTGGGTCCATGCACATTAGTGTGAAAATCTGCACAGATCAGAGGTGTAAGATCCCCTGAAGCTGGAGTTATAAGTAATCATGAGTCACCAGGTTCATAATGAGTGCTGGAAACCAACCTCAGGTTCTCTGCAAGACCAGAACATGCTCTTAGCGGCTCAGCCACCTCTCTAGCTATTGTTGGGCTTCTTGGTTAAGAGTCCTTGATACATTCTGAATGTGGGTGCTGTGCAAGTATTTTCTCCTTTTTTCTGGTGTGTGTGCTTCAAAATCTTTCAGATTTTCTCCCACTTCATTTTTCCTCCCTTTCTCCCCGACCCTGCAATTGGTCTTGAGTTCCTGATCTCAAGGGATTCCCTGTCTACTCTCTCTAGTGTGAAACTCTCACTTTAGCTAAGATCAAGTAGACTATCTAGTGCTGAGACCAGACGTCTGCTATCATGCCAGGTTCAGGTTTTTGCCTGTGTTTTCTTTTAGGTGTTTTCTAATTTTAGCTTTTAGGTTTGGGGCTGTGGCCCATTTAGAATCTGCTTTCCCATATCGGGTGAAGTAAGGATAGAGGTAAAAAGTGCTCTCCCTACCACATTCCCATATGGAAAGCAATTGTGCCAGCAACTCAGAAGATTCCTTGATGGAATCATGTTAAATGTTGTTGGTGCTGAACTGGTCACTCTGTACAGTGGCTTTCCCACAGCCCAGGCCTCCTGCTGCCACGGCTGTGTCTCACAATACTGTCCTCCTGGGGCAGGCTCTGCCAGATCATCTTGGCTGACTCATTTTCTCAGTTCTTGCTTTCACTAAAGTCAGACATGTTGAGGACATGTGTAAAGTTATGACACAGTTGGACAGTTAAGCATGTTACAGTGTGTACAATTGAAAACATCAACCCCTATCCTCTCTTCCACACACATCTCCCCACAGGAAGGTAGCCACCTCAACAATCTTTTAGTGTATTGCAGTCATCTTGAGGACCCTTCACTCCCCCTGCGCCTCGTTCCAGATCTCTGACTATAAACACATTCTCCATGCAAGGGTATACAACTACTGCACTCAGGAGGTTTGCATAGCCTCCTCTCCCCTCGCCTCCCCACTTTTAATTGTAGGCAGATTTGCAGTACGTGCCCACCACTGACCTTGAACTCACTAGGCAAATCAGGCTAGCCTGGAACACAGAGATTCTCCCACCTCTGCCTCCAGAGTGGTTGGACCTAAGGTGTGCACTGCCACACTCATCCTCTCCTGCTTCTTATATACACACCACACACCCGCTTTCCACACACGGCAAACACATCCGCAACGTTAACAACATAGCATTTTCTTATTGTGTAACAACATAAAGAGCACTAAGAACAGTTGAACATCTGGGAAATATGCAACAGTTATGATGCAAAGAACTACAAATTAAAACCAGCCAAGTAATAGTCTAAACATTTGTAAGCAGCAGACTGTGCTTTCGTTCCCAGGTGCCCAGACCCGAATAATCACACAGAAACTATATTAATTACAACACTGTTTGGCCAATAGCTTAGGCGTATTTCTAGTTAGCTCTTACATCTTAAATTAGCCCATTTTTATTAATCTGTGTATCACCATGAAGCTGTGGCCTACTGGTAAGATCCCGGTGTCTTTCTCCTTCGGCAGCTACACGGCATCTGCCTGACTCTGACTTCTTTCTCCCTGCATTCAGTTTAGTTTTCCCACCTGGCTTTACTCTGCTAAACCATTGGCCAAAACAGCTTTATTCATTAGCCAATAAAAGCAGCACATATACAGAAGGACATCCCACATCAAACCTATGAAAAATGAATTTAAAAAAAAGTGAGATTTGGGAAACAATGAGAAAAAAAAAGTGAGATGCCTGAGCTAGATTTGACCTGAATGTGCTCTCCCTGAGGACTAGCTTTAATGGTACCAGAAGGCACATGAAAGCTTCCAGGAGGGAAGCGACCAACAGCTATGACGCCTATGAAGCACATCAATGGCCAGCGTAGCATGAGTAACCCTGAGGGTGCAGCAGTGGCACACACCTGTGGTAACCAACAGCTCTCTAAATGACTTTAGGACCTGATCAACAAGAGGGAAACCATAGCAAACTACTTAATGTCAACGAAATCATGGTTACTGGAAGAGAATCTACAACCACGAATTCACTAAAACCAGCACAATCTTTCACAACAATACATAAGCATTTGTCCTTATACCCAAAGAAAAGTGTAGTCTTCACTCCTTGTCAAGGAAATTTCTCTTTGCAACACATGGAAGCCACTACAGAAGGACCACAACTGTTGGGGAATATTATTTTAAGATGTGTTGCTTTTGTTTATGCTGCACTTATTTAAACTCTGTCAAGCTGTGATTCTTTGCCTGTCTAAAACACCTGATGGTCTAAGAAGCTGAACAGCCAATAGCAAGGCAGGAACAAGAATAGGTGGGGCTAGCAGGTAGAAAGGATAAATAGAAGGAGAAACAAGGAGAAAAGGACGTCAGGGGCCACCCACCCAGCTACACAGTAAGCCATGGAGAAAGAAGTAAAGAAAGGTATACAGAAATAGAAAGAGACAAAAGCCCAGAGGCAAAAGGTAATAGGGATAATTTAAGATAGAAAAGCTGACAAGAAACAAGCCAAGCTAAGACTGGGCATTCAAAACTAAGGATAAGCCTGCGTGTGTGATTTATTTGGGAGCTGGGTGGTGAGCCACCCAAAAAGAGTAAAAGAGTAAAACATTGCACAACACACAACCAATTAAAATATAGAGTTGTGGAGCCCAATCCCAATGAATCTACAAAACACTCCTGCACCTAAGGCTCAGGGAACAGTGGGGAAGTGGGGGTGCAAAGATGGTAAGAGACAGAGGATCAGGGAGTAGTTTGCTGTGAGACTGTGTCTCCTAGTACGAGAAGCCACATCCATAAAGTCTCGCCAACTTGACTGGACAAATGTGCGCTGTGCAAAGATGGTACTAATGAATATGCAAACAGGAAGAAGAGAAGGCCTCAACCCTATACAAAGAACTATAGGCAACAAGAAATGCTGGGCATGGAAGAGGTGTGGTCTTCTCCAGGGAAGAGCACACTAACTGGATGTTCAGTACCAAATGGTCAACCTTGAAAACATACAAGTAACAGGATATGGGCTGAACAGGTTATATTTAGGTGTATGTATACATGCAAACACCCACCCACCCACACAATTAACAATTAGTCAAAAAGAAGCCATGAAATTGAAGGAGAGTAGGGAGGGGTACATAAGAGGGCTTGACGGTAGAAAAGAAAAGGGGAAAATGTTATAATTAAATTATAATCACAAAAAAAGGAAAAGAAAAAGAAATGAAAATAGTCTTATAATGCAGAAGGATGAAGAAAATAGGACCTAATGGCTGGTGGAAAATAGATTGATACAGACCTTTGAGGATACTTACCAATCAAATAATATACACCCAAAGTTCCCAAAGGGTTTTGGATCTTTTAAAAAATACTTCTATTTAATGTGTTTTGCTGGCATATATGTCTGTGCACCACAAGTGTGCAATGCTCAAGGAGGCCAGAAGAGGGTGCCAGATGCCCTGCAACTGGAGTTATCTGATCGTGAGCTGCCATGGGGATGAAGCTGGGAATTGAACCTGTGTCCTCTGGAAGAGCAGCCAGTACTCAACCACTGAGCTATCCTTCAGTCCCTGTTTCCATTTTTCAATTTCATAATCTCATATTGTTTGTGTCTTGGTATCCATGAGAACTGTTCCTCAAATGACGCATAAATTCAAAATCTACTGATGTTCAAGTCCCTTATATGGAATAACATTTATGATTCACCTACACACATTTCTCAGGTGCCCAAAATCATCTCTAGATGGCCCATAACACCTAACAAGCACCCATCCTCTACTAGGAATTGTTATCATGTGTTGTGTAGGGCACAGCAAAGGGAAAGCCATGCCATTTGCTATGGATACAATTTTTCTCTGAATATTTTCAACCTGAGGTTGGTTTAATCCATGGATGTAGGATCCATGGGTACAGAACTGATGCCAATAAGACACAGATACCTTTAGAAAATTATCACAGAGAAAAGCAAATAACGACTCTCCCTCTGTATACAATACAAATATGTAGGGGGAAAGCCCAAAGGGTTAGCAACCAGGGCATTGTGGTACCTTTGTCTTATGTGTTAAGATGTATTATATAATCTTCATAGATTGGAATTCTCCTGTATATATATAAAAAAATCTTCATAGAATGTACTGGTGTATTTAAAATGGTCAGTGTGAGCAGCCTTCAAATACTCAGGAGAGACTGAAGAGGAAACATCAAAGACTGTAACTTGATCCCAGATTCAAATAGCCTAGGCAGGATTTACACAGTCAGAGGGAAACCCAATGCTGACACAAAACAATGTGGGTCATATTTTGGAGTTCTTTGCTCCTTATGTTCAATTTCTCCATCTTCTTTCAGACTAAATCTAATCAGGCTTTTGTCCCAGTTCTTATCCAAAGTTGCTCTCCAAAGTCAAGGTCACCTGTATCACCTGAATAGCCAAATCCATCGGCCGATCCCCAGTTCTCTGTGTGTGACACCACCGGGGGCTTTTTCCACAAGCTGTCTCCTCAGACTTCCTTAGGTTTTCCCTCCCGCTTTGTGGCCACTCCCCAGTCAATCCTGACTGCTCTTTCCCCACCCTTTGGCAGCCTGCAGCCCCCATGTCATTCTGTGGTCCTTTCCTGTCACGATCTCATCCGTCTTCATGCCTTTGCCCACTATCCGTAAGCCAACATCTCCCAAATGTTCATCTTTATCTTCGGCCCGTATCCTTTGCCTAGAGTGCAGGTTGCTACACTAAACTGCCGAGACACCTACTCCAGGCGTGCGAAGGTACCTGAGGCTCGATATTTCCAGATAAAGCCTTTTCTTCCTTTCTAAACTGACTCCACCTTGCCGTCGTCCCTGCAGTCAGTGGATGACAACTGTATCCCTCTTCCTGGCTTAGGTCCGAGGAGGGTCCTTCGGACGTTTTTCATTCCTACTCTATATGTAAACAATCAGGAAGTTCTGACTACTTCCTGTTATCTCTGCCCTGGTTTGGAGCTCTGGCTTGTTCCAAGCACTTCCACGGGGTTCTCCACTTTGCTGCTTGTCTCAGGAAGGTCTGTTTTTCCTAGAGCAGTCAGATTGGCCTTTGATGGCATAAGTCACCTCAAGCAGTTCCTATGTTTACAGCTGCGATAGCTCCCACCTCAAGGGTCAGCTTTTCAGTCACACCTGCCTCCTGCTGCTCCCCACGCTCCTTCCCTTCCTCATTCTTTGTGCCCTGGGCATACCCAGTGCTTTGCCACCCCCCACCCCCACCCCGAACAAATGGAACGAATGTGAGCAGGCCTCAAAGCTTTTGTTCTCTCTGCCCTCTGAAACAGTTCCTTCCCATCCTAGATCAAATCTTATGTCGCCCACAAGATCGCCTTCCCTGAAGACCGGCTTTGTGACGGGTCATCATCGCGGTCCTTCCCGCACTCCCTGAGATCTGTCCCAGCATGCCTCAGTTCCCAAAGTCTGCTCTGGCCCCATGGGACAGAACATTTTCTCACATACAACATCATCTACCAAGGATGTTTATTTTCTGACTCTCTTGCCTGAATGAAATTTCTGTAAGGGCAAAGAGCTCAGTCAGTTTGCACTCTTGCGTTTCCTTAGCTCCCAGAACAGGCAGTCGATAAATGTTTCTGAAGGAACGCAAGCTGGATTGTGAATGATGAACAAACTGCTCAGCTATATTGAATCTATAATTCTTTGCTGTTGTCTTTTGCTTGTTTGAGACAGGGTCTTTCTATGTGTTGCTGGCTGGCTTCAGCCCCGAGACCCTCCTGTCTCAGCTTCCTTTGTCTGGGCTGACAGGCATGTAGCATTACGGCAGTCTCATGACTCTGTGCTAGTTTGGTTTATGACAACTTAACACAGACTGTAGTCATCTGGGAAGAGGGAACATCACTTGAGGAACTGCTTCCATAGATTAACCTATTGGAACGTCTATGGTGGGGTATTTTCTTGATAAATGATTGATGTGGAAGGGTCTAAGTCACTGGGAGTGGTACCATCCCTGGGCAGGTGGTCCTAGGTTGTATAAGCAATTCTCGGAACGAGCCATGGGAAACAAGCCAGTAAACAGTATTCCTTCATGGTCTCTGCCTCAGGTCCTGCCTTGAGTTCCTTTTCTGGTTTCACTTCATGAGGGACTTGTAGGCTATAAGCTGAAATACCCTCTGCCTTGCAAGTTGCTTTCAGTAGTGGTATTTGTTACGACAGCAGAAAGCAAACTAAGACAGACTTGGAGAAGAACTTTGCCCAAGAATGACATATACAAGCAAATTTGCTCCCATTCCATGGCTCTGAATGGTTAAGCCTCAATAGTCACCCGCCACCCTCATATTTGTCTCGATTTTGCCCTCTACAGATAGAGTATCTTCCATTCAACAAGACTACTTTCAAATCAAAGGGAAACCCATAGTCTATCAGCTGGTTGAATGCTCAGGTAACATTCTTCCTGCTTGGTCCCCTTTTATTTGTGTGTGTGTGTGTGCGCGCATGCGCGCACACACACACACACACACACACACATCCCACACACCACTTCTGCCATCATCCCCTGGAGAATTAAGTTTGCCACAGCCTGCTAGTCCCTCCTCCCTTCTGTTCTTCCAGCAGCTCCCAGAAGAAGCACCTTAAAAACCCCACTCCTGCCATGAGATTTTAATGAGGGGGACGCTCTCAGCAATTAGAAACAGGAAAGGACTGATTAGGGCTCCAGACATCACCGTTTAACCCAGCGTCTGATACAGCCCTCCAAGCATTAACCTCATTCCCCATACACACTCAATTAGGCATATTTACTTCTCATTATCCAGTGCGCAATCATGAGTGCTAATAAAAACCTTTGCTATCCCCAGCAATGCCATTAATGCCATTAGCTGTCTCTCGGATACTCTCCTACGCTTTGTTGCCAACAACAGCCTGTTCATTCATCCAGTTATTCATGCATTCATGCACAAACACACCCTTCTCTACTTAGCAAGGGTTAAGTGCACACCTACTGAGTACCTTGGTGGGCAAAGGCTTGGAACTAGATAAAATTAGACACAGTAACTTCCCCAGAAGACATAGCAATAACAGGCAAAGAACATTTACAAGAGGAAGCGGATGGACAGAAGAATGGAGAAGACTCCATTCTTCGGTATCAGTTCAAATCCCAGCTCAACCATGTTTACTCCTCTCCCCCTTGCTTGAGATGGGTCCAAGGCTGTCCTGGAAAAAAAAATCACTGTGTAGTCCAATTGGGTTCAAATCCACAATCTTCTTGCTCAACCTCCCTAGTGCTGGGATTAGAGATGTGCACCATCATGCTCACCTTTGGCCCTGTTTCATCTCTAAGTACTGAGCCTCCAATTGCTATCTCTACACCTCCATGAGATGAAGATAGTCACTGTAATACCCACAGGGTCTCAGAGGCACTGAGTATAGGACACGGCCTATTGAGCATCTGCCACAGTACATGGAACAGAATGCATAACCAAAACGCAGGGGCAGTTAGGAGTTGGTGCCCTGTTCTCAGCCTCCAGAGGTTACCAGGCATATCCCAATCCCTGTCATCTTCCTCTGATCTGAAAGGATAAAGAAGATCTTACGGTTCTAAAGACATACTAAAAGGTGGTGTGGGAGAACAATTCTATATCTGTCAATTATGTTTTAAATAAACGCTGATTGGCCATTAGCCAGACAGGAAGTATAGGCGGGAAAACCAGACAGGAAGTAGAGGTGGGGCAATGAGAACAGGAACATTCTGGGAAGAAGGAAGCTCTTTCCTCAGTCCTGCCCAGACCATGGAAGAAGCAAGATAATGGATTGATATAAGCTACAAGAGCTAATAAGAAGCCTGAGCTAATGGGCCAATCAGGTTATAACCTAATATAGACCTCTCTGTGTGATTTCTTTGGGGTTCAGTGGCTGCGGGAACTGGGCAGGACATAAACTGCAACAAGCAGGCCCTCATGCTACAAAAAGGAAAGCCCTGTTCCTCTGCACACCATTTCAGAGGACAGAGATAGTCTTGGCTAAGAGAGTGCACACGCCACTGTGCTGTGTGCATCTCTTGTCTTCCTCCACTTGATAGACAACATGCTTTTTCCCAAATAGTTCCTCTATCACAGTCCCAGAAGGAGAGAGCGACAGTAGGTAAATTCATCTTGGATCAGAATACTGTGGTCACAGGAAACGAGAGTGGGCTAATCTACTAAGGACATATGTGCGTCTACATTGCTAGAGGCTCGGTAGGGCTTCGGATGCTTGAATATGACAATGTGCATTTATTTTTTAATGGGAAGACAGCCATCCATGAACACATATGAAAAAAATGTGCATATAGACACATATGCAAACACATGATTGGAAATATTTGAAATGACACAGAAGAAATCGTCAGCAATATTGCCTCTAAAATCAGGGAGCTGGATGGAGCTGGATCATGATAGAAGTTTCAGATTCTATTAAAAACCCTTCCGAACTGTTATTTTCATATGAGCATACATTATCTATCTATATCCACACTGACATCTCTAAGTCTACATTAAACAAAACACAATCTGCCTTCAAGACTCTTCTGGGGCTTCTTCCAGATTGTGGGGGTGGGTATGAGAAAGGGAAGGGATAAGGCACAGGGGTGGGGTCTGGGGATGGGAAGAGCAACAAAGAACTTACTGGTATTGTGGTCTATGAAGTAATCGCCAACCTGTGGGTCATATGCTTCTTCCCATCCTAGCGGCAACTCATCACTAATGCAGTCAGCAAAGGTAAGTGGTTTGGTGTACCTGGCAAGGAAGATAAGAAACACATTCTGTCAGCCTATGGTCCCCAACACTCCTGCAATGTGCCGTTTCTCCTGGACTCCCTGATTCTCCTGAGTGTTCAACAGGTCGGGACATTTTACACTATAGCATTATATCTCTGGGCCCTGAGCCCCTGGGAAGGTGAAGGCTTCCTGCAGTAGCATCCATGTAAGGCTACCCCAGGAGGGAGGCAGAGAACGTATTCTGGTCCTAACACTTTGCACTTAGCTTGTTACTGACTTCAGAAAGTCATCTCTCTGTCTGGACCTTGGGTTTCTGCATCTCCAATTGATAGATGCCACAACAGCTCTAAGGCCAAGTCTTGGCTTCATGACTTGGGATTCCACCCCCCTCTGGCTTTTCCACCTGTGGTTGGCTGGCCCACTCCTCTCTGGTCTTTGTCCTGGCTCTGTCTTGTGTTTGTCATGCCCATTTGCCCTTCGAAAAGCTGGCCTCCTGCAGGCTCTAGAGGAACAGACGCCCCAGTCCCAGGAGTCTGGCCAGCAAGCCATATTTATTTGCTGATTGAGTTGGTTCCCAAACGCCTGCACCCACTGCTGGCTCTTCCTAGCCGGTCCTGGCCAAACTGATTATTTGGCAATAATAACCCCCTAAGGCCCCATCTCACAGGGTGTGAACTGGCGGTAATCACCAAGTCTTAGTGGCTAAATCTGACAGATAAACAAATCATGCAACTGAAGCGGCGAAGGCTTGTCAGGGCTGGAAAACTGCACATACACCATTTGTCCAGGGTTTCAACCAGAAAAGAGGAAGCCAGGAAGCTAACACGTGGAACCAGTGGTTCCCCCAAGACAGCCACTTCCAAGTATTCTTATTGCTGTCTTTGTCTAGGATAACCACATGCTATCATGCCCATGTGGAGGTCAGAGGACAACTTTTAGTTGTCGGTTCTAGTCTAAGACAGGGTCTTTCTTGTTTTCTGCTACTGTGTGATCCTCCTGTCTCTGCCTCCCAACTTGCAGTAGGGGATTGCAGATTTGTGCCACTCCTGAACTCCAGAGAAAGAATTCAGGCCATTGGTGTACAGCTAGCACTTTCATCCATGGAGCCATCTTTCTGACTCTTAGACACTCATTCTAATATTCCTTTGTTGGGGAATATTATTTTAAGGTGTGTGAGTTTTGTTTGTGCTGCATTTGGTTAACTCTGTGAAGCTTTGATTCTTTGCCTGCCTAAAACACCTGATGGTCTAATAAAGAGCTGAACAGCCAATAGCGAGGCAGGAGCAAGAATAGGCAGGGCCGGCAGACAGAGAGTCTAAATAGAAGGAGAAGTGAGGGAAAAGGGGGGCAATGAGAGAACAAGGGGAGGAGGACGTTCCAGGCCAGCCACCCAGCCACCCACAGAGTAAGAAAGAAGGCAGTCAGGATAATTTAAGCAAACCTGGCAAGAAACAAACCAAACTAAGGCCGGACACTCATAACTAAGAATAAGCCTCCATGTGCGATCTATCTGGGAGCTGGGTGGCAGGTCCCCAAAGAGTAAAAAAGCCAAAAGAGAAAGGTAAAAAGCAAACAATAGCATTTCTTTGTTCTGTCTTTCTTCCTCATTCCAGTTCTGGAGGTCCAGGAGACTCTGCTCAACACCCTTTCAACAGATTGGCAGACTGGGTACGGTGGAACAGGAAGGGTGACAACGGACTCTCTCTTCCTTAACCTGACAATTACTCGCTTCTTAAATCCCGGAGGTAGGACTCTGTCAGAGGCTTCCCCCCTGGCCAAGTGCTATGGGAATCGATGGAGCCCTCAGGAGTTGAGACTTAATGAGAGGTCATTCATCACTAGAAGCGTACCCCTGAAAGGGAGAGAGTGGGACCCCAGCCTTTTCTTCCCATCTCTTGCTTTCTGGCCATGAAGTGAGCAGTTTTGCTCTGTCTCATGCTTCTGTCAAGATCTGTTGCTCAAGGCAAGAAAGTCACAGTGATAGATCGAAGTCCCTAAAATGGTGATCTATAACGAACCCTTTCTCTTTGTAAGCTCATCACTGCATACCTTTGACAGAGCGATGGAAAGCTGACTAACAGCCCAATCTAAACCAGACTTAAAACGATATGGGGACAAAGAGAAACTGTGACACTGAAAAAGCTCCTGGCTGTCAAGACAGTGATGTTCTCACTTGCCCGCTTTATACTCAAGGCTTCAGAGGTATGAACTGTATCTACATTGGCTTTGGTTAATAATTCACTGCTGCATTGTGGGAGACTGTGGTTCCATGAGACTGGGGCCAGGGGTATGTTTTTATATGCAACAAACTAAGAACTAGCAAATAAGGATCCAATAGGCATTGTTCTTTAGTTGAGTGAGCTGGACAAGAACTTAATCTCCCGGAGCCTCAAAATTTTTCATCTGTGAAAGTAGAATCTAATATAACTCTTTGGGATGTTGGATAGATTAAACATGATCATGTTTGGAGCTAAAATATGTAGTCCAAAGGCTGTGGGGGGGGGCGTGACACAGCAGTTAAAGCATTTGCAAGATGATCAGAGTTTAGCTAACCAAAACCCACAAAATGCAAGGTGAGTGTGGCAACCTAATAATAATTTCAGCTTTGGGAGGCAGAGGCAGGGGATACCTGGAGCTAGGTGGCTAGTGAGACTATCCATATTGGCCAGTTTTGAGTTTGATTGACAGAGTCTCTCTCAAAGAATAAGGTAGAAGAGTGATCGAGGACAAGTCCTGATATCAATCAACCTTGGACCGGTGTATGTATGTGTGCCCATACACATGTGAACACACAGAAGGGGGCAGGGTTAAAAAGGCTATACTAGTCTCTTCTTCATTTGTTTGTTTGTGTGTTTTGACACAGGGTTCACTATGTAACATAGGCTGGCCTCAAACTCTTGGTATTTCTGCCCCCAGCCTCCTGAGTGCTAGGATTATAGGTTTACAACAGTACACTTGGTTAAAAGGCTATAATAATTTCAAGACAGCTGGAAAGAAAGAGGAAGAGAGAAGGGGGAAGGGAAGTGGGGTAGTTTGAATGTAATTGGCCCTCATAATCTCAGGGATTGGCACTATTAGGAGGTGTGGATTTGTTGGAGTGGGTATGGCCTTGCTGGAGGAAGTGAGTCCCTGTGGGGGCAGGCTTTGAGGTTTCCTATGCTCAGGATATCAGTGTGTGTATCAGTCAACTTCCTGTTCCTTGCAAGCCAAGATGCAGCCAACACCATGTCTGCCTGCACACCGCCATGCTCTCTGCCATGACAATAATGGACTAAACCTCTGAAACTGTAAGCAAGCCACCCCAATTTAATGTTTTCCTTTGTAAGAATTGTTGTGGTCATAGTGTCTTGTCACAGCAATAAAAACCCTAATTAAGTCAGGAAGGAAGAGGAGGGGAGCAGAGGAGAGGAGAGGAGAGGAGAAACTGAAAGATATGAGTTAAAATATCTTGAGGTTAGAGATTTAATTTGGTAGGTAGAGTACTTGCGCAGCAGGCTTAAAGCCCTAAGTCCAACCCCTAGCACCACATAAAACTGAGTCTGGGTACACACACTTGTAATTCCAGAAGTGGAGGCAGGAAGAGCTAAAGTTCAAGGTCAATCTTGGCTGTTCTGCAAGTTGGAAGCTAGCCTAGGCTACATGAGACTGGACTTGTAAAAAGAAAATCTAGTCAGGTGTGGTAGCATATGCCTCTAATGTCAGCACTCAAGAGGCAGGACAGAGCTCTGTAGGTTTGAAGCCAACCTGGTAACCTAGTCTATGTTATAAGTTCCAGGCCAGCCATGGCTACATCTTAGTGACCTAGCTTAAAACAAAATAAAACAAATAAAAACTAGGTATACGAACTTTAATATACTGTCAGCTTTCTTTTTCTTTCATTTTAAACTAAACTTGCTGTAACAGTTCGATTGTAAGCATAATTAAATATTGAACAATGATCCTATCTAGGCCTACGACGTGTGCTATGAAAATCATGTTCCCTCTCTGGGTAGTAGGTGTTCTTGTTCGATTTTACAAATGAAAGCACATTCTTAACAATGCATAGTTAATACACCAGAGGCTCAGTCTCCTGAGGTTCCCAGTGCTAGATCCCAGAGCCAAAGTTTTGGCAATGAAAATTAACGCGACCCAGCGGATCCCAGAACAATCTGGAGCTGAGCTAGGAGTACGAGGGAGGAGACTGAATGCGGAGGCCCAGTGCAGACAAGAGGCATTGGGGTTTTACGGGACGACTGCTTTCGGTCATTGGGGTCTTCGTACCAAGTTGCTCATTAACACTAGAAAGTCTGAGGCTCCTACACACAAGGATGGTTAAATGTTTCCAGGCCACCAGCACAAATTCAGGCTCTCAAGGTACCGGGGATGGGAATGTGGATAGGAGAAGAGGATCCAAACTTCATGAAGTTTCTAGAAACTCATGAACTCCACATACTACTCCAGCCTTGCATTAAGAAGGTGAAGCTCTCTGGTTATTGGCTGTAGCATCAATGATGTGATGAACAAGAGAGAAAAGATACTGATTCCTATGGGCAGTGACTGCAGACATTTTACCCACCAGGAAGGAATGCACAGCAAGAGGGCTCATCCGCAAGAGTGGCCAGAAGAGAGAAGAAAGGCTTTGGGTTTTGTATTTGGGTTCCCCCTGGAGGCAGCCATGGGGGAGCAGCCAGCTGATGCTCAGTGTGCTTCTATGGGAAACAGGGAAGTTGCTATGGGGAGGAACTATACGACTTACGGAAATCTGGACAGAAAGTTCTCTTTGGCACAAATGCCAAGAGGGAGATGAATTATTCAGTGTGCAGAGAGGTGTCATTCAGAGAATCAGTATGAAGAGAAGTGTTTTAGCCTTGCAGACACACACACACACACACACACACACACACACACACACACATCCCTAGTGAGAGGCAGCGCTCTCTGTGGACCCTATTCATCCTCCGGAGCTGTGGTGCTCCCCTGGACTTCCATATTCACCTTGGGAAGGGGTGCCTGCTTTCGGATGTGGCCACAACCCCTCTAGCTCCCATGTCTCGGGCTGCCCGAAACCCCAGTCGCACAGTCAAATGACCCAGCTGCTGGAGGAGCAGGAGGAAAGCAGGGCGAGGTGCCAGGCAAGAGCCAGTTCTGCCCCTTTTTAATTACAAATCACTGAATGAGCGCAGACATTCCTGAATGTTTCACAACTGGCCTTCCTGGAAAAGCAACCCGGATGTGTTGCCATGGAGACAGGTAAGGTTCCGCCAGGTGCACTCTACCAGGGGGGATATGGGCACACCTGTCAAGAAACATGGCCAGCAGCTCGAGAGCACCAACAGGTCCCTCACTTTCCTCACACAGCAAGCTCTAGCTTTCCTAGAGGATAAGGTCCCGGGGGCACATGGCCAAAGCTACACTGGGTATTCCATGTCTTTTCTAGGGAGGCAGGAAGGAGGGGGAGCAGTCAACTTTTTGCCAAGTGTAACACTGGGTTGTGATTCTCTGGGGATGAAATTCAGAACGGGTAAGTCATCTTCCACGCTCCCTGTGACGCCTGAGCAAGGACAAGCTTCCATCTCCACTACCATCCAGGAAAACACGGCCCTCTCCACCCTGGAACTCTCCTTCCAAGGGCTAGTGGGAGGGGTCACAGTCTAGAGCCCCTATCCGTGCCCCAATCCAAGAACAATCTATCCTCAGCAGTAGCTCTCTCCTCTCCACCCTGGCACAATGGCCAGACTGGTTTTTCCTGCCCCGGGCCATTTCACATACATAGTTTTCGTAGTTTAGACAACACTCTCCCCTCTAGCCAGTTTCTCAGCAGGCTCTGCCCTCAAGTTTGAAAGCCTTCCTCCTCCCTTCCCTTGATTTGGTTCGGTGCTGACACCTTTACTGATTCCTCTAAGAAACACAAGGATAATAAAAAATGCCATTTCACAAAACCTGCTAAGAGGGCTAAGTGTGGCTCTTGGGAGGGCACTGTTCTTTTTTTTTTTTTAAATATTTATTTATTTATTGTGTATACAATATTCTGCAGGCCAGAAGAGGGCACCAGACCTCATTACAGATGGTTGTGAGCCACCATGTGGTTGCCGGGAATTGAACTCAGGACCTTTGGAAGAGCAGGCAGTGCTCTTAACCTCTGAGCCATCTCTCCAGCCCAGAGGGCACTGTTCTTCTAGAGTACGATAGAAGACACTCCAATTGAAAACAAATGTTTCAGAGATGAACGACATTCAGAAAAAAAAGATCAAGGTGCTGGTCTGGAGAATAAAGAGCAGCTGGTGGTCACAGGAAGCCTCTGAGAAGGTGACCTTCTCAGGAGCTCTGGCGGTAGGAAGCAGCAGAGGTAGCCAGAATCTGAGGGAAAGGCATAGGGAATAGCAAACTCCAAGGCTGTGGGTCAAGATGGTGCTGGTGCATTGAGGAACACCAGAGCCCACTGGGGGGCTCTGGGCTGCTGGTGGGGACATCGGCTCACACCCCTCTGCTCTCTGCCCATGTGCTAAGCTTCCCCTCTTGTTTCAGCAAAACCCCCAAGCAAGAGGAGACCCCAACAGTCCAGTGCCGGCGAGGCAGAATGAAGAAGGCTTGCTTGTTTCTGTCCTCCAAAGTGTCGTGTGGCTATGGAGACAGACGAGGTTTACGCTTCAAACGAGGAATGATCCCCGTGACATTCCAACAGGCGATGTGGCTGCAACGCTCCCTGAAGCAGTGAACCACAGGTAATTAAAGGGTGTGGGGGATACAGGGCAAGGTAAACCAGAAAGATGTGAGAAGCCAAACAGTTGGTGGACAGACAGTAATAGGGTGTGAACAGGAGTGGGGGTGGGGGGCAGAGAACCAAGGAGAGAAAGGGAAAGGACAAAGGTGGGCAGCCTCATGGTCTAGGAGGATTCAAGGTAGGTGTCACCCACAGAGGGTCAAGAATTAAACCGCTGGGCTGAACCTAGGTTCCACCTCGCTAAAGCTGCAGCGGCGTTAGGTAACCTTGTGAAAAGGTATTTCCTTTATGCAACACATGACAAGCTCTTGGAAGCATGGTGTGGCCGTACAATAAGACAACCCACAGAAAGTGCTGAGCACAGACTTTGCAGGTAACAGGCCCTAGATTGTGTGCATTGCTGATGCGATCCCTGGAGACCTGTGCAGTGTGGGAATTATGTCACCCTGCAGCTTACATCCTTAACGCACGAGCCTCCACCATCACCGCCCTACCGACTTCTTCGTTCTTTCCCTGGGTGATCTGTGGCAACACTTACAACTCTGGCAACAGCCGCCTGGGTTCTACACCTGTCTGTACAGGTGTCAACTCTCACCTCCTGACTTTGCTTCCTTCTGCACGAGAGGAGGCTGCTCAGAGCTGTGATCTCTTTAGAGAAGGCTGTGTCTCGCACATGAACGCTATTAGCTGCTGTGTGTTGGCTTATATACCCCAATTTCCACATTATGGTGTGGAAACTAAGGCAAAGCCTCGTAGCGCACCCCAGTGCCTTCCTTCCTGAGGACTGAAAAAGGGCTAGTGGAACAGTACAGCAGGCACAAGCACTTGCAAACAGTTCTGATGACCTGAGATTGATTCCTGAATCCCACAAGGTGGCAGGAGAGAACCGGCTCCTGGGAATTACACCCTGACCTCTGCACACTGCGGAATCCACACATGCTGTCTTCCCCCACTTCACCTCCCCAGTAGAAATTAAAGCAGACAAGCTGGGAGTTGGCAGGTGTTCGGACTCGGCGCTCTGTATTTGCTCTCTGAAGGTGATGACATTTGCTCTGGGAAGGATGGGGGTCCCTGTTTCTCTGAAATACCTCTCTCCTTTTCTTCTGCTCTCTGCTCTCCAAACACCTGTGTCCACATTTGTCTTCCAGTACCCCAGAGTCTCTCAGGGGCTCTGCTTTGGTTTGGCTGGTTTATCCAGGCACCTCTTGGTTCCGTCACTCCCACACCTGAAGTTCTTTACGAGGATAGCAAGAGGAAAAAGAGCTCCGGATTCCAGACTGTCCCTTCCGCCATTCTGCCTCTGACTTCAGACTGGATCCCACAAACCAGTCAGTGGCTCACCTCCTGCCAAATCAACCCCACGCTGCCCAGCCTAGCTCCCTGAATCCCATGGCTATTCCCTTCCTTCTCCGCCATGTCCACATTAACATAGCTGCGCTCCTTCCCGGATGCCCATAAAGCGACAGGTGAATCTGGGCATGGGTCCTTTCTGTGTATCCCCTACTGGAACTTCACAGTTGTGGCAATCAGGAGTGACAAGAGGCATTTGACCACCTGGCAGCCCAATTCCACCTGCAGGTATGACTTCACTATGGTACTGTGTCTTAAATGTGGAAGCAGTGTGCTGTGGGGTGCAGGTACTTCTGCGGTCCTTCTTTAACGCATTGCTCAAGCATCTTAACAAATCGAGAAACATGGTAGACCGTCAGCTAAGAACACAGGACTCTAAACCCATACTCCCTGGGTTTGAATCCCCAGGCTGTTGTTTTCTAGCTCTCTGACCGTGGGCAAGACACATAAAAGCATATCCGCAGTACAAGAAAGAAAATGCATTTACTGAGCCCTCGCTGTGCACCAGCAGCTGCTAAGCACTTCATAGGCACTTCCTCATTTCCATAACGACCCTTGTAGGTAAGTGTCATTCAGAACTACACAGGGGGTCCTCATGGGCCAAACAGACAGCGAATCCAACAGCATTTGAGTGCACAGCGAGTGGTCAATAAATGTGAGTTATTTGCTATTTAGTCATCCCACTGATGTCTAAGTTAGGTCACTGAAGTAGCCTTATTAGAGAAAGTTAGAACTGAAATGAATTTGACAGATGAATGGCCCAGCTTTTACTAAAAACCAGGGCGAGAGAGAGAGAGAGAGAGAGAGAGAGAGAGAGAGAGAGAGAGAGAGAGAGAAATTTCCCCAGAGCCACTCAAGGGTCCAGAGGCAGAGCTGAGATTAAAACCGAAGAACCAGGGCCATACCACACTCATCACACCCATGACACAAAGAGACCAAGTCAGCTTGGTGCTGGGTTCGGCTTCAGCACTGTTTCCAGGAAATGGTGCTAGCAGGATTTTCCCAGTCACTCTGACACGTACACAGAGGGAAGACCTGTGGCTGGTTGGGAACCAAAAGGAAATTTCAGCCGAATCTCTTTGGGGAATCGCCTCCTGAAGGCCCCACCGACACACACCAAAGCCGACTGCGATCCTGACATCCCTGCCCTGTTAGCCCTCACAGCTGGATCCTCATCCTCAGATGGGGAGTTAGGTTACAGAAGTTCTGTACAGAACCACCCAGGCTCATCGTTCCCTGCTGTGTAATCTCAGCCCATTCCATCCCCACCTTGGAGCCTCAGTATCCCCAAAGGTATATAGATCAATCTAGAAAACTTGCTTCTCATAATAATTTCGTTTCCGGATATGACTCACCAGAGCACCTGATGTTACAGCCCCCGGCACGACCTGCCATCACCTTCTTTTCTGAACAAAAAATTCAAGGACACTCGGCTCCCGGCTTTGATGATTTGGGTGCCGTGAACCTATCCAGATGCCCCTCCCCCACAGTGGTAAAAGCAGAGCCCTAGCCCTCCATTATTCCCTGAAATAGAGCCATTCCAGAATCTTATCCGACTGCTAACTCACTCTAGCATCACCACCTGGGAAACAGATCCTCTAAGAAGAAAACTGGTCCCTGGTTCCCTCCCTGGAACCCATCTGCCCAGGGCCTCTCTCATGCTGGTGTGATTCAGATGGAGCCCTGGGAGAGGAGTGACATCTGAGTCCGAATCCTCTGTCTTTAGTCAAACACCCACTTTTTCTAGGCAGTGAGGAAGCTGAAATGTGACATCTCTACGGCCCTCTTTGTGGGCACTGGCTCTAACGCTAGTAACTGCCTCTCCCAAAGGTCGAGGGCATTGTGAGACCGAAATGGAGTAAACTACAATTAAAACATTTTAAAGCCTGGTGTAGTGGTGCCTTCCTGTAGTTCCAGTATTTGGGAGACTGAGGCAGGAGGACTGACACAAATTCTAGGCCAACATGTGCTGCACAGTAAAACCCTACTTCCGATCTGAGAACAAGGGCCGGAGAGATGGTCGCATGGGTAAGAGTGCTTCCTTGGCAAGCATGAGAACCTGAGTGTGTATCCCCATGGCTCATGTAGCTGCACAGGCCTGTAACTCAGTGTTGAGGGAGAGGGCAAACAGGAGGGACGATTGCTGGGACTTGGGGCTGGGTGGCTGTCAGCCTGGCTGTGAAATGGTTAGCTACAGGTGAGACAAGAGATGTTAGCTCAAGAGAAAAAGACAGCAAGTAATAGAGGAGGGGATCTTTTATCCCTCTTCCATCAGGAGCTCACACCTGCACATGCACATGTGCATACATGCACCCTCCCCCCCACATGACCACAAAAGTATGCTCAAGGCCAATTAAGCTCAAACATTGGACTGTATACAGTATACAGAAAGCAAATCATGTCCTTCATCTTCATAGTGATTTGATGAGCCAGACACCTGCCCCCTGCATATGAGCCAATGGGAAAACAGTGAACATAAGAGCCGGATTTCATAAAGTTCATAAAGGACCAGGCCTTGCCCATGGTCCGTCCACAGCCTTCCATGTCATCAGCTCTGAGACGCCCATGTTAAAGCACGCTCAGCATCTCTGGAACCACGTATGACTAACGCTGGCACCATGCCACGCCACCACTGTCATCCAGGCTGCATCCTCAAAGAAACACCCGCCCGTGTGAGCATGACACCAGCATAGCCCCTGGTGGAGGGGGTGTCATATGCCACAGGTAAGAGTGGAGCCGCATGCTGAGGAGAGGGTGGAGGAGGCAGTGAGCAGACCTGTCAAGCGACATTCCTAACGCCTGGACCTGAAAGTAGGTTAACACTCCACAAGTGCCAAGCAGCCACTGGAACCCTGCGGGCCCGAGCTCAAGTTCCTGTAAGGGGCCAGATAACAAGGCTGTGCCAGTACCGCAAAGGACAAGGTCAAAAGCACAGATACCAGCAACTCAGTGAAAAGATCAGCGAAAGGAATCGGTTCTGAACATGTCTTAGGAACAAGGGAGCGTGGTTTCACACATGTGTTCCTTTGTGTTTCTCTACATATTGGTATGTTAATTAAAACAAACACCTCAGTTTAACTCCACACAGTGGCACATACCTGTAACCCCAATACTTAGGAGGCTATCCTCAGCTACACAGTGAGTTCAAGGCTAGCCTGGAGTACATGAGACCCTATATCCCCCCCCTTAAATAATAAATATCCAAGTTGGAAAGGTTTCATTCTTCTCTTTCTTTTAACAAGTATGATACAAACAGGGTGATTAATTAAAAAACAGTGATTCATAGCTTTATGGTTGCAACGTAAGTACTGCCTTATATATTCTATACTGTACTGTGTATTCTGTGTGTAAATACCGAGTTCCCAATAGGACTCATAAGCATCTGTTCTTTGTCTTTTCCTGTTGTTATGGTAAAATATCCCAACAAAAGCAACTTAAAGGAGAAAGGGCTTATGTAGCTCATAACTCCAGGTTCCTGCGCATCACGGTAGCAAAATCACAGCGGCAGAGAACTGATCATGTGACACCCTCGGCGCAGACAGCTGTGAGTTAAAGCATGCTTGCTGGTGCTCAGCTGGCTCCCCTTTTCATGCAGTCCAGCCACCAGCCCCGGAAATGGTGCTGCCCATACTCAGGGCAGGTCCTTTCACTTCATGAAGAGAATTAAGAAAATGGCGGCTGGAGAATAGCCCAGAGGTGAAGAGCACACATATCGCTCTCCCAGAGGACCCAAGTTTTATACCTGGCACCCATATTCGACAGCTCAAAACCATCTGGAACTCCAGCTCCATGGAGAGCCAATACCTCTGGCCTCTCAGGGTACCTGTACTTGTGTGCATATACCCACCCCTCACCCCATAAACTCACATAATTACAAATAATAAAAATATTTGATAAAAAGAAACTCCTCATAAAAGCACCCATACAGGACAACCTAATCTAAACAACTCCTCACTGAGACGCTCTTCTCAGGAGTGTCAATACACGGTGTCGAGTCGGCAATTAAAACTATCACACCTGGTGGTAGTGATGACATGCTGCCGTTCTCGGAGCCACTAGGATGATTGGAGAGGTGTTGGAAAGAGGGAGGAGAGAGATAATTTTTTTTGTTTAGTTTTTAATTAATTTTTGCAGGGGCATGCTGCCGGGATGAGGGGAGGATATGGAGGGGCTGGGAGGTAAGCAGGATTGGGGTGCAAGATATGAAATTCCCCCCAAGAAATCAAGAAAGAATTATGTAAAAAAGAAAGAAAGAAAAAACAAAAACCAGTTATCATAACTCCAGCTTTTGCCAACTTGACACTCAAACCCATCAATTTAAAGCCATAGCCTTCTGTCCATTGTCCCTAAAGTCTCATGTTTATCTCATAACATAAACTACAATCCAGCTTTAAAAGTCCCCAAATCCATTGACTGTTCTGACTTTAAAAGGGCAAAGTCTCTTAACTGTGAACTATAAAACCTATAAAATCAGAACCAAGTGACACACTTCTAACATACAACGGCACAGAGTAAGCATTCCTAATCCAAAAGGGAAGGATCAGGGTACACAGTAATCACACAGTTCTGTTTGCTTCTTTGTTGCTATGATAAAACACTGACCAAAAGCAACTTGAGGGATGGGTTTATTTGGCTTACACTTCCAGGTCACAAGTCATCAATGATGAAAATGAGAACAGGAACTCAAGGTAGAAACCTAGCAGCAGGAGCCATTGGAGGAATCCTGCTTACTGGCTTGCTCACTGATGTATATTCAGCCTGCTTTCTTATATATCCCAAACCCACCTAAGGATGGTGACACTCACAGTGGGCTGGGCCAACCCACATCACAGACATGGTCACAGGCCAATCTGATCTGGGCAATTCTTCAATTGAGGTTCCCTCTTCTCATGCGACTCTAGGTTGTGTCAAACTGACAATAAAACCTAGCCAGCACATACTAAAGCAAAACCAAAGTCCATCAGGGAAACATCAAGTCCTGCAGTACCATGTCTGGCATCTGAAGCTTGTAATGTAATCTACTGGGCTCCCAAAGGCTTAGACAGCCCCACTCTCCTAGCTCTGCCACTTACAGCATACATGGCTCCTCTCATGGGCTTGAGCCAGCTCCAGTGGAAAAAACCAGTAGTCTGTAGATTCCCAAGTGTTTGCTGACCACACCATAGAGCATAGGCTGATGGGGGCCAGGAAATCTATATGACCTACCCATCCAATTTCTTCTTATTTAATTTTTAGGACCATAGAGGCCAATGGGAATTGATTAAAGGGGAGATCAACAGAATTGAGAAGAAAATGGTTTTCCCTTCTAAAAAGTAAGATTTTCTTTAATTCCCCCATCATTTCTTTCTAGAGAAGAAAATGAATAGGAGGTAACTTCTGAAGGGAAGCCTGACCGACTGTTAAGTCAACATGAAACACCAAAGTGTTCTGAGCTGAAGACAACTGCATTAAAGTCAGCAGCCCAACACATGAACAATTAAAACGGCTATTTTGGGAAGCCCTGGAAAGAGGTAGATACAGTATAAATTATTCATTCTTACTGCAAGGATGACGTTAGGGCATTGTCCTCTCTGTGGGTGCTTGCTCTTTCTTGTTCATTCAGCCGCTCAAGCGTAGACAGGGAACACAATACCCTGGCCTGTGCACTCATGAGTGCAGTACACACACACACACGTGCACACTACCACAAGGAAGGCAGGATGCCACTCCAGATGGTGAGCCCCACGGAAAAAAAAACCTGCACAGGGTTGGCAGACTTGTACAGCTCCAGTGCCAGCAGAGAATGTCTGCATTTCCAATTGGCCTAGGAAAAGAAGGGGAAAGAAAACGGGAGAGTACACAATGGCTGTGGAGATCTCGAATACACAGGAGAGACCACATGGTATTTCTGATATTCCATGAGCTTCCAGCTGGGATTCATTTGGGTAGGACATAGACCAGCTGATCCCAATGTCCCCTCTGAGATCTCCTGAGCATGGCAGATGGCACCATGGAGCCATTTGTGAGCCTACCTAGGGTCTGGGTATGATAGGGCATGTCTGGCAGCCTTGATGCAGGCATGCCATCCCAAGTCTCAAACATTGCCCTTTACTGACTAATGATGGGAGTGGCATTGTGACGCGGATAGCTTATCTTCACCTAGGAGACCTTGGTCTAGTCTTTTCCCCAGGACAGGTATTCACGGTGTCCCTTTGTCACCTGCAATCACGGAGAGTTGGCTTCCATGTTTCTTTTTCCTTGGGGACACGGATGCAGCACTAACAGTTGCTCAGGACTTTATATGTGCTGTGCTGTGAAGTTCTTGCAGCAGTCTTGTCACATGGTTCCTTTTACAGTCACCTGGTACAGATGGCGCTTTCCTGAAGCCGTGTTAGGCTGATTGAGGTCACTTGGCTATTTAGAGGTGGACCGCAGATTTGAATTTGGGTCTTCGCGGCTGCTCAGAAAATGAACGGAACAGCTGACTCAATAGAACTGGGTGACCAGAAGAAGGGGGTTTGTAAAATACCATGCAATTAGGAATAATTCCTAGAAGGGGCCTCCCTTTATAATGTCTGGAAAGAAGGAAAAATTTAGGGGTGGTTTTTGCAGAGAAGGTAGTTGGCTGAAGGAGACTAGAAAGCAGGAAAAGTACATTAGCTAAGTAGGAGACGCTCAGTCTCAAAAGTCAACCTAGAAGCAGCACTCACTACTGATGACCAATAGAAGAAAAGTCAGAGAAGGATCTAGAAACGATGGGTTTCAAAGAACTTCACTGCATGGAAGACGGATGCATCAGTGACTTGTTACTGAGATGTGGCTCAGGAATAGAACCCTTGCCTAGAATACATGAGGTTCTGGGTTCAATTCTCAGTTATACATTCTCCCCTCTCCCTATCTATTTACCTTCCTACCTACTTAGGTGGAAAGATTTATACACAAAAAGAAGTTCAACACAGCATTACTTATCTATCATAGGAATGGGGATACCGCTTGGTGGTAGAGAATTGCCTGGCATGGGTGAGGCCCAAGATTCAGTTCCAGCTGCAAACCTGCCCCTGCCCTCAACCTTACATTTTTATCATGGGGGAGATAATGAAACCAGCCTCAATATTTAGAGAATGTAGGGCTGATAATGGCTATATCAGACATTTGACTGTTTGGAATAAGGTTTTCTGAGTGGCACAGGAAACCCTTAAAATATAGAATTTTACAAGAAACTTAAGAAACAGGAGACAAGTGATCAGACCTTCCTGCCAGAAAAATGCTCCAAATGCTGACTGTTTATTAAGCAAAAACATCAAAATGCTGATTAGATTTGCTTTTCAATAAGTGGGAATAAGATTTAGGGGTTTTGTTTGTTTGCTTTTGTGCATGTGTGTTTATAACCAGAATTATGAAAAATAAATAAACTTAAAAAGGTTGAAAATATTTTTCTACCCAATTTTAGTCCTCCTATTCAGAATCTCTTACTGTACTCTCTTCATGCAGAAAAAAAAAAATCATTCCAGGGGCTGAAGAAATGACTCAATAAGAGCACTGGCTGCTCTAGCAAAGACCTGAGTTCAGTTCCCAGCATCCATACCAGGCAGCTCAACCACCTGAAAATCTAATTCAAGGGTATATGATACCCTCTATTGTTCCTTACAAGTACCTTCAGGCATGTGGTACATGTGAACGAACACACACACACACACACGCACACAACATTTTAAAATTCATTCCAAAAAAAATTTTTTTTTCACAAAGATCCACCCATAATTGAGGGGTTGGAAAGAAACCAAAATCTGCAGCTAATTTTTTTTCTTCTTTCCACCAAAACAGCAGCTTGCTATCATAGCCCAGGCTATCCTTGGAACTCTCTATTGTCTTGCCTCAGTCTCCCCAGTGCTGGGATCACAGGTGTGTGCCACTGCACCTAGCTGAAACTTGTTGACCGTCAACATGACACCAAACGTTGAAAAATCTACTCCCGACCTTACGTGGCAGGTTGGGATCTAAAGGAGTTATGCTAAAAAATACCAAGTAAGGTTATGCTCTACCTGCAAACGTAAAGTGCATGTAAAGCCTAAATTGTATATTTAGGCTTGCTCTAAATTGAAAATCCCCGTTCTTCAGGCTGCTCATTAATGTGTACACAAATACTTACAAATCTACAAAAATCTAAAATTTGGAACGCTTCTGGTATCAAATATTTTAGGGGAAACACTACTCAACTTAAGTAGGAAAACAAGAGCAGCAGGAACGACTGTGGCAGTTTGAATGAGAAATATTCCCTATAGGCTCAGGTACTTGGTTCCCAGCTGGTGGTACTGTTGGGGTTGCCTTGCTGGAGGAAGCACATCACTGAGGGGTGGCCTTTGGGGGTTTATAGCCTGACCCCACTTCCGGTTTTGCTCTCTGCTTCCTGTTTGCGGCCGAGATGTGATTGCTCAGCTTCCTGCTCCACGTGCCGGTTCTTATACTGCCCCTGCCATTATGGATTCTCCCTCTGGAACCATAAACCAAAGTAAACCTTATCCTCCATAAGTTGCTTTCAGTCATGGTGTTTTATTACAGTGAAAAAACAGTAACTAATTCAACCACGGAGAAAATAAACTTTATTTCAGAGAAAGAAATAGATCACGAACAATAGTTACTTGGCCCTGCCGAGAAGGGGTCACCAGGCAGCGGGAACCCTGGAACCTCCTGCTCTCCTACCCTGCAGCATGCCTGGCCGGAAAAGCTGCCTTGGGGCTGATGGGAGAGAAAACCTGGGAATCATTTCTGCATACTCTTCCTTGGACACCTGCGTGTAAAGAACATAGAAAATAGACAAAGAAACCAATAGCAATGTCCCCAGATAACAAACGGTCTGGCTCTGCTGGGAGAGTGCTGGGGGAGGGAAACACAGTGGGAGCAGCCTGTATGACTCTGTGTGTCAAACGGCTGACAAAGATCTGGTCGGCCTGTGACAATAATAATTGGTGAGGTCATGGTTAGGAATATGTGGTATTAGGTACATTTGCACCCACTCCCATGAACCACTCAGCCCTTCGAATCATGGTGACTCAGGACAGCTCAAATTTATCCTGATGCTCTCTTGCCCAGATACCCTTTCTTTCCCTGCCTGGACACCTGCTTACTTGGGTTTGTAAAGTCTTTCTTCTTCCTCCTCCTCCTCCTCTTCCTTCTCCTCCTCTTCTTCTTCTAAAATATTTCTTTTCTTCTTCTTCTTTTTTTTGGGGGGGGGTTCGAGATAGGGTTTCTCTGTGTAACAGTCCTTGCTGTCCTGGAACTCACTTCGTAGACCAGGCTGATCTCGAACTTACAGAGTTCGAGATCTTCTGCCTTCTGAGTGCTGGGATTAAAGGTGTGCGCCACCACGGCCCAGCCGAATATTTATTTTCTTGATGTTTAGATTTTTGTTCTCTTTTGTTCTTTTCTCCTACCTTACATCCTGAAGTCTCCCCTCTCCACTCTTTCTGGTCCTTTCCACACCTCCCCTCTCCCCAGATCCATTCTTCTGTTTCTCTTCAAAAAAAGAAAAAAAGAAAAGAAAAGAAAGAAAGAAAAAAAGAATAGGCCTCCCAGGAATATGAACCGATTACAGTATAAAAAGTTATAATAAGACTAGGCAAAACCCATCATATCAAGGCTGGATAAGACAACCCAGTAGGAGGAAAAGGGTCCCAAGAACAGGCAAAAGAGTCAGAGACCACTCCAACTCCTGCTGTTAGGAGTTCCACAAGATCACCCAGCTACACAACCATAGCATATATGCAGAGGACCTAGGTCAGACCCATACAGGGTCTGTGGTGGTTATTTTATCAGAGAGGTGTCCTTCAGCAACTGATGGGAGCAGATGCAGAGAGCCACAGCCAAATACCAGGTGGAGCCAGGGGAGCCATGTAGAAGAGGGGTGGGGAAGGATGGCAGGAACCAGAGGATCAAGGACACCAGGAAAACACTGCTCACAGAATCAACTCAGCAGGACTCAGCGGGTCTTAGAGGCTAAACGAAAGTGATTTCTTTACAACACATTTGCTTTGCTTTTGGTGTCTGCCCATATGTTGTCAACTCCAGAAGATTCTCACTGACACAACCTAAGTATCTGAGTGTCCACTGAGAGAATAAATAAATTCTTAAAGAAAGTAAGAGACATTTCATTGGAACTCCCAGCAATGTTCTCAGGCCCTAACAAAGGCAAGTCTGTGGCTAAAAAAACACCACGAGGCTCCAAGTACTTCTGCCTTCTATCATTATCTGATTCTCAAATAACCACCATGGCAGCCACATTGTGACTCTCATTGTAACCCCTCCATTTTACAGACGGCCAAGGGACATCCAGAGACCCTCCTATGGGACAAGGCTCCCGGCTGCCTGTTTTGTGCCAGGGTTGGATGTGGGTCGCTTGAACTCTGGTCCAACTGCTCAGTCCCCTCCCCCATGAATTATCCCCAAGGGACTCTCCCTCTTTCCCAGCTGGTAACTAGAGAGGTGTGCCCCCCCTCCCAGGGAGCTTACAGAGCTTCTGTCTGTCCTCCTGTTTCATTTGCATCAGGCAGAAGTAACAAACCCATCTTGGCACCTGCTTCTCTAGCCCTTGGATGGCTCTGCTCAAGCGTCTTGAGGGAAGGGGGGATGTGGAAAGTGGAAAGGATCTTGGAGATTGAATGTAGGTGTCAATTACATTGGAGTCAAGGCTGACTCTATCCCCACATGAGATCCTTGGAGAAAGGGTGTGGGGCAGGGAGCTCATGCAGTCTGGCGGACTTGGGTGACCCTCACCTGACACTGATGTCCCTGGCTCCTCTCTTGGACGCCCATGACACACGGGAGCCTAGAGGCCAGGGGAATAAGCGTGGCCTCCTCCTCCTCCTGGAACCACAGGGCCCTACTTCCCCAGCTTGGGTCAGGCCCATTGCCTACACAGCATGTCCCTGCAAAGAACAGCCCTGGCTCAAGCAATGTGCAGGACTTTCTCTCCAGGAAGCCTCTGATAAAGATGCTCTCGGCTATGTAACAGGCCTAAGGTAGAGCGCACATGCAAGATTTCATGGTGGAAAAGAAGCAATCTGATATAGTGCCAGTGTATGTGTCCACCATCTTCCTCTGCTCCTGCTCCTTCTGCTCTGCTCCCCTCCCCTACCCCTTCATCCTGCAGGGGTGCAGGACCAATCCCTGTGCTCCCTTTTCTAGACTTCACCTGGACTGTCACCTAGTGGATTTTCAAAAGCATCCTAGATTGTTTTCACAGGTTCCTACCCCCAAGAGCACCTTTGACACCTGTTTCCCCAGCTCCCTCTGCCCCCAGCCCCTAGCTGTTGATATTTTCCAGATCTCCCACACTCCCTCCATCCTGTTCGCTCCCTCTGCCCTCTCCACGATAAAGAAAACCAGGCAAGGGGCTGGAGAGATGGCTCAGAGGTTAAGAGCATTGCCTGCTCTTCCAAAGCATTGCCTGAGTTCAATTCCCAGCAACCACATGGTGGCTCACAACCATTTGTAATGGGGTCTGGTGCCCTCTTCTGGTCTGCAGGCATACACACAGACAGAATATTGTATACATAATAAATAAATAAATAAATATTAAAAAAAAAGAAAAAGAAAACCAGGCAACTACTCTATCGTAGCATCACCTCGCTCTCGACCCTTCTATGTCTTCCCGCCCAGACTAGATGTTTGGGTCTGTGTGGTCTCCCTGCCTAAGCCTTTGCTCCCCTCCTAGGACATGCCCCTCAGACCACGGTAAGGACACTCCTAACTCTCAGCTTTCACTCACACAGGTCTCCACGCACTGGGTGCTGCTGTGTCCTGTCCATGTATTCACCCACCTTTTACAAGAGCCTCTCCTGCCCTTTAGCTCACAGCTGAAAGGCCTCTTCCTACAAGGCCTTTCCTAGGCAGCCCGAAGAGGGCCTCCCCTTTCCTTTGGCTGTCTGTCTGTCATCGTGTTTATTGCCATATTGACTGTCTTTCCATCAGAGCCTCACCTATATTTCACCACAGCCTTAGTGTGGTCCAGCCTAAGTCCTGGCATGGAGCTTGCCCACTGATAGGCATGAGCAGAGAAACAGCAGAAGACATGTGTGCACCCCTCTCCAAGAGGGAAGTCTTAGGCTTCAGGGGCTTTGTTTTCTCTTTTTTCTCCTCAAGTATCCGAGTCTCACACTTGTAGGATCATTTCTACAGAGAGTTCCAGAGACACGAAAGATACAGCTTCACTCCTGGGCCTGCTACAGGCCATAGAATGGTTCACTCTGGAAGCTCATTGCTCTCCAAGTCCCCCAGCAAACTGGAAAACACCCACCCTTTGCAAAGGGTGTCAGGCTTTCTTGCTTAGGGGGAAGGGTGGCAGCCAATGGAGTAAGGCTAGAGTCTAGGGGCATAGTCCTGCAGCAGCCTGACCCAGGGGCAGGGCTGTGGGCTGTTGTTGTTTGCTCATAGGAGCATATTGTTTCTTTACTTAGGAACCTTCTTCACTTGAAATGAGCAAGAATCACCTTAGGGTCATGGAGTCTCTCAGAAAACATGTAAGTGAGCGTGTATGTGTCCATGTGCGCATGTGTGGTCTGGGAGGCCAAGTATAAGAAGCAGCCGCATGAGAAGTATATCCTGGGCCCCTGGATAGGGTGGGGTCTCAGAGCCATGGAGGCTGCCAATGGAAAGAACACAGGCTTTGGGACACAGAGGTCTGGCTTCAAGTTTCAGTTCACTCAATTGCTTGTGAGACGGTGACTTCACTTGACCGGTCAGATGGTGACAGCAAAGCTTCCTCCTATACGGCATTACCATGTGCTACTATACATCCTAACTCATGTAGTTCACCAGCATCCCTGTGAGAAGACACCAGTCTGCATGACTAAACATCATCCACATGGTGGGTACACATGGGCACTCCAGCTGGGACAGAGCTGGCTGGGGTGGGCATCCATCAGGTAGCTTCTGAAACACTTTGTGGGGGGTCACATAGTGAAACAGGAATCAATGCAAACACATTCCAAGACCCCAAGGGATGCCTAAAACCACCAACAGTAAAGAACCCCACATATGCTGCTACACACGCATGCGTAGTCTAGGATGACTTAAAACTCCTGATCCTCCCGTCTCAGCTCCTGAGAAGAGAGTCTCTGAAATCTGGACCCATATCTGCCTGACTCCAGAACTCCACAGTGGCCCCTCTGGACAGTCACTCACCACGCAGTGTGGGAGCTCAGCAGGGTGTCTCAAAGGCCAGGCCAGGTCACTGCGCACACAGATTTTATAGTTGGGCACACTTACCAAACAGCAGTAGTAAGATTCAGGTATACATAGGATAGGCAGAAACGATGCAGATGCCTTGCATGGTGGGGTGCAGAAAAACAGAACACTGCTAAAAAGTTGTGAAAAGAGACCTCTGTTTGCACTTTCCTTGAATCCTAGAAGACTACATAGACAAGGTGGACCAATACAGCAGCAGGCAGAGAGAAGAGAGAGAGACGTCTCCTAGACTTGTCCAGGGTGTGAGCCAATGTAATCCTCTAATTTAATATCCACCTTGGCTGAGGCTCCTGTATGAGATTTCAGAGGAAGGACCTGGGCTTGGGTGGTGAATCAGGTGGAGGAGAGCTGGCATCTGGGGGGCCCAGGAAGGTATGTCTGTCTGGATCACCCTCCTGTCTGCCGGACAAAAGACTACTTTGGGGAAACCAAGGGCTACCAAGGAGGCTGCTGATGGCCACAGACTTGGGACTGATGGTCCAGGCTAACCCTTGCAAAAATAAAAAGCAGCAGTGAAGTTTGCCTCTAGCCTTGCTCTTCCTCCTTTCCTGAAGACACAGCAAAATGGAATGAAATGGGTCCATGAGATGGCTCAGTGGAAATGTCTGCCACACGCACATGATGACCTGAGTTCGGATTCCCAGCGCACATAAAGCTGGGCCTGGGCATGAGAATCCCTGAAGCTGGCAAAGGAGCTGGCCTGATATCAGCAACCAGAAACTGTTAGTTATCTGGTCTCAAACAAGGGAGAAGGTGGGTACCGAAACCTGAGCTTGCCCACCGACATGCACATGTGTGAAATGGTATGCTCACATTCACAGTCTAACCTGCATGTACACACACACACACGCACACACACACACACGGCAGAGGGGAGGTGGGATTGAGACAAAGAGACTGAGATTCAAATAAAAAGAGCTGAGTCAGGGTCCTGAAAAGGAAGACAGTGGTGGTTCTACTATGTGTTGAAAAGCAGACTGGGTAGAAGTCTCAGCCTGGTACCCTCTCTCACAGTGTGTCCTTGGGCAATCCTTGCCAGATGGTAGAACTATAAACATCACTAATGCGCTCGGGCAGGGCTGAGTTCAAGGAGAGGCCAAGGCTGTGTAGCCAGCTGCTGGGACACAGTTGTGAGAACGTGGTACTGGCAAGGCTTTTAGAAATAAGTGTCAATCATCCCCCTGTGGGCGGCCCCAGCATGAACAGCTCTGGAGCCTTGGGCATATCAGTAAACCTCGCTTTGCTTCATTTTCTTCTAGGTAGAATGGGAATACTAACAGAGTATATTACAGACAGAGTATAGGACGGCATGCAATACCAGCCGGGACAACTGGCACATGAAGCACTCCAGGTAGATTAGCAGGGCATTTTCACACCACTCAGCAATTTCATCTCTGGGAGAGAAAACCCCTTCTTCACATTTTCCCCAAGCAAGAAATCCAGACCACAGTTTTGGGGGCTTGATACCTTAAGCCCCACCCCAACCGAATTCCTGCTAGGCCACATTCAGGAAGAGCTTTCCTGGGTTGATCATTTTCTCCTTTGTGTTTCTCCAGCGGACCCTGACCAGACAACTACACTTCGATCCTCCTCATCCCCAGCCCTCCGGATGGAGCCTTTGTATTTCCTCCTTGGAGAAGCCCTTGTTTGTGATGGCCATCACCCCCGTCTGGCCCTGTTGAAGTGGCATAATGGCAGGCCTGTGTTTGCAGCCAAGCTCCCGCCCCACCCCGGAACTTCTTGAGAGGTGTGCTTCAGTGAAAGGGACAATGATGTGTGGCCCTTCTCTCTGCCAGCAGCAGTCCCCATCCGGCTGTGGATTAAAGAAGCCTGGGTAACTGCCCAGGGGGAATAAAAGCCTGCAAACATCCTGGGGATGTGCCCCTCCACTGGGAGGAAGACAGGAGAGGGGGTTAGGGTGATGGCCTTGGTCTATGAGCTTTTGCTACCCAATCTTATATCCATATACACATACATTCACATGCACGCGTGCGTGTGCACACACACATACACACACACACATGTCATGTCCCAAACACAGATGCCAGGGCTGCCACTTGCTAGCTGTGTGTTCTGTGTACAGCACTGTACTGTGGCTAAGAGTGACCTCAGGGATGGGAAGAATATGACAGTTCAAGACTCTTGGGGATTTGCGTAGCATGTGCATGAAGTGGTATTCAGTACTCCACAGTACTCCATTACATGGTAGATACATGTGTTGAACAATCAAATGGCTGTCACCTGAGCAAGACACCTCTGCCCACCCAGATCCAATTAGGGCTCACCTCGGTATGCCCATAGCCCCTCTGTCTGTGTTCCTAGCGTCTCACAATGTCTTACAGTCTTTCCCTGGGGATGATGACTGCTGTAAAGGCAGAGATTAAGACCGGACCACTACCATGTCCGCCACTGGCCAGTGGCCAGAATTATTCTTGATCTACAATAAGGATAACAAGTACATACGGCGTGGTGGTACATGCCTGTTATCCCAGCACTAAGAGGTTGACGTTGGAAATAGCAAATTCCAAGTCAGTCTGGCCTACAGGGTGAGACTGTTTCAGAGAATGAAAAACGCTTAGAACAAACGTCACGATACATCCCCAGGCTGGTAATGAAACAGCCCTGACACCAAAAGCTGCAGAGGGAAAAGAGAATTCGCACGGGACGTGAGCTGCCTGAATGGTAAAGGAGGGATGTGGCACTACTTCAGTGGGAGACCCAAAGACAGGCAGGTCCCAAGGGAAGGAGCAAACTTCATTCTCGATGGCACATCGGAGGAGGTGCAAGAAGATGCTGGGGCTGCCAAGCTTCATCTTCCAGAGTGGTTGAGTAGGGCATGGGGTATGGACCTCTCCTAGTCTGTTGGGTAAACTGAGGAGCAGCCCCAGAGGAGCTCCATATTACGTTCCATATTTCCACAACAAAATACTCCGACAAAAGCAACAAGGGAGAAAGGGTTTACTTTGCTTTACATCTGGAGGGTCCATCATGGTAAGGGAGGCCTGGCAGCAGGAGCGGAAGGTTAGCTGGTGGCATTGCATTTGTGGGCAGGAAGCTAGTAGTCTTCGACTTGCTTTCACCTTTTATTTAGTCCAGGGCCCCAGTTAAAGAGGGTCTCCCACCTCAATGAACCCAGTCTCAATAAGTCCTCGCAGGTACAGCCAGAGGCTTGTATCCTAAGCGATCCTAAATTCTGTCAAGCTGATATTAACTATCACAAAAGCTCTCCCTTTTGGGGTTGGCCCAGGAGGACCAGTGACCTTACTCCATTAAGTCAAGAGCTCCAGCTGTCTACAACGGCACAGCTGCAGCACATCAACGCCAGTGTAGTTGACCTGGACGGACCCTGACCTTGGCCTCCAGGGAGGATCTGGTGCTCAGTGGGTAGGGTTTGGCCAATGCCTGGAGGTGGTTTCCTTGGGGACAAGGGAAACCATGACTGTCAAAGGAGAACCTATACCCTTCTGCTTTGCTCTTCCTACCCGCCTGGTCCCTGAGACTGAAATTATCTCTAGAAGGTCTGCCTGGTGCTCCTGCGTGCAAGAGGAAGAACCTTGGGAGATTAGATGAAACACAGGGCCTGGCGCAAGCCAAGTGGCACACCTCAAATACATAGAACCAAATGTCTGTGTCACCTTACAAAGGCACAGCCGACAATTACTTCTAAGCTGCCACCCATTTATGAAACCATCTCACCGGAACAGCATACCAAACTTGAGCCCTGGGAGGTCACTAGTTTTTACTTTTTAACTAATGCTAATTCTTTGGACAGGTTTCTCCACAGTGGCTTGTTGGAATTCCTCAGCTCAGAGCCAAACAGGATATTCAGACACAACAGGCATCTGCCATATGTTTGATCTCCAGGTAAGCATTTCAGGGGAGCCTACTAAGTGCAGGGTGTGTGCAAGTATCTCGTTACCATGTTTTTCTACCTGCAAAATTCAGATTCTTAGCCCAGCACATCTGAAGGAGCCTGCCCCTCCCGGAGCCTGCCCCTCCCACATCCTTCTCCTTTGTCCTTTTTATATCAGACGCAGAGTCCTAATACAGGAGCAGTGGCTGCAGGTGGCAAGATAGCCAGGACCGTGGCATTCCCGACATACCTGCAGGCTAGCTCATCATCCATCTGGTTGCCATGAGACAGGGCTATTATTCCTCCCTGCACACCGGATCCTGGAGACACAGGGCCTCTCAACACACAGTACTCTAGTCATGGCTGCAGTATGGTCTTCAATCCCTTCTACCTGCTGTACAAATCTTGGTCTACAAAGTACTACAGAATTCATGAACTGTAGCATCACAGAAAAACTGGGCCACACATAAATTTTTGTTTTGTTTTGTTTTAATTAGGAATGACCATATTTAGCCTTTGTGGGAAGTGTCCGGGAAGACCAGGTGACATTCGTTGCAACTACTCCATAGAAACTCCTTGCATTAGGGAACAACACTTCCCTTTATTCAGGTAGGTAATCGAAGCTATCTTATCAAGAGCTACTAATATTATGTAAATAAAGGCTTAGGTTCAAATTAGACTGTTCTCATCCTGAGAAACTTGGAAACTGGTTATTTGGGTCTTTGTTATTGTTGTTGTTGTTTGTTTGTTTCATCCCCATACTTAGAAGATTACTTGATAAAGCAATAGTCATCAAAATATGAAAGTTTGACCCATAAAATGTGAGCTTATGAAGCCAGTGCCTGCTCAAGCATCGTTCTCCATCTGACAACAGTGTCTGGACCATCAGCAGTGCCAGCCTGAAGCCCGTACAAGCTAGTCAGATGTCTATGCAGTATAAATACGGTGTACATCACTGGTACTAGAAGAGCTGTGGTTTCACAAAGTTGCTGAAAGTGACATTGAAGAACTCCTCAAATCACATCCAAGGAGAGATGTGGTTAACAGTTAAGGAGATGAAGCCACGATGAGATTACAGTTCCGTATGAATGGAAGGCTATCATTGACATTAAAGGGTTAAAAATAGGCTACCAGGAAAACTGAGTGGTCCCTTCTAATATTTCACAAAAGAAAACAGTCTTTGGGACTGGAGAGATGGCTCAGTGGTTAAGAGCATTGCCTGCTCTTCCAAAGGTCCTGAGTTCAATTCCCGGCAACCACATGGTGGCTCACAACCACCTGTAATGAGATCTGGTTCCCTCTTCTGGCCTACAGGCAGGATACTGTATAAATAAATAAATCTTAAAAAAAAAATAAAAAGGAGGTCGCACGAGTGAGGCCGGTCCGCAGCAGCCGACTTGCGCTACATCGCCTCTTATTTGCTTGCCGCCCTTGGGGGCAACTCCTCTCCTAGTGCCAAAGACATTAAGAAGATACTAGACAGCGTGGGCATCGAGGCGGACGATGACCGGCTCAACAAGGTCATCAGTGAGCTGAATGGAAAAAACATTGAGGATGTCATCGCTCAGGATGTTGGGAAACTTGCCAGTGTGCCTGCTGGTGGAGCTGTGGCTGTTTCTGCTGCCCCTGGCTCTGCAGCTCCTGCTGCTGGTTCTGCCCCTGCTGCAGCAGAGGAGAAGAAAGAAGAGAAGGAGGAGGAGTCCGAAGAGTCGGATGATGACATGGGATTTGGCTTGTTTGACTAAATCTCTGCTCCCCTGTAAATAAAACCTTTTTATGTATCTTGAAAAAAAAGAAAGAAAGAAAGAAAACAGTCTTTCCTATGAGCTAATGAGAAGAGCTGTCAGGTTTTGCTCTTGTGTCAAAATACTTATGCAGTAAATAAACACTGCCAAGGCCCATGCTAATAGTCAGGTCATAGCTGCAACTGCCACTTCAGTTCTGTTCAATATGGTCACATGCCGTGTGGCAACGCTACAGCCAGTGAAGGGCTGGACCCATGAGACGCTAACAGGGCTGAAGCATTCCTACACAGACGGCCTTGCAGCCATCCCACACAGCAGTGTAATGCACCCCTCAGGGGTCTGTGGGCTACAATATTTGGTCGTGCCAATAAGCATCTCTGGCTGGTTTATGAGCTGACCACACTGCAGTACTGTTTTATAGAGCTTACGCATTCTATCTTTTGAATAAGAAAGTTTACGGTAAAGCAGTAGACCACGTCACAAAGGCGGCAGTCCCATCTCACTGTTTACTGTGTCTCTTGGACCCAAGAGGCCATGTCAAGTGACTGCCTTGGACTATCTACGCAGAAGAGCATACTGTGACATTCACACAATGATGACATTGACTTACATTGCATTTTTCGTAATGTATCCCACCATGAGGGAAACACCTGCGATGTCACTCTTCCGTAGGCCGATTGTGCAGGGCATAAGCCACCCTCATAATTTACAGATGAGAAAAAACAAAGTTCAGATGGTGTAGCCCAGCAAGGCTTCTTAACCCACCACTGAGTATTTTAGGGATAAAACCTAGAATTTTCCCCCTACCTACAGTTTCCTTCCTTTGGATTTTACTTGACATATAGTAATTGTACAAACTCATTGGGTACCATGTGAAATCAATGCATGTATAGGATATAGTGTAATGCAAATAATGTAATAAGACCAGAGTGATTGGCGTGCCTCTTGCTTTATGTATTGTCCCTTTGTTGAACCCAGACTTTGTTGTTTGTTAAGAAACAAGGTCTTGGCATGAAGCCAGGTTGGCCTTGAACTTGAGACCTTCCCACCCCAGCGTCTGGAATGCTGGCATTATAGACACCATCCCGTTTTAACCAACGATTCTTCCCCTTGGGATACCCACCTCTCTCAAGATTGGGGAAGACAACTCCAAACGTTTTGCAGACAGTAGTGTATTTTCAGACCGATGCATTCTTTTTTAAAAGGTTAGATGCAAAGCTACCTTCAGATATTCAACACATCTCCTTTGCTGACACAGAAAACCCAAGAGAGAGACAATGAATACATTGTTACCACTGCCCTATTGCGGCCACTCCAGGTGGAAAGTAAGTCCAGGAAGAGCTCTGTTTAAACAATCAGAAGGACAGGCCTCACGAGCTGCCCTTGCTGTGTTGTGTAAGAGCCAGGAGTTAGTTACAGGGGGTGGGGGGGACCAGACCGAGCAGGGTTCTTTAATGCCTAGCTGGGCAAGGAAGCAGAGCATGAACTATTAAGAAATTCCATCCATGAATGACTGGGTGGGGGAAGAGCTTCTAAGACACTAAGTCCCTGAGAACCAGGAAGTAATGCCCGTGGACGCAAGCATTCAACCCTTGAAGTGTAAGTCAGCGACTCCTTTGCCCTGTATACCGCTGCTGGCAAGCAGGGGAGAGTGGTGGAGGAAGAAATATTCTAGAGTCAGGTGGGCCTGCATGCTGTGACCCTGCAAAGTTACCCCCCTCTCGGTGGGGCTCAGTAGTCCTCATCTGTAAAATGGGTGATGACCGTGCTTCTTATGAAAGCATATAGGGAAATGGGGGCACAGCACAAAGCCTGTTTCATGGTTAACACTCGAATCAGCAGGGTTGTCATGAATCTTCAAGGGCAGACATGTGGTAACATCCAATCAAGATGAGGTCCTTCATTCCTCCCCTGAAATAAGGGACCTCACGACTTTCAAAACAATGACTATCGTTCACGTCAGTGGGAAAGGAAGGAAAGCTGGGTAAATTCTGGGTAGGGGGCTCAATCTGTAAAATGGAAATAAATGCTGAACCCTGGGGTCTTAGGGCTGGGGTGATAGCCCCAGGGTTGAACCCCAACCTTTCAGGAGCCTAAGGGTTCTGGGAAGGCAACTGCAGAAAGAACACCCCTTGCTCGCTGCTGGTGCTGACATCGGCACTGGCGGTGGACATGTGGTCAAGCCCTACTGCCCCGAGGGTGGAAATGCCTAGAGGTTTTACCCAGGGCCCTCAGTCATGTCCAGTATGAGCCTCTAGTACTTTCCTATGCTCGGCTTTTACTCAGGAATCTGTAAAGAGGGACTGGAGAGATGGCTCAGTGGTTTAGATGGCTTGTTATCTTGCAGAAGACCCAGGTTCGATTCCCTGTGGACACATGATGGCTCACAATCACCTGTAGCTCCAGTTCTGGGGGACTGATGGCCTCTTTTGACACCCAAGGGTACCAGGAACACATGTGGTACACGTACATTCGTGTAGGCAGACACTCATACACATAAAATAAAAATAAATAAATCCTTTAAAAGAAAGAATGAATCCAGGATGGTTTCCTTCTCTGAACCTCTTGGGCTCTTCCTCCCTTACTCTTTGGGGGTTTTCTCTCCCCATGAACCCCACCTGTCATGTGGTGTATCCCATCTACTCACTGTGTCCCTCTCCACCTTGATATATCTACGAGTGTCTTCTGAAAGCGTTTAACCCACTCCGAATTGATCCATTTTGCCTTTCTTGGCCCTAGGATTTGCTCTGTTTGATCTTTGCGGTGTGCATTCAATCCAATGTCACTCCTTACAGCTCCCGGGGATGCTTCCCTGAGTGAATTCCTAGGTGGGGCTCGTGTCCCATAATTCCTTTATTCACCCACAGCATGCAACACATAACCTGGATCTTCTATCGGCCCTCCTCTGTTTGGCTCCATCGGCTTCTAGAGTTTCCACTGATCCTGGGGCTGTATGTCTCTCCTCCACCTTCCTGTCTGCACACAACTCAGAATCAAAGGTGTTAGCTGCTCAGGAGCTGGGGAGAATCTTCCCCACACCTGGAAACCAGTCCAGAAGTCCCAGCACCTCTCTGCATCCATCCACACTGGGGTTCCCCACCACGGAGCATCTCACTGCTTGCTGAAGCACTCTACCTCAGTATCCTACACCATCGCACCCCACACGATGGCCCTGGAGTTGACAGGAAGCAAGAGCAGCAGGAGCCTAAGCCTTAGAGTCTAAGGGGACAAGTGATCCCAGTAGTTCTGTGCCTAATGCAGACCTACTCCAGGGATAAGGATGGCTTTTATGGCTGGTAGCAAGGGCTTCCTTCTACTGACCTTCAATGAGTCACCAAGTCCTCTGCATGGCTCAGAAGGGGATAAGGAAGGCAGTTTTGCATCTGGTGACTGAAACCTTTACTTTTTTCCCAAATTCATTTTTTTTTAAACCAGCAAAAGACACCCACAATCCTTCTGAAGTGCAGCGGATCTTCCTCACCATTTGAAAGGCCAAGTGCCCAGAGGGCAGAGATGAAAAGCACCAGGCCCGGTTCTGATCTGAAGCATGCCAGCCTTTTGATGTTAAAGATGAGAAGAAGGATCAAAACCCGTGTTTTTCTGACAGAAAGTGGCAATGCCCGACAGTCAGATATGTTCCTGCCTGGAGCCTGAACTGGAGAGACTTTTCTCAGGCAGCCTGTGCCCGAGATGGGGACTAAGGAAGTGCTTGGCTTCTCAGAGGACAGAGGCCATCCCGCCCTTCTCCCAGAGATTGAGCCCCACTGAGGGGGCTGTTTGCCTTCGCTTCATCTCTGCCTGGGTAACAGGACTCCTGCAGATCTCCTCCCCTGGAAGCCTCGGCAGCCCCCCCACCCCCTCCACCGCCAACCCCCCACACCCCCATCCCCGGTCTTATCTGATAATGACAAGCTCCAGACCCCAGACCCCACCTGTTGAATCTTGGAACTCTCCAGTGTCTTTGCCCTTCATACAGTGTCTTTGATTACTGCATATTGTCATCCTAGAAGCTTAGCCAGGCAGGGGCACGTCTGCCCTGACTTCCCTGGTCTGTCTGGCCCCAGGCATGATAACTGCTGGGTAGAAAGTGCTCAGGAGGGCACACAGTAATGTGAGATAGAATATGGAAGGATCTTGGGCTCTGCATGGCCAGACAGTCTAACCAATCGGTGAGCTCTAGGTCAGTAAAAGACCCTGTTTTAAAATGTAAGGTCAGCTGGACCTGGAGCAATATCACACTTGCTGCTCTTGCAAAGGGACCCAGGTTCAGTTCCCAGCACCTACACCATGACTCATATTGACCGATAACTCCAAGTCTAGGGGAAATCTAACGTCTTCTTCTGACGGTCACAGGCACCAGGCATCCATGCAGGCAAAACACTCGTACCCATAGAATAAGTGAATATTTTTTAGGAGGCCATCGAGATAGCTCAGAATGCAAAGGTGCTTGCTGCATAACCCTGATTGTCTAAATTCAATCCCCCGAAGCTACACACGGAGAGAAGTGACTCCTAAAATTTGTCCTTTGACTTCTTCATGTGTGCCACAGCATGTGCATGCCTACACACGCACACACACACACACACACACACACTCACACACGCACACACTCACACACACAGATCTAAAGAAGTTAAATTGGAAAGAATTAGGGGAAGACCCTCTAGCCTCTTCATGTACACACAAACACACATATGCACACACACACATGCAAACACAAACATACACATATACCATACTCCAAAACAAGAAATAAAATAAAAACAGAAATACATACGAATGAGCTTTTAAAAAGGAAGAAGAAAAGAAGTTCAGAATAGGAAATGTCTAGTAGCAGACAGTGGGTTACCACTTGCCCACGGCTAGGCAGGAGAACCTGGAGATGAAAACTAAGGAATGCAGGCTTCAAAAGGTAAGTGTCAAGATGGTTGCAGAACTCTGTGAACACACTAAAAGTCACTGGACTATGAGTTTGAAATGGATGAATTAACAATACTGATGACTAAAAACAGAAAGACTCCAGGGTGAGGATATAACCCTATGACACACACTGACTGTTTTAGTTGGTTATCTATTGCAGTGAAGAAGCACCATGACCACCGCAACTCTTATAAAAGAAAACATTTAATTGGGGTGGCTTATAGTTTCAGAGGCTTAGTCCATCATCATCATGGAGGGAAACATGGCAGCATGCAGGCAGACATGGTGCTGGAGAAGGAGCTGAGAGTTCTACATCTTGATCTGCAAGCAGCAGAAGGACCCTGACTGTGTGTCACACTGGCTGTAGCTTGAACATAGGAGACCTCAAAGCCTGCCCCCACAGTGAGAAACTTCTTCCAACAAGGCCACACCTACTCCAACCAGCCATACCTCCTGACAGCGCCATTCCCTATGGATCAAACATTCAAACACGCGAGTCTATAGGGGCCATACCTTTTCAAACTACCACACTGACCTAGTATGGGCAAGGCCTTAGTTCCATGTCCAGCATAGGAAGAAAAAAGAAAGTCCTTCATAGAGCTATTTAAGAATTAAGTTTAATGTACTAGCGTCTGTTACCTAGGCTAACTATACCATGAGGTATGCCCCCATGGTCCTGATGGGTAACTCGAAATAGCATCTCCAACACAAAATGGGATTCTATTTTTCCCACTCTATAGATGAAGAAGCTAAGGTGACATACATTCCCTAAGGTGACATAGCTAATAAACAGCAGAACCAGACAAGTCACTAGCTGCCCTGAGCCTTCACATCCACAGAACAAGGTCTCCAACACAGAGGACCCCAGACTTGAAGCAGGAACTACTTAGCAAAACCACAAACCAAATAACAGTCTCTTGAACCTCAAATGACCTCCTCACCCAGGTCCTCCAAACTGCCTGCCTGCTTTCTCTCTTCCTATGCAACAGGCAATGCAGTAGCTCCCTTCTTCCCGGCGTCTCAGGACGTTCCCACAGACAGAGGTTGTAACTGGTTTTCATGAAGAGCACAGTTGACAAGTTCTAGTAATACCATTCTAGCTGTCCCTACACCTTCTAAGTAGCCACTGGCTTCCCTGGTGCCTCTAAAGTCTAGGCCTGGCTTCCTAACACCTCCTAGCATGCCTCCTTCCCTTTCTGGTTGTTGTTTGAGAAAGAGACTCACTACATAGCCTTTAGTGTTCTGCAACTTGCTATGTAGACCAGGCTGGCCTCAAACTCACAGAAATCTGGCTGCCTCTGCTTCCTAATGTCTGACTGTATGCTAGCTCCTCACCACCACCAAAACAGGGTTTCTCTGTGTAACACAGCCCTAGCTGTTCTTGAACTCACTCTGTAGGCCAGGCTGCCTTCGAACTCACAGAGATGCACCTGCCTCTGGAGTGCTGGGATTAAAGGTGTGCGCCACCACAGTCTGCTTATCCTAGTATTTTCAATATTGTAGAATCCCTTCCAATTCATAATATCCCTGTCTCTGCTTCCCCAGTGCGTGTGTGTGTGTGTGTGTGTGTGTGTGTGTGTGGTGTGTGTGTGTGTGTGTGTATGCGCACGCTTTCTATCTTTCTTTGAAATTGGGCTACTGTGTAGCTCATGCTGTTCTCAAACTCAGCACTGCCTGTCTCTGAAGTGCTGCGATTAGAGGCCCACCCTCCTCCCTCTTTCTCTCTTGCCTGGTTAACTCCAGAGCTCTCGGGTCCCAGGTTAGGGGTCACGGTCTTATCTGAATGAGCCATCTTAATTGGTCCCTAGTTCCTTCCCACTATGACATCATTTACTTCCTTCATGAACTTGTGACAATTGGCAATTGTTATTTCTTTGTTTCTCTGAATGTGTAATTCACTTAGGTCTTCATCACACCCCCTAGACTTCACAAGATCCACACAAGCCAAGTCTATCCCATCCATCACTGCATCTGTCTGCACAGAGGGTACTCGGCAAATATCTCATCAGGGCTTTTCGAACTTGGTCTTAACCATGAAACGTTATTGACCATAGACTTGGATCTATTTGGCTGCCCTATGCACAGTAGGGTGTTTATCCTTATTCCTTGCCTTTAATCATCAAGGGTAACCACCTGGTTATGGCATCAAAAAATGTTTCCAGACAATGCCACACGTGCCGGATGGAGGAGGGACAAGAGGGAGAAAATGGCAGTTTCCTTAGATAAAAGACACTGAGGATTGTTCAAAGGTTGAGACGAAGAGTTCATCCTGAGGCCCCTCACAGCCTAGAAGGGAAGCACAGAGACATTTCTTCCTTCCCTGTGGGGCCAGGCTCAGGAAACCAGGACAGCGTGGGAAGTGCTGTCCATCAGTAGTGGGTGCAGACGGCCGAGCGGCCAGAGGAAGGAATATGAGGCCACCTTCCTACCTTAGGAGGCCACTCTAGTTACTCTGTGTAGCCCAGGGCTGGTCAACTCTGTCCTTTTCTAGCTGTGGCTGTATGTGAGAAACCACAGGCTCTCCACAAGGAAGATTAACACAAGGATTCTGAAATTCTTGAGACCAAAGGTGTTTCAGATTTCACAATGATCTTAGGGAATGAACCCAGGTCTAAGCTTATGTTTCACAGAAAAAAAAATCCTCTATTCGGTCAGTGATGCGGTTCAGCAGGCAAAGGTGTTTGTGGTATAAACCCGGTGACCCCAGTTTGATCTCCAGAACCTAAATAAAGATAAAAAGAGAAAACTAACTCTGTAGGGTTTTATATTCTGACCTCCACATGTGTGCCCCTACATCATGCACACACATACACCAATAAATAAATAATTCTGTTTCATGTATACCTTCTATATGTAGCTTACAGGTAATTTTATATAATATTTCTAGTGCGTTTCAACTATTACCCTCTTTGTCACATGAGGTCATCTGTAGAATTTTCAACTTGTGGTCATGTATTGATGTTCAAAAAATTTTGGATTTTGTATCATTCTGGATTTCAGATGCTATTGATATCTGTAGCAGGTTTTTCTTTTCCCTTTTCTGCACAGCTCTCATTATATAGCCCCAGTTGACCCCAGAGATGGTATTCTTCTGCCTCAGCCTCCCACATACTGAGATGACTGACAGGTGCCTTAGTGAGGCTGGTGGGAAAAGTAGAATAGCTAGTATTGGGGGCTGGAGAATTGCTCCCAGTTAACAAGTACTGCTCTTGCAGAGGACCCGGATTTCAGTTCCCCGCATCCATGTCAGGCAGCTCAGAACTGCCTGTAACTCCAGCTCCAAGGAATCAGCACCCTCTTCCTGGTTTCCTCGGGGGTTGCACTCACATGTGAACATACGTGTCCACATGTACTCAGATAAACACCTATACATATAAGCAAATAATGAAACAACTCTTTTTCTCTTAATAGCTAGTATCTTTCTTTTTGAAAACTGGGGTCTGGGGCTGGAGAAATGGCTCAGTGGTTAAGAGCACTGGTTGCTCTTTCAGAGGACCTGGGTTCAATTCCCAGCATCCACATGGCAGCTCATAAATGTCTGTAACTCCAGTTCCAGGGGATCTGACACCCTCATACAGACATACATGCAAGCAAAACAGCCAATGAAAATAAAAGAAGAACAAATAAGTCATTCAAGAAAAGTTCTTTGGAAAAAAAAAAAGAAAGAAAGCTGGGGTCTGAGGTAGTCATCACTACTCTTCCCACATGGGAGAAACAAAGGCACAGCCAGGCTGGGTATCCTGCCCAGCTATAGGCTGCAGAGCCAAGGTGCAGAGATGTGGACAATGCGGCTTAGCAGTAGCTCTGCTCCACCAGCTACTAACTCATAGAGATATCCTGTACATCAGAACACCAACGTGTGTTCTGCATGCGTGAAATGATGAGTCCTTTCTGGGTTCAGGCAGTGTCCACACACAAGAAGCTTGGATCCTTCTGTCGGGGTCCTGAGGAGGCCAGAGTTCACCAGATACTGTGTTTTGCTTTTGTTGATGTTTTGTGGGGATAATGATTTTGTTGAAAAAATGCCCCCCCCTTTAGCCCTGGCTGGCCTGTAATTTACTATGACACCTAGGCTAGCCTTAACTTCCCAGTGATCCTACTGCCCCGGCCTCAGGTGTCACGGGATTACAGACATGCATGACCATATGTGGGATTACAGATGTGGTGACCACACGCAGGATTACAGATGTGCGTGACCACACAAGGCTAGTGCTGTGCTTAAAAGTGACAACACACATACTCCTTGGCTCCTTTGCTGGACCGAGAAATCACAGAAACAAAGAGAGCCGCTTCGGTGGCCAATCTTCCTCAGCGGTTTGACTGAATGTAGAGTTACTGTGGAAACATACCTCCTTCCAAGGCTTTGGTGATATTTTTTGAAAGAATTAATTTAGGGTGTGAGTGGTGTCATTCGCTGGGCTGGGGTCTTAGACTGAATAAAAAGGACAGGACAAAGAGCACTCATGTCTGTTTGTCTGCTTCGTGAATGCAGATACAGTGTGGCCAGCCACCATATGCTCCTGACCCCATGCCTTCCTTACCTGCTATGAGTTTCACTGTGAGCCAAATACACCCTTCCTTCCTTAAGTTGTTTTTATTAGGTATTTTGTCAGACAAGCCACCGATAGAGCTGATCACACTGGGCAGGCTTTTGGAAGACACAGACAGCTGATATGCACAAATGGGATCCACCCACTTCCCCAGGTGGGCTGAGGCAGAGGGGACCAGGAATCAGGAGCGTGGCTGGCATGCCGCGTTCAGTGTGGATCCCACCTGAAGACACAGCTCTGAATCCATCCGCGAGCCAGCGCCTTCATTCAACAGACAAGGAAACAGAGGGGCAAAGAGGAAAGCGATCTGTCCTGTGCAACACAGACTTCCCTCTTCCCAGAGGCAGGAAAGCTGATGCCTGCGGGTGGATGGAACTCAGTCCTGCTGTTAGATGAGTTGCTCTAAACATCAGTCATGCGTCAGCAAGAACCAGACTAACCCTATCTTCCTCAACGAGCTTTATACATAAAAGTGGGTCAATGAGCATGAAGTCCAGAAAGACAAAACTAACTGTGCTGCTTGGTCAGGTAGGTGGTACAGATGGGGTAGGCTGTCCAGTGGTTAGAGCTAAGGCTTGGGTGTTGTGCGAGGGATCCATGTTCAAACACCAGCACTTCCACCCAGAGTGTGGAATTCACATGTGACAGCAATTCTTTGAGCTCTAATTCCCCCTTTGTCTAACAGCATAATAATTGCTTGTATACAAGGGTGCTGGGAGGTCCAGAATGTCTGCGAATAGTGAAGGGGACAGTTAACACTTACTGCCATCTTCTAATCATCTCATTACAGGACCTGTCTGGAAACGCTCCTGCAAGAAGCATCCACCAGGAACCTCAGTATCTCCTTGGAGGTCAGAGATAAAGTGTCTTGAGGCTGCTGCCCTGCACCAGCAAGAGGACCTGGATGACGGTGGAGTGTGACTGGGACCCAGCTTCTAGGCCCCCCACTCAAAGAATGTGCTGCGCGATTGTACCCTTTATCTTGATTTTTTTTCCTTTTCAAGTGGGGGTAGAGAATAAAGGCAAGAACTTCAAGGTCAGGTTCACTTCCCTTCGGTCTCTGTCAAGGCTGCAGGGAAATTTCAAGAATGCAGCCTCTCGGCCCAGTTTACATTCCCACCCTCTCGGTAACCAAGATACCAGAGGGACCTGCAGCATTCCATCTTGCCAATCAGCCTCCTTGCTGGTCTGGTGGTCTGGGTCTCAGAAGCTTTCAACGCCATCCTTAGCTGCCCTCCTACAGAGTAGGGTCTGCCCCTGGTTCGTGGGAAAAGCATCAGTGCTTGCCAGGAGGGTCATTCATTCCTTCACCAGCACAACACCCATGCTCCGGGCTTCCTGACGCAAAGTAATCTGGTAACCAGCTGGAACTCCCAGTACACTGGGGGAAACGGACACAACGATAAGCCGAGTGATGCTGCGAAGTGGCAGCGCACAGTGGCATGGTGCGGGGGTGATTATGTTCAAGATCAAGGACGGCTTCCCCTGAAGAGAGACTGTTAAACTCTGACTTGAAGGATTGTGTAGGCAGACACAGGTGGAGGGGAGAGGGAAGAAGATTCTAGATGGAGGGACCAGCATTTGCAAGACTCTCTATATTGCAAGGGATGCCATGCTGATGCCTTGGCAGACCCCTGGCCAGCCTGGAGTAGAGACTGGAGACAGGAGCAGAGACATACTTCCATGAGAATCCTGTGTACACGGGCATGATGGTCATTATACTAGGAGCCACAGCAGAGGGTTAAAAGTATTTTGTGCAAAGGGATTATTTCTGCAAGAATTTCCTAATAATGGAGAGAAGGCTCAGTGGTTAAGAGTGCTTGCTTCTCTCAGAGGGGATGCAAATTCTGTTCCTAGCACCCACATCAGGCAGCTCACAATTAACTGCCACTTCAGCTCCAGGGCATCGGATGCTATCTTCTGGCCTCTCCAAATACTTGCACACTTGTGGGATGCATACAACACACACCCCAAATATACATTATACACTCACTAAGAAAACACCACATACACACAATATTGTATGTACAACTAAGAAAGAAAACATTGCAGCACTCTATAAACTCATGATTTAAAACACACGTGCCCTTTTGCTACATATTTATTTATATTTAATGTGTGTGTATACCAGGGTATATGTGTGGAATTCATAGAACGACTTGCAGAACTCAGTTCTCTCCTTCCACCACGTGGGTCCCAGGCACCAAACTCAGGTCAGGCGGGACAGTGAGAGCTTTTACCCACTGAGCCATCTTGTCACCCCCTCCACACTTTCTTTATGATACTGTATTTTCATGTACTCAAAAGATAAAGACACAAAACAAGCAAGCTAAGGTACCAATCTCTGTGTCATAGAAGTAAAGTGCCACGCTAGCACCTGCAAAGCCCTGGGGTCCATCCTCAACACTGGACAAAGTCCCCAGCCACCAGCGATTGTGCAGTTCAGCATTAGTCTCTGTGCCACTCAATGCTGAGGCACTTCTTTCTCTTTTTGTCTCTCTTAGGTATTTTGTTTGTTTGTTTGTTTTTGGAGATAGGATCTCTAAGGCCAGAAAGATGGTCTAGCAGTTGAGAGCACGTTCTTGCAGAGGACCTGAGTTCAATCCCCAGCACCCACATCAGGCAGTTTACAACTGCCTGTCGGTAACTCCTTTCCAGGGGACCTGAGAAAAGATCTCTAGCCCGCTTTCTTCCAAGCCACTGAAAACTACTTTGAGCTTGGATTCAGGAGTTTTATTTTACTAGGAAATACAGAAGAACTATTACCCCGCCCTAAGCCCCTCCCCAAGTACCTGCACTAGTGAAGATTGCCTTATACATGATCCCTACATCTTCTACCACTGACCTACATCCCGATCCCTTAAATAAATAAATAAATGATGAACATTTATTTTAGACAAAGTCTCATTAAGTTGTTCATGCTGGTCTTCAACCTGCAATCCTCCTGCCTCCGTTTCCCGGGGAGCTGGCATTACAGGACCACCAGGCCCAGGAGAAAAGTGTTCCTACGAGAGGTTTGTCTGCAATGATCTTGAAGTAAATCTTCCCTGAGAACAGAGACAGGTTACAGCTCTCTGGATTCATCACAAGCACAGTATAATTCATTCATGTGAGGTTAATAACGACGGCCAACGGCATTTGTGAGACTCACCCTGATACAAAGATTGTTCACAGGCTGAAAGAAAAGCTAATCTTGAAGCTGACGGACCGCACCATAGTGCACATACAATCTTCCTGGCTGCGGATGTAGCTCAGTTGGTAAGAGTGCCTGCCTAAGGTTAGTTAGAGCCCTACTTTCAGTCAGAAGTTCAAGGTCATCTTTGGCTACACACCAAGTTTGAGGCCAGTCCGGGATACATGAAACCTTGTCTCCAAACAAACACAAAACTCCAGAGTCTCAGCTGACTTAGGGTGCAAATCCAAATCCCGGCATGAGCCAAGGAAGCAGAGTGCGGTAGCAGAGAGGGGCTATGCTGATCAGGACCTGCGCTGGGTGATGCTGGACCAGCAGCACTGTGGGCCAAGCGTTACTGTGAACTTGCTAAGTCTTTCGAGTTCTAGCAACTCTCTCTCTCTCTCTCTCTCTCTCTCTCTCTCTCTCTCTCAGAGCATTTTAAAATATCTTTCCTTTAGCATGAAGCATATCATTCTCAGGCCTGCCAGGTCTTGGAACTCTTACTATTTTGCCTCTTGTAGTTCAGCCTCACCATTTAGTTGTGCTTGAATAGCCCAGACTATCCTTGAAGCCTCATATTATCCAGGCTAGCCTGCAATCTTTATCCTCCTGCCTCTGCTTCCTGAAGGTCATTGTATGCACATCAGGCGCACTATTGTCAATGTCCCTTCGAACCTCCACAGCACATTCTCACGCAACCTCGGGGCCCCCAGTAGGAGAGGTGTGGACTGGCTTCCCTGTCTCAAATGCTGAGGTCGCAAGAAAGCTGTAGTTTTGAGTCAGAGCTCCCATGGAGGGCCAGGGTGCACACTGTGAAGGCCCCAAACTGGAGAACAGCTGGAGTCACCCAGCTACTTCTTGGCACTCTGTCTCATGAGTGAGGCCTCAGGAGAGGTGAGGAGGGAGTGGTGGTGTGAACTCAAATGGCATTAGCTGTTACCAATAGAAGATAAAGATAGTGAAGGGGGACTGACTCCTCCCCAGTCTTCTAAACATAGAGCCTTAGAACCCCCAAACCCTGCTGCTCCTGCCAATGGCCCCAGACAACTACATTGCACCCCTTTGTTCGTACCCTGCCACTTCCCCTCTCTGCCTCCCCAGCACCTTCCAGGTGAACAGAGGAAAGAGAGAAGTCAGAGAGGCTTCTGTGAATGTGGGGGACCAGAAGACCGGCTTAGTGTTTACCCCAGGGTCACTTCCTAGGCTCTCATCCTCTGGTACATCCCATGCTGAGTGTGCCATAGGGTGGGACCAACAAGACTGACCTCATAAACAATCGCCGAACACTGTGCTGAGTGAACAAAAGAAATAATACTAATTTCTGAAGGTGCTGGTGTTCACTCCGGTTTATTAATGAGAAACCTGAGCCTTGGAGAAGGTCAAGGGTACAGCCTGTCAATGGCCTCCCTCCAAAGAATGTCTGACTTGCTCTTGGATTCTTTCCAAGGTGGTGTTTTTCAGGCCCTCTTCTGAAGTTCACCGTATTTCCTTCTGCAAGCCTGGGTCCTGAGCAGTGCCCGGAGGGTCCTCTACTCCCTGGGCCACCCAGAGCCATTCTGAGAGTGCCGAGGGGCCTGGAACCTTTCTTTTACTCCTCCTTCAGAAAATGGACATTTTTGGCGGAGCCCGGGCTTGTGATCACTTTCCCTTTGTTTACCTTTCCACCCTTTTAACGACTGGCAGGTTCTGGTCCTCCCACTTTCCACGGACTGACTTTCCCACCGAAGGAGGAAGCAAAAGGGGCTTCCTCAGCTTGCTTCTCCAGGGGCCCAAGAAGCCGTGGAGCATACTGGGAAGATCCAACTCCAGGTGCATTGGCTGAGTTATAAACACCGTGCACTCCTCCTCCCGGCCCTCTCCCCAAACACCCCAAACAGCAGATTAAGTTTTAACTCTGGCTGACAGAACACCTGCTTTTGAACTCTCTCCTCCCCACCCCTACCCTCGGAGGGTTTACAACACGCAGGTAAACATTGACACTGGTTAAGAGTTACTGAAAGGAACCAGGGCCTGGAATGCTGGCTCTGAAATCCCTATCCAAAGAGGTGAGAGTCCTCTCCAAACATCCAAACTAAGAAAACAAGGGCTGCAGAGAGCACCAGCAGAGGACCAGGACCAGGCAGGTGGCTTGTAAATATCTGTAACTCCAGCTCCAGAGGATCTAGAGCCTTCTTCTGGCCTAAACAATCACACAAACACATGTGGACACACACACACACACATATACATAAATAATAAAATAAAATAAAGAAAGAAAAGAAGCTCAGAGTGGATGAGGAGACTTCTTAGGCTTCTTGGTGATGGTCAGCCAGGTTCAGCATAATCAAGGCTTTTAGGCCAGTGGACAGGAAACTGAAGGTCTCTGCCCCAGGTAAATAGGGTTGTCAGTCAACAGTGCATTCAAAGGACCTCCTGGAAACTCTTACAGAAGAATGTTTTTCTTGGTTGAGATCCTCCCAAGGGAGGGAGGCAGGAGCATGCTACAAAGGGGACCCAAAGCGTCAGACCAACTCACTCGTGGTGGAAAAAAAAAAAGCCCGGTATCTGTCCTCCTGCCCGTGCCAGACAAAGCTGGTCCTCTCAACAACAAAGCATGGGTGTTTGAGTAGCAGTGACGTGGTGGGGGCACAACCGGCCCACGGTGCAGGTTGGCTGACACACAACAGAGTGACAGATGTCATGCAGATGGAGTCACCGGACTGAGGCTGTGCAAGGGCTTTACTGTGGGAAGATGAAAGATGGGGTGAAAGGTGACTATCAGCAAGCACTCTACTGAGAGCTTTGTTCAGGTGGCCTGAGTGGAGGATGGGCTTAGAGCTATAAGGACTCCCAGGAAACAGAGTCACTTATAGACAACCTCGTTCTAGGCCCCTGCTGACTGCTGTGTGGATAGTTGTCACACCTGCTGCTGGAGGAGCTGGGTGGGGGAGACTAACCGGGCCACGGCTGCGAGGCTGCCAAAGCCTAGGCTCTTTCCACCATCCCTTCCAGATGAAGGTGCTCATCAGAGCAGCCAGCATGTCTGTGGCTCCAAGCGCTGGACCTGAGCTCCCTTATTGTGAGACCCAGCTCAGTCTTGAGACACCGAGTCACACCGAGCAAATCATTTCACCCTCTGCAGGGGCTCTGATCCTACTTCTGTCTTCGGCAGCTGCGTCTCATGGACTGCCCACTGTGGGAAGTCGTCTGAGTCCACCCATTTGCTCTGACTTCAAGGGCAGTTGAACATCCTGAGCCGATCAGCCTGACCGCAGAGTGTTTTGATTGGAGCTTCCCTGCTTCCTGGGTTCTTTAGAAAGTGACAGGCATCTTCTTCATAACCTGGCAGAATCATTACATACTCTGGAGCCGGAAAAACAGCCAACTTAAGGCTATCCCGGCATAATTTTTACACTTACGGCCAGGCCCTGTTTTCTTTATGCAAATATCTAAAGCTGTGGCTGTTCATTCTTCAGCCAATTCCAGGCTCCTTAGCCATCCCTCTCATTGATAAAAAGAAGCAGCAGATGCCCTGAACATCGATCCCTGCCACCTCCAGCTCCCTGAGATCTCAGAGAAACTGCTTCGGACTTCAAGAGAAGGACACAATCACAAGCCCATTTCTCTGAAGTTCTGAAGGGCAATTCTCTAACTTGTCAGCCGGGGATAGGAGGATTCACCCTGCTAGGTTTTGAGAAGCAATGAGGACAGCCTAGATGGAGGAGTCAGGAGGAGCCTTCCTTATGCTCTGAGCCCTGTAGTACAGAGCCGGTATGAAACACATATGTCAGAGTAGATTCAAACACATGGGACCAGGGGAAGCAAATGATCCAACTGCAGAGTGAAGGCACAGACTGAAGGGACAGGGAGGGGTCTGGAAGGCCAATGGCCACTCTGAGTTATGTGACCATCTACTAGGGCTTTCTATGGATACTGGAGAATAAGGTTTTTCTGGGAAGGGCAGCAACTTGCTCTTGAATTTCTGGAAGAAAATTCCAAAAGTAGGGGCTGGGGATGTATAGCTCAGTTGGTAGAGCATTTGCCTAGCATGTTCAAAGCTTTGGGTTCGATTCCCAGCACTTCATAAATCAGGTGTGGTGGGACACACCTGTAATCCCAGCACTCAAGAGGATGGAAGCAGGAGGCTATCCTTGGCTATATAGTAAGTAAGCTCAGGTCATCCTTGGCTACATAGTAAACTCGACACCAGTCATGGATTAGGTAGTGAGACCATCTCAAGGAAGAAAATTCCAAAAGCAGTCTGCTCACCATGCCGGCTAATGATCACTGCAGCTGAAACAGCAAATGACAGCTCAGCCAGTGACCATGGCCAGAAAGTGAATCGGGTCAAAAGACCGCAACCAGGGGCTGGAGAGATGGCTCAGTGGTTAAAAGCACTGACTGCTCTTTCAAAGGACCCAGGTTCAATTCCCAGCACCCACATGGCAGCTCACAACGGTCTGAAGATCCAGTTGCAGGGGATCTGACACCTTCACATCAATGCACATAAAATAAAAGTTAAATAAACCATAAAAATATTTAAAAAAAAAGACCGCAACCATCCCATGTCTGTCGGTCCGTATCCTTAGAATGGTGCCACCCAGGGTGAGCTGGACCCTCCTACATCATCTAGCAATCACGACAACCCCCAAAGACATCCTAGAGGCCAAGCTGATCCCAGCACTTCCTCAAGGAAGACTCACTTCTCAGTCAACTCTGGCGATGTCAAGCCGACAGTGAAGGCTAACTAGTGCATGTGCTATGCAGAGCTGCCATCACTTTGTTTTAAGGAGGGAAAGGAGGGAATAAAGAGAGGGAGGGCAGGGAGGAGAGAGGAAGGGGAAGAAGAGAAGGTAGGCAGGTGGGCACGCATGGCTTGTGGGCACACAGGGTTGCCTGAAGCGCAGTGCTCTCTGCCAGGCACACTTTCTCCCTGGGAAGCTCCTCTTCCTCTCCCAGCTGCTCTTCGTTATTACTGGAAAATCCCCCTTATCTGCTCTTGCTCTACCTAGGCTCCCTGCGACATCTTAAATATGGAAAGCCAGGGTGGCCGTCACTTCCCTCTCCAATGTTGTAGGTCCTCCGCCCAGAGTTCCCGATGGCCATGATGCCATCTGCCACTCCAGCACCCCACTTAGCTTTCTCCAACACCAGCAAATATGGTCCCAGGTCCCGGCTGGCATCCCAAGTGAGCTTGGAAGTTTCCAGAAAACTGTTCATGGCAAGAAAGACTAGGGGTAGAATATCCTTTGGTTGTTATTTAAGGCAGGCCTCCTATTGGGGCCTATTTGTTACAGAACAGCTGGTCTTAATGCTGAGTACAGAATGAAGCCCCTGGGTTCAGCTCTTCCACTTCTGTTCTTTTCATGGCTCCCAGAAGTCCATGACTGGAATGAGGAAGTGGATCCATGGGTCCATCTTCTGCTCAGAGCCACCAAACTTGCTCTTCACGCATTTGAACTCAGCTATCAGGTATTTGAACAAGTGGCCCTGCCTTGTCTTCTTGATGGATCTGCCTGTAATTAGCAAAACTCCATTTGGAGCCCACTGATGGCCGTTCTAGCTCTTGTCTCATACCTGTGATATACTATTTCCATCCTCTTACTTTTAACCTGCCACCGAACTGAGTTAGAGTGAATCTCCTTTAGGCAGCCTATACAGTTGAGTCCTACCTTTCTTCCCAACCTGACAGTTATTTCCCTTAGTTTTCTTTCATTTTTATTACAGTGCTGGAGATCACATCAAGGCATTTACGCATCTTAGGCAAGTCCTCTAACACTGAGCTATATCCCCAGCCCAATAGCCACTTGTTTGGGACAGGGTTTTACGATGTAGACCAGGTTGGCCTTGAACTCAGAGACCCACCTGCCTCTTCCTTAGAGTGCCAGGGTTAGAGGTGTGCGCCACTATGCTTATGTAGTCCATTTTTAAATTTTTACTTATTTGTTTGTTTTGGTTTTTTTGTGATAGGGTTTCTCTGTGTAGCCCAGACTGTCCTGGAACTCACTTTGTAGACTAGGCTGGCCTCAGATTCAGAAATCTGCCTGCCTCTGCCTCCAGATGCTGGGATTAAAGGTGGGAGTTACCACCTCCTGGGCAAGACCACTTATTTTTAATGAATTACTGACATGGTTAGCTTTAAGTCTACCTTCTTCCCCTTTGTTTTGTATTTTTCTCATCTTTGCCTTAATTCCTTATACCTACTTTTCAGCTTTTAAAGACTTTATCCACAATGCATCATTATGATGTCTGTTTAGTTTAAATAGTTACATCTCTTAAAGAAATAAAGAAAAAAAAATTAAGTCTTTTAAGCTGGGCAGGCTGATGCCAACAGGAGAAACTGAGGCAGGAGGTGGGAAGACTGTAAGTTCAAGGCCAGCTTAGACTGCAGTGTGAGACTCTAACCTAAAACCAAATCCAAACAACCCTCCTTGTGCTTCTGTTGCCCTTAATCTCTTGTACAGAGTCAAGCTTATCTGCTAAGAATTTAACATCTTTTGTTACATAGCTCTACTGCTGGTAGGAGCTTATACCCAACCTTATACTTCCTTTGAAAATGTCTTCATTTTTTGGCTCATTTCTAAAAGGACATCGTTCCATAGGTCACAGAAGTATAGGCTGGCACTCCTTCCCTGTTTCAGGGCCTTCAGAACTTAACTCCATCATCCTCTGACAAGCATTGCCCCCATCTAGAAGTCATCCGTATTTCCTACTGTTCTCCACTGGCCAACCCTTCTTGTTTTCCTGCACATTATTCTCCAGAATCTATCAGATTCTCACCGGCTTCCCGGTCTTCATCAGTTCAAATCGATGTATCTAGATGTGTTTCTGCCCATGTGTTTAGATGTGACTGCCATGCTGCCTGGACTGTTGTGTTTTCTGGATCTTTGGACTGGTATTTTTATCAATTTTGGAAGCTTTTGGTCTTTATGCCCAACAAACATTCTTCTACATTTCCTTTATGAATCCTAATACACATTTCTTTTTAAGATTTATTTCTTTTTAAATGTGTGTATACATATGTGTATGTGTGTGTTGTGCTTGGGTAGGGATGGGGTACCCTCTGAGGCCGGAAGGTGTCAGATCCCTAGGAATTAAACAGAGTTACAAAAGCAGTTGTGAGCTGCCTGGCCTAGATGTTGGGAAGCAAACTTTAGTCCACTGCCAAAGAGCAAGGGTTCTTAACCAGCGAACTATCCCTCCAGCCCCTAGAAACACGTTCTCTTTCTTTTATTTTCTTTAAGTTTTTTGAGACAGGGTCTATATAGCTTTGCCTGGTCATGTTCAGCAAAAACACATTTCTTGAACTGCTTTAAAATGTCCCATATATCACTATGATTCTAACCCCTCCACACACTCCAGCTCTCTTCTTATTCCATTCTAGTCTGACACTTTCCTAGTCCTCATTCACGCTCCCTAGTCTTTTCCCTACAATATCCAGTTTAGCAGAGTTAAACTCATCTAGCACATTTCCTGTTGTGGAGTGTTAATTTAAAATGTGTTACATTTGTTTATGCTGTCGAACATTTTGTTTTGTTTTGTTTTGTTTTGGTTTGGTTTTGGTTTTTCAAGACAGGGTTTCTCTGTAGCTTTGGAGCCTGTCCTGGAACTAGCTCTTGTAGACCAGGCTGGCCTCGAACTCACAGAGATCCACCTGCCTCTGCCTCCTGAGTACTGGGATTAAAGGCGTGCGCCACCACCGCCCGGCCGAATATTTGTTTTATTGATGCAAAGATGTGTTGCATTCTTTTGTGTTGCAGTTGTTTAACTCTGTGAAGCTGTGTCACTTTGCCTGTCTAAATTACCTAACTGATTTAATAAAGAGCTGAACGGCCAATAGCTAGGCAGGAAAAAAGGGTAGGTTGGGTGGGAAGACAGAGAGAATAAATAGGAGGAGAAATCTGAGAGGAGAGGATCTAGGAGTGGGAAGAGGAGGACTCCAGGGGCCAGCCACCCAACTACCCAGCAAGCCACAGAGTAAGAAGTAAAGAAAGGTGTGCAGACACAGGGTAAAGATAAAAGCCCAGAGGCAAAAGGTAGACAGAATAATTTAAGAAAAGCTGGCTAGAAACAAGCCAAGCTAAGGCCAGGCATTATAAGAAAGAATAAGATGACATATGATTTATTTGGGAGCTGGGTAGCGGGCTCCCAAAGAGTAAATGAGCGAAGAGTGAAAAAATAACCAACAATTTCCCATTTCAGATACAGTAGTTTCCTTCCAGACCTTTCATGGATTTCATCTATCCTGACTGCCTGTCCTCTGAATCGCCAATCCTACCTATAACAATTATTTTTAAAGTCATTTCCATCTAATTCGACCATGTCTGGCATCTGTCTATTGCCAACCTTGCAAACCAATTGCTTTCCGATTATACATTGCATATGAGGAATGCCCAGTTGGACTTTAAAGAGTGTTGCTTTGTTCTGGTGCGTGGTTAATTGACTAACTAGTCAGTGAGGCTTGTTGTCAAACTAAGGGGTAAGTTTAAGGATTTAAAGAAATGACAATATATAGTAGAACGATGGCATAGGCAGCTTGGGTCTCTGACGACAACACAGGGCCAGTATCCCAGCCCTAATTAGCTGAGGGTCATGGGGAAGGGGGTAAGATTACAAAAAGGTGTCATCATGTAGCTCTGGCTGCCCTTGATCTTCAGATCTCCCTCTGCAATGTGCTACAATTACAGGTATATTCTATCATCTTCATCTTTTTAAAAATATAACAAGAAGGAAGGCAACATCTATTTTGACAGTGAGATACTATTTGACCTATACCATGAGCAACTAAACCACTGTTTCTACTGAAATTATTGGCATTCCCTAAGTAAATGACAGACAGGGCTCCTGCTCTCTTCAGGCTTCAGAAAATGGGTAGCAAAGCATAGCCTGCAGGCCAAATCTGCCATTATCCACTCCCCAAAAGCTATCGCTGAGACACAACCCTGACTCTATATCCACATCCTGCCTTTAGTTGCTCTGATGCCTCGCGACTGAATATTTAAGACGAAGATGGTGTTTGTACACAAAGCATAAAAGATTGACAGCATGGGTTTTGATTAAAAGACTCCTCCCAGGCAAAGATGGCGTTGTACACAAAGCATAAAAGATTGACAGTCTGGGTTTTTATTGAAAGACTCCTCCTCGCCCTCGTCAAATACAACAGCTCTTGAACCTTCTGGTCTCAGGACCCCTTCACATTCTTCACTGAAGGCCCCAAGAACTGTTGCTGCTCATGAAGATTTTTCCTGATAATAGTTATCATATCAGAAATGAAGACTGAAGGCTAGAGAGGTAGTTCCACAGTTAAGAGCACTTCCTGCCCTTCCAGAGGACGTGAGTTCGGTTCCCAGCACCCACAATGGTTGGCTTACAACCCACCTGTAACTCCAGTTCCAGAGGATCTGGCATCCTCTTCTGGTATCCACACATGTGTTGCATACACTCACTCACACATATGCATACAAAAATAAATAAATCTTTAAACAAACAACAACCCCCCCCTCCAAACTGGAACCATTTAAATATATCCCCTGGCCTGCAAGACGGCATAGAGGGAAAAGACACATGCAGCTAAAGTTAACAACCTGAGTTCAATCCCTGGGACCCATATACTGGAAGAGAACAGTCTGCTGAAGGCATGATTACATGCCTGCTCATGCAAGCACATATGCACATGTATACACACAGACACACACAAATAAATGTCATTAAAAAAAACCAAAAACAGGGGCTGGAGAGATGGCTCAGCGGTTAAGAGCACTGACTGTTCTTCCAGAGGACCCGGGTTCAATTCCCAGCACCCACATGGCAGCTCACAACTGTCTGAAAATCCAGTTGCAGGGGATCTGACACCTTCACACCAATGTACATAAAATAAAGTTAAATAAACCATAAGAAATATTTAAAAAGCAAAAAACCAAAAACAGTAGGGTGGTGATGGCGCACGCCTTTAATCCCAGCACTTGGGAGGCAGACGCAGACGGATCTGTGAGTTCGAGGCCAGCCTGGTTTACAGAGTGAGTCCAGGACAGCCAAGGCTGCATAAAGAAACCCTGTCTCAAAAAAACAGGACATGATAAGGAAGCAACATGAGCTATCAACAAGTCGCAAGTAAATACCTGATCTGGGGGGGAAAGTACTGTCACTGAGAGCGTGTCTCTCTGACCGTGGCTCTATTCGGGAGCTCCTGCACAGGTGACTTTTAAACTGGGCCATGAGAAGGAAAGGCAAAGGTAGGGAGGGCAGAAGCTCTCCCTTTAGTACATCTGTTCTCTGGGCCTTGCTAAGGGTATTGAGTTCGGCATTAAAGCAGAGGCGGGGATCGCTGTCTCCCATGTCGTCTTCCCCAGGGAGGAGAGATCAGGTTAGACAGCTGCTCCATGACATAGAGGAAGCTGTAACCAGGGTCCCTCTGAAGCTCTGAGACACAACACCACCCTGCCCCGCCCTGTGCTGGGACATCAGATGGCACTATGAGGAGAGACTCAGGGGGCATGGCATGTGGGCAGGGTCACAGTGCCCTATGAAAACATGTTGCTTTTCTTTTCTTTTTTTTTTTAAATATTTATTTATTTATTTATTATGTATACAATATTCTGTCTGCATGTATGCCTGCAGGCCAGAAGAGGGCACCAGACCTCATTACAGATGGTTGTAAGCCACCATGTGGTTGCTGGGAATTGAACTCAGGACCTGTGGAAGAGCAGGCAATGCTCTTAACCGCTGAGCCATCTCTCCAGCCCCACATGTTGCTTTTCATATCCTTGAGCATTAACTCCCTAGCTGGCCATCTGTTGTAGTGTTACTGTCTGAAAGGACATGGCAGCTCGTGTCCCACTTCACTCTCAGACATTCCCAGCAGCTGCCAGCTCTGCACACGCTCGCTCAGGCACTGCCCATCCAGGAGGCCTCCAGGATTCTCCCCCTGGTGTGCTCACCCTACCAGGTTCTAGCTATCATCTCACTTAACGTCTTCCGAGCAAGGCCTTTCCCGCCCTTGGAAGAGACGAGGTGGAGAGGAAAGCATGCCCAGGTGGTGGAAGGCAGCAGCTGATGCTCTGTTCAGGCCCAGCACTCAGACAACACATGCACTGCTGTACGGCAGGCTTTTCTTAAACTTCTGCTTGCTGGGGCTGTGGAAATGGCTCAGCCGTTAAAACTGCATACTGTACTCCGGAGGCAGAGGCAGGCGGATCTCTGTGAGTTCGAGACCAGTCTGGGCTACAAGAGCTAGTTCCAGGACAGGCTCCAAAGCTACAGAGAAACCCTGTCTCGAAAAACCAAAAAATAAAATAAAATAACTGCGTACTGTACTCGGGAGGCAGAGGCAGGTGGATTTCTGTGAGTTCGAGGTCAGTATGGGCTACAGGGTGAGTTCCAGGACAGCCAGGGCTACACGGAGAAACCCTGTCTCGGGGAAAAAAAACATATTGTCCTTACAGAGGATCTGAGTTCATCTCGCAACATCCATGTCACACAACTCACAGCTCCAGGGGAGTCTAATGCACCCACAAATGTGTGTGCATACCTACATATAATAAAAATAAGTCTAATGGCACATGCCTTTAATCCCACCACTTAGGAGGCTAAGGCAGGAGAATTTGTGAGCTTGTATCCAGCCTGGTCTACAGAGCGAGTTTCAGGACAGCCAGGGCTACACAGAGAAACCCTGAGTTGAAAAACAAACAACAAATTTTTTTCACTTATAGCCCCTTTTTGTTTTATAAAGTTTTATAAGATCATGGGCATAGAAGTAATAGACATAAAAAACCAAATGCTTTTTGATAATAAATCACAAAAAAATATTTTAGGTATGGAGAGGTGGCTTAAGCGGTTCAGGGCAATTGCTGCTCTTGCAGAGAACCAGGATTCGGTTCTCAGCACTCAGATGACTAAGCCTTTTCCTACAGCTTCCTGTGTAGCCTATTTCGCAGATGGGAAGGTAGAGAGAGCGGCAAATGACTCAGCAGAGAATAGCAAAGTGAATGACTCAAAGAACAAAGTGAGAAACGGAGCCGGGATGAACACCGGACATCGTGGTTACGAGTCTACCACCTGAACATTTTCACAAAACATCTCTTTCATCATTATAGAAAAATCCAAGTCAAACCCACAAGAAGATACCAACTTTGCACCCATCAGGATGGCTGCTAAAACCGCACAGAGTAAGTGCTGGCAAGGTCCTGAAGAAACAGGAGCTGATGGTCACTGCTGGCTGGCACGAAATGATGCAGACCCTGGGGGAAAGCCTCAAAAAAGCAAACATAAAATGAACATGGGGGTCCCTGCTTCTACTTCCGAGTCTATACCCACAGCAACCAACAGCACAGCCCAGGCCGGTATTTGAACACATGTGAGCAGCAGCATTAGTCATAATCACTAGAAGGTGAAAGCAACCTGGGGCCACAAACGAGTGCACAAACACAATGTGGTTGGTGTACAGGTGAAAGGGAATCCGACACAGCCCACTAGCTGGGCGTATTTTGAGGGCAGTATGCTATGTGAAACAGCCAGGCCCAGAGACAAATGTTGTGTGTCCACTTACATGACACCTATTGAGAAAGTTCACAGAGGCAAAAGGTGGAATGGTGGCTGCCAGGGATGGCGGGGAAGGAAGGACAGGGATTGCCATTTAATGGGGGAATAGTTTAGGAGTTAGGGTGGTCAGTCCCAGAACCTCCCTAGTGCTAAGTGGACACTCTGCCTCTGATCGTATCTCCCCACTTCCAACCTCAGAGTGGCAGCCTTGCAGGATGAAGGCTGTCCTGGAGTTGTGCAATAGTGAGGATGTCTTCATGCTACTCAGCTGTGCAACTTTAAATGGTTAAAATAGGGGCTGGAGGGATGGCACAGCGCTTGCCAGCACATGCCAGAGGACAGAGGTTCAGTTCTCAGCGCCCACATCAGGTAGCTTACAAAGGCCTGTAACTTCTGCTTCAAGGGATCCAATACCTTCTGCTGGCCTCCAAGGGCACACACACATAGACACACACGCACACACACACACACACACACACACACACATGCACGCACGCGAGTGCGCGTGCGCACACAGAAATATTTAAAAAGCAAATCATAAAAATCGTTAAAATGACAAACTTTCTATTATATTTATTTATTTTTTTCATGACAGGGTTTCTCTTTATTACCCTGGCTGTACTGGAACTCATTCTGTAGACCAGGCTGGCCTCGAACTCACAGAGATCCGCCTGCCTCTGCCTCCCGAGTGCTGGGATTAAAAGTATGCACCACCACTACCCAGCCTATCTATCTTTAAAGTAAAAGATAATTTAGTTTGAGGACTGTGGATGTAGCCCAGTTGGTAGGAATGCTTGCCTAGAATGCAGGAGACACCACATACATCAGGCAAGGAAGTACAGGCCTGAAATCCCATCACTCAACCCTGGTAGAGGCAGGAGGATCAGAAATTCAAGGTCATTCTTGGCTATGCGGTAAGTCTGAGGTCAGCTAGTGAACCATAAGATGTGGCTTTGTTTTCAATATGATAATAACCAAGTTTCCCTTAATGTAAACTATAAAAGCTTCTACATAATAAGGCTGAGGACCTTTATCCGTAATTATGGTCAGGATCATCCTGAGTAACAATCTAATAAAAAATATAATGGGCTGATTCCTCTTCTGAACTTTGGGGACTGAGAAAACACTGTGAATAGATCAAGTACTGTGGACTTCTTGGAGTCTACATGAAAATCCAAAGCAGTAAAGAACAGCCCCAGTCTACTGACTCATTGACTCGTTTGTTCGTTGGTCCATCCATCCATCATCCATCCATCCATCCGTCCGTCCGTCCGTCCATCCATCCCTTTAAATTTTTTTTTTTTAATTTGAGACAGGATCCTTAAGGCTGGCCTCAGACTTGCAGTAATCCTGCCTCTGCCTCCGAAGTGCTGGAATTAGGGTGTGCGTCAACAGCTCCATCTTAACTGCAGATTTTTACTCGGATTCTAAAAACCATCTTTTGACAAAGGGAACAGGAACAAGGCTGGTCGGCCTAGGGGTTGTTCCACGAAAGCTGGCTTCCACAGAGCACAGGGCCGACAGAGGTGTTTTCACGAGTGGGGAGTTTTCTCACGTCACCTGGTCACCGCTCTGCAGAACGGCCTCTGAATGAAGATGGGGACATCTGAGAGGACCTCTTCCCTGAGCTGTTAGCGATGTCACCGGAGCTGTCAACAGCACTGGCTTTTCCCTCCTGAAGCATCTGTCTCTCTAGGGAGCTGAGGCAGTAGAAAACCAGGGCGGGAGACTCTGCACACTCACTCATTCCCACACAGCTAGAGTCTGAGCAGATAGGAAGCAAAAAGGGACTTGTGGCAAGTGGCCTGAACAGAGGATGCCCAAGGCCCCATCTCTGCCATCTACTACACTGCCTACCTCTGGGCCCCTCTTGTCCTCAGAACAGAATCTGTGGACTCCAGAAATGAGGCAAGAACTTCCTCCAAGACCCAAACTCCAGCCACTGCACCCCTGGAGAGTGCGGGCGAGAGCTGAACTAATTCTCTGGCTAGAACATATTGGAGGAAGGTTCTGTGACGTGGCAGGAAACTCACGCGCCAACAACCTTGAAGAGGCAATGCAGTGTGGGCAGGGACAGAAATCCCAGCACTCGTGCCAACTTGCTGTGTGACCGTAGAAAGTTTCTATACCTCTCTGGACCTCAGCTCCCAGTCTGGCCTGCTCTGAAAGATGAGGACAAGAGAAAAGTAAAGGTATAAATGATCCCAATAAACGGCACTCCTGCCAGTAGACAGTCGGGAAGATTTATTTTTCCTTTACTATTTGTATGAATTTTTAAAGTAACTTATTTTTATGTGCATTTGTGTTTTGCCTGCATGTATGTCTGTGTGAGGGTGTCAGATCCCCTGGAACAGGTGGTAACAGACAGTTGTGAACTGCCATGTGGGTGCTGGGAATTGAACCCGGGTCCTCTGGAAGAGCAGCCAGTGCTCTTAACTGCTAAGCCATCTTTCCAGCCCCCTAGTATGATTGATATATATATTTTTATATGAAATATTAAAACATATATTAAATATACATATATATTAAATATGAAATCTTGACTCACCAGCTCCATTCTTGAAGCATTCACTCCTGGGACCCTCAGAAACCCTGAGGCCCTTCACCCAAGTTTCAATTTTCTCTTCCTTTTCAAGGCAGTTCTAAGCCTTCTACAGAGAGGGGCCCCTCCCCCCATCCTCCCGGCTGTGGTCAGCATGCTGAGCCTCCTTAGGTCAGGCCTGCCCTTTCCAAGTCTCACTGTCTACCATGAGCCAGCTCAGAGGAGGCAGGCACCAGGACTGGTAAGGCAGGTTTGGAGGGGGGGAGGGGGCCAAGCATCAAAGAACAAGGAGAGAATTTTGTTTTTCAGGACTGGGTGACAGACACCAATCTTGGATCCCAGGAACCTGGCTCTCCCCACAACCAAACCAACACAACAGAGACAGCCTGTCTAGGGTACTGGCAGCTTAGTCTGGTGTCTATGGATTGGGTTAACAGTTGTTGGATTGGGCCAATAGGAATGATGAACCTCTCAGGCAGACCATGCCAGAGAGCTCTAAGGAAGCCGTGGGAAACCCTCTGAGCTTCATGCATTTTCACTCCTCCCACCTAAAATAAAGGAGAGCAGGGTGAGCACTGCAGCCAGGCAAGGCTTAGACTCTGGCCTGGTGCTAGAAAGTGACAGGATCCCCCCCTCACCCCCCAGCAGAAAGACAACAGCATCTTCCCCAGATACAGACAGAAGAGTTAGGAGCGGCGGCATACTCCTTTAATATCAGCATTTCGGAGAGAAACATGAAGATCAGGAGTTCAAGACCAGACTCACTATATAAAGCAGTCTTAAAACACCCCCCCCCACACACACACACAGGGGCTAGCCATGAAGCTCATTTGTTAGAGCACTTACTAGCATGCATGAAGCTTGCAGGCGGGGGGGGGGGGGGGGGGGGCGGGGCGAGGGGATTCCCAGCAAGGCATAAACCCAGCATGGTTGTGTTTGCCTGTAATTCCCACACCCAGAGGGGAGAGGTAGAAGGATCAGGAGTTTAAGGTCATCTTCAGTTACTCACTTCAAAGCAAGTTTGAGGCTCTGCTGGACTACATGATACCCAGTCTCAAATACACACACACACATGTATGTATAGATGCATATGCGCACCCACACACAACCCCCACACGTATGCATGCATGCATGCATATGCACCCGATGCTGTGGTTCCCCAAGAATGACTCAATCCCCTCAGCTCCCAACAGGTAAGCAATGCCTCCTACCAGTCTCAGCTTGGACTCTCCTTGGCTCTAGTGCGCAGGCCTCTGGCAGGAGGCAGAAGGCAGACAGGTCGTTGATAGGAAACAGTGCTCCTGGCCCCCCTCTGCAGGGATCCCCAGCCTGCCAGCCCCTTCACAGGCATCCTCTCTCACTGAGGAATGCCAAACCTTAACCAAGCCTGGGGAGACCCCGTAGGAATATTTCGCCACTGAGTGGAGCAGTCAGGAGACAGTGGAAGTGATTGGGAAGGTTCTCAATAGAAGAACACAGGTGGGCGCCACACAAGCAGGTCAAATGGGCCACCTTCTAGGGAAAGACAGCCACACTGGACCTGAGAGTGACGTCTCAAGGCAGCCAGACTTGAACCAATTAGGAAGCATATTGGAAATGCAGATTCCTTGGGAGGGGAAGGGCTGGGAGGAGTGGAGAGAGCGGAACTGTGGTCTGGATGTAATTTATGAGAGGAAGGAAGGAAGGAAGGGAGGGAGAGAGGGAGGGAGGAAGGAAGGAAAAAAGGAAGGAAGAAGGGGGGGATGTAAATCCCCAGGAGTTCTGAGATTTTTTTCTACTCAGCTCACACAGTTGTGTGGGGGTAGCTAACACAGCAGGTCTGGGGACCACACTCAGAGAAATCCTGCTTTGAAGGAATGGAAGGGGAAAAAGCTCTTTGCTGCTTTGACAGAATATTGGTTTATTTTCCTGGGATGTTCCTAAGGGGTCTTTGGGCAGATTGCTAATGACTCGTTCTTTGGTCATTGACACAGACACACATCAATGTGAAACACACTAGAAATGAACCCAGGGGCTGGAGAGATGGCTCAGAGGTTAAGAGCATTGCCTGCTCTTCCAGAGGTCCTGAGTTCAATTCCCAGCAACCACATGGTGGCTCACAACCATCTGTAATGAGGTCTGGTGCCCTCTTCTGGCCTGCAGACATAACACAGACAGAATATTGTATACATAATAAATAAATAAATATTAAAAAAAAAAGAAATGAACCCAGGAAGGATGTCAGCCTCTCTCCCGCACACTACAGGATTTCTAGGGAGGTGGGGAGGAAGGCAGTGGCAGGGCCTTGGCATATTATCTCAGGAATGTGTGGGGCAAGGTGAAATACAGTTCACAGGTGAGCCCTACCAGGAAGGGCAGTGTCCCAATCTGGAATGGAGAAACTTCTGGAATCTGGCCACACTTCCTTGCCACCTTCATGCTAGAAGCCAACCAGCACTCTGCTACCTGTGGCTAGTTCTCTACCCTCTGGTTGAAATCCCCAGAGTAGGAGCCAACCTGTGGAGCCCCAGACTCATGCCAGGGTTTACACGTAGAGCCCTGGCTTAGTCGATCCAAGCCTTGGTCACCTTCATGTCTCCTTCCTGTTAGTCCCTTGTTCCCGGGAAACTGGCCCACATGTTCCTGCCTGGGAAGCTTGCCGGGAACCTCACTGCCTTCTCATCTTGCCCCTGCCCATGGTCTGCAATCCTGCCTCTGTGATGTGTTAGGTACCTCACCATCTCCTCATACCCAACAGCCAATAAACACAATGCTCCTGTGAGGATCACGTCAAAACTGGCCCTGTGTTCTCCAGACACCGAGTTCTACGGCTTGGCCTGATCCACTCTAACCTTTGGCATCCAGCCCTGCCGGTCACTATCATGTGGCCTCATGGCCTTGCATTTTCTTAGCAGGTGTGAACCCCTATTCAGGGGAACCCCATCATCCCACCACACCCTGCTTCAATACCTTATCCCATGTTGGGCTTTGAGAATAGCCAAGAAGTTCCTTTCTGATAGCATTTATAGCTGGCTGTAAAAGTGACACCACACTGTGTGGCGTATTCCAGATCAGAGCTCAAAGGAGGCCCACGCTGTACCAAGGAAAGAGGCCACACAACCTGGAATGCTCAACACTCAAGACCTGTGCGTGCATCCCGTGCACTGCTGGGACCTGCTAAAAGTGCAGACTGTTCCACAGCACATGCACGCCATTGAAACCCCTTGCTGTTGCAGTAAACAATGTGTCACTTAAACATTTTTTTAAGAATTAATGCAGATGCTGATTCAGTGGGCGCCTATCAAAATCTCTGAGGTACTTGTCATGAGCTGGCCTGGAGCTCATACCCTCAGGAAGAAGAGTAGAAGATAGAGAAAAATAGGAGTTTGCCGTGGGGGACAATCTGGAACAAAACAAATACTCAGAGCTAGTAGCCACCTGACCCTGGACATTGCCATGAGCTTTAGACAATTGCTCCTCTGGGAAGGACTACCCTCCAGATGCCCATGGCTGGTGACATGGCCCTAGTGAATAGCCGCTATGATCAGTATATGACGATATACCATGAGACTTCAGTTCAAGGCCAGTCCCATAGCTTTTTAATGGGCATCTCTGGTTGCTTGTGTCTAGACTGAGGGCCTGAGGTTAGCCAGCACCTCACACACCAGTTGGGTAACAAGCATAAGAATGCTGAGTTGAATATTAACTACTGGTATTTCTGAGTATTTAAGATTTACTAAATGTCACATTTAGTAAAAAGGTAGATTCATACATGGGAATTCAGAAAAGACAGAGGGAAGAGTAGGGGGACTATGGTACCTCAGTTGCTCCCAGTCTCTTGTTGAGGCTCCCATTGCCCCAGGTTATCTTTGGCTTCCTGAGAACCAACAGCCACCAGCCTTCCCCACCACCCGAGTCCTTGTGCAGTTCTGGTTTTCCAGGCCTGGCCTTCATAGGCCACTGTGGCTTTGGACTAGAATGGACCTTTTGGTTCTTGGTTTTTGAGACAGGGTCTCATGTAGCCCAGGCTGATTTCAAGCCTATTATGAGCCACCATGTGGTTGCTGGGAATTGAACTCAGGACCTCTAGAAGAGCAGCCAGTGCTCTTATCCTCTGAGCCATCTCTCCAGCCCTTCAAGCTTATTATGTATATGAAGATGACTTTGAACTTCTGCCCCAACATCTAAAAGCTGGAATGACAGGAATGCACCATCTAACTTGCTCAACCTGGGTTACGCATGCTAGACAAGCACTATCCTAAGTGACCTACAACCTCCTTAACTAGAAGGGAACTTAACTCAGGCATGAGTAGCAGAAGCAAGGGAAGGCAGGAAAGGCTGGGCTCAGGAACCAGTGTCAGGGAAAGGCGGTGGGGAGCCATGCAAGGGGAACAGCTGAGTGCAGTTCTGATCCACATAGGCTAGGAGCAGAGGACCAGCGCTGAGAATTTGGTAACTTGATCTACTGAGTATTGGCCCTGTGAGGGTGGGGATAATTGGTAAAATTAAAAATTAAACAAAAAGACTCCAACTTACCCTAAATAAAATGGTTTTCTGAATACTGAAAGTTGACCATCTCTACCCCCTAACTGCTCCGAAATCTGAAAATTTTGATCATCAACATAACATGCAAACAGAAAGTTCCACCCCAAAGATACATGCCACAGGAGCAACATCACTGAAAGGTGTAAAATAACCCTTGCCCTGTGCATGCTGGGTGTCCGTGAAATACCTGTGCATATCGTGTTTGGACTAGGCCCCCAGCCCCAAGATGTTGTACGATGTGCATGCAAACACACCAAAGCCGGAAGAAACTGGAAGCACCTCTAGATCTCTGGTTGCAGGCATTTACACTTCATACAGAGCCTTTAAGCTGGATGTTATGAGAGAGACAGAGAGAGGACACAAGGCAAGCTGACGTGCGAAACAGTAAATCAAGGTAAAGGAGTCACAGGAATTTTGCATAGAAGTTTTACAACTTTGCTGTCTTTCTGGAATCGTCCTCAACACAAGATATTTAAGTATGTGTGAGAGAGCCGAGGAGTTTTGTGTGTTTCTTATTTTTGTGGTGCTAAGGATAAACTTTGAATGCCAAGCAAGTGCTCTACCACTGAGCTATACACCTAGCCCAGAAAGGGCTACTCATCTGCTTGTGTGTTTTGTGGGTATGACTGTGTATATGTATGTTTGTGTGGGGGAAGTGGGGAAGGCACATTGTGTGTGTGTAGGCCAGGGGCTCATGTTGAGCATCTTCCTTAATCACTTTCCACCTTATAGAGTCTCTCGTGGACCTGGATCTCCCCAATTCAGCTAGACCAGCAAACTCTAGGGACACTTCTATCTCCATTACCCACATCTGGCTTTTATGTTGGGTACTGAGGCTCAAACTCACCTACACAGCAAGTACTTTACCAAACTGTGCCCAGCCCAAGGGGCTCCTGAGAGCAGGATGCCAGGTGACTGGGAGATTTGGGACAGGAGGGAGAATGCAAAATTCCCCACACTTCCCTATCATCGGTCACGGGTGAAGCACTGACTGCTACAGGCTCTGTGCAGCCTCTCAGGATGCCGCTGGAACTCAGCTCCAAGGGTAGCGGTAGAGAGGACAGAGGCAAGTGTAGAGGCATGGGGAGCTGTAGGTGGAGGTCACAGACCTCCTGTTCTTCAGGTAAGCGGGGACGGGACAAGATACACAGGCTGAAAGCCTCTTCTGGAGTGGAGTCTGGACAGACATAAGAATAGGAAGCCTGAGAGAGAAAGGGGGCCTCAGGCTAAAGAGCTAAGAAGGGATCGTGAGTTGTAGGGAAGGCTGAGGGAATGGCAGTTCTCTTAGAATCTCTTCTGTGACATGCACAGATCTGTCCCCTTGGGGAGTAGTGAGCCACCCTAAGATTCCCTCCTAAGCACTTGGAGGTCTTTTTCCCAGCGTTGGGTCATCTCGAGATCTGGACTAGGGTGAATGGCTTTGGGAATCTGCATCTCAGTCCCTCTCCAGAGTGACACACAGGTCAACAGATCATACTGCCTTGGGGGAGAGAAAGTTCCCTGGCTAAAGTCAGGAATACTATTTACTGCCAGTATGGACTGGTGGTTGTGATGAAGAAAGGCTAAAGAGGTATAGAGGTGGTCAATATAGAGGAGTTATTTAAACTAAAAAAAAAAAAAACCAACCAAACAAACAAACAAACAAAAAAAAACCCTCACGTTTCCACCTAAGAATCTTTCCGACATGGTATGCTATTTTCTAACGCACTACTCTGTGTTCTTATAGTCAGGCATCATTTTGTTTGATCACTGTGAGCACTGGCAGGATGTCTGTCTCTGTTCACTGTACCTGGTCCTTGTCCCGTGCCCATCAGGAATCACACACACACACACACACACACACACACACACACACACCTCTCATGGAATTCTTTTTTTCTTTCTTTCTTTTTGTTTTGTTTTTCATTTCAAGGCAGGGTTTCCTGATCTAGCCCAGGCTGGCCTCAAACTTGTGACTCTCCTGTCTCAGCAGCCTCCCAAGCGCTGGGGAATTACAGGTGTGCGCCACCACACTTGGCTTAGAATTGTAGTGTCACTTCTACCTGATGAGCACAAGCGGAAGGTGATCCACGCGTGGCCAGACCCACTTCCTGCTCGTAAAACCTAAGTCCGAGACGACCCACTTGACTTCTACTGAACTCTGGCTGAGCAAAAATGCTCCAGACCAAGCCCACTGACTATCCTTGCCCCTAAAACCACAGCAAGGTTTGGTTCTTGTCAAACAAGGGTGATTAGGGGCTGGAGAGATGGCTCAGTGGTTAAGAGCACTGACTGCTCTTCCAGAGGACCTGGGTTCAATTCCCAGCACCCACATGGCAGCTCACAACTGTCTGAAGATCCAGTTGCAGGGGATCTGACACCTTCACACCAATGCACATAAAATAAAGTTAAATAAACCATAAAAATATTTAAAAAAAAAAGGGTGATTAGAACCAAATCATCTGATGGAGCTCCAATAAGCAGAACAGGGTCTCAAAGAAGGAGGACGTCTACACCATGGATGGGTTCTTTGGCCAAGGAAACCATTACCAGGAAAGATGCTGACAAACTAAGTAGAATCAGAAGAGCTCACCAATCCTGCGGACTGAGAGGCACAGCTGCTAATGCAGCAGTAGAGCAAGCAGAAAGTCCTAAGTGACTCCAAGTGGCGGTCTTGAAGGGGTCACAAGAAGCTGTGGAGGGAGCCGTGGTTGAAATGGCCTGACTCAGTATTGCTCTCCTTAACAGCTAGCCTAGCCTGACCTCCAGAATGGAGAAGAACGTGAAGGGGGTGAGGTTGTTCACACGACAACTTTGCCACTTGTTAGCTTTGCAGCCAAAGGCAAGTTTTCAATGCCTAGTACCCCAGTTTCCCCATCAGCAGGACGGAGATGGCAAGAGTTCTTGCCCCAGCCAAGGAACTGACACAGTGTAAAGTCTTAATAAGCAATAGACAGTATTAGTTCTGGTCAACAAGTTGTGGTGCAGAAGGGGCGAACACCAGCACCTGCTCTCCAAGAGGCTGGTGGATGCAGGTGCATGGGTGGAATCCAGAGCCAGTCCTGCTGGTGGAGATGGAGCTGAGCCTCGCTCCCAAGGCTGACAACATGAAACAACTTAGAACAATTCATTTCAAAGCGTCACAAACACAATGGAAGTGGAAGATTTTCACATCCAGCCAAAGAGTAGCCTTTGATATTCTACACATCGGGACAGCAACACCAAGGTATAGAAGAGGAAAAATTACGAAAAGCAAAGTACCTGGATGGTCCCTAGATACCCACTTATCCTCCTTTTACAACTATTTTTTTTAACACTTCCTGAATCACCTCAATTTTTCCAAGCAGAACTTTATACCGATGAGTTTTGTGATGATGCTCGGTCTCGCACCATCTCATTCAAGTCTGACCAGAAAGCAGATATTTAGCTGTAGCTGTGAATCTCCCATCTAGACGAATCCGAGTCAACTGGGAATTTTCTGTTCTATTTTTCTTTTTGAGGTGGGGCCTTGCCATGCACTGAAGGTTGAACTGGAACTCACCATGTAGCACAGAGTGACCTCAAATCCTCCACCCTCCTTTCTCTACTTTCTGAGTCACCATTTCTCAACTTGTGCATCTTGACCCCTCTGGGGTCAAACAACCCTTTCACAAGGGTCACCAAAGACCATCAGAAAAGCACAGATATTTACATTACAATTAATAACAGAAGCAAAATTACAGTTATGAAGTAGCAATGAAAATAATTCTATGGTTGGGGGTCACCGCAACATGAGGGATTGTATTAAAGGGTCACAGCATTAGGAAGGTTGAGAGCCACTGTCCTGAGTGCTGAGGTTATAAGTGTGCACTACCACACCCTTTTCTCAATGGGAAATTTTCTAGAAATCCCAGACAGGCTGTACCTGGACCAACTAAGCCAAAATCTCCAGGAGAGGGCTATGTGGGCAGATTTTGAATATTCTAATATGTAGCATTAGGAGGAACTGCTGTCCTTTCTCTATTGTTTCCTAGCTTCAACAACACCCCCCACCATTCTCTATTATGCAAAGAAATCAAAGGTCCTTGATTCCCTGTTGGGGAGTTATAGAGATCCAGTCACAAGAAGAGCAACAGACTTGCTAAGAGGATGGATCAGAAACAGTACACTCTAGATGGTGCATGCCTTTAATCCCAGCACCCGGGAGGCAGAGGCAGGTGGACCTCTATGAGTTTGAGGCCAGCCTGGTCTACATAGAGAGCTCTAGGCCAGTTAAGGCTACCAAAGAAACCCTATTTCGAAAGAAGGGAGAAAGACACACATGCACGCACACACACACACACACACACACACACACACACACAGAGAGAGAGAGAGAGAGAGAGAGAGAGAGAGAGAGAGCTAGAACCAAATACTCTTGGTCCTGAAGCATGCACCTCCTGGCTCAAGTACTCCTGCTACACGCTAGCCACTGAACAATCCAATAACCAGAATGACCAGATATCCAGGTGACCCTGCTCTTTTGATATAGCTCACAAGGTGCTGTGGAGCCAAGGCAAGGAAGGTGGGGAAGACTTTTCAAGTCATCTAAGGGTTAGAGCAATGACAGTGGGATGTCTAGAAAAGGGATTGAACAGTCAACACCAGGACATGATATTAAAATGCTCATCCATTGATGAAGATCAATTCAACTGGCCACACAGAACTGCTCCAAAGACCGTGCAGTGCTGGCCAGCGCAGTGAAGAAGGTAAGGTCTCCTAGAGGACCGTGTTGAGGACTCAATAGCAGGGGACATTGGCCTTCTCCCAACATGACACCCCTGCACTTTCCGGAGTGACAGTGAAGAGAGTTTCCAGGGGTGAGGAAGCTCTGAGTTCCTCAGTGCACAGCTCAGCAGGGTGGGCAGTCACGGACAGATTATACCTTCGGGCTTCTAGCACCTTCTCAGCTTGTATGCTTTGTTTCAACACGTACAAGAAAGCCCTACAGGTCAAGGTATCTGGTTGTCATGGTGCGGGCCTACAATCTCAGTACTCAGTAGGTGGAAGCAAGAGGATCAGAGGTTCAAAGTCAGCCTGGGCTGCATAGTTTAAAAAGCAAGCACATGATTCGGTTAGTGAAACCGGAGCAGGAATGCTCCAAACAATCACGGAAGTGTAATGAAACTGCTTCTTTAGGCCCACTCGTGTATGGAGCAGCACCACTATTCATGACCCATATTCATTTCACTACGGTACCGACTCTTAGCTTATTGCCATGACTGGATGAGTCAAGACATCAGTTCTCACGGTGCAGGGCACAGACTAACAGCCTGACTGACCTGGTGGACACAAATATTCTCGAGCCAGAACCAGTTCCAAGACTTTCTAGTATCTTCTAGGACCTTTTGATCTCTTCTAAAGGTTGGCAATCAGTGCTCCAGAAGGCAAACCTCACGAGGGCAACAACAACAACAATGTTCGTAGTCATACTCAAGGTTGAATCATCAGTGTGGAATGTAGGCTGGCATATTCCAGGCACAACGTCCAATAAATATTTGTTAAATGACTGGATGTGTGGAGATGAGACAGGGGAGAAAGGAAACGGGCTCAAAGGGCCTGGCACCTCTAGCTGTATTTGCATAGTTTCGAGACTGCTAACTTCGCTCACCAACTTGTAGTAAATCCCAGGGACTGGAGACTTTGCATTTCACGACTCGCTTGCTTTCCCAGCACTCAAACCGGCTCACCACAGCAAGTTCTCGGTAACACCCCACGGCGGGCACAAAGGTCTCTGGCTTCCAAATCCAGATTCATACCACCAGCATGGCCTGTCTGTTTTCCTCACGTGGATAAAGGAATTCAAGAGAACCAAGTCTCAGGTCATAATGCAAGTATCTGTTTAACCATTGGCTAGTCTTTCTCAACCAAGTGTCCACCCCACTGCAGTGGGACTTTGCTCTGATCCCCGGCACCGCAAGCCCTCCATAAATACCTGTGAAGTGAATGGCCGACACCTGTCTGGGTGGGACTGATAAACGCCAGGGCCCTTCCGCACCTCCAAAACGCCCAAACCCCCAGATTCTCCAGCAGCTAAAGGGAAAGATAGGGAGGGAAGTGACCCGCTAACAGAGCGGTGACAGGAGAATGCTATGTAAAAGTCTTCTGAGCCCTGCCATGACAACCGCAATTCATTACTCCCGGCTTCACACACAGTCCTGGTGCCAGCTCACCCGCAAGTCACCCTACTCAAGAAATTCCAAAGAAGGGCTTGCCTCTCTGATAAGACCCGGGAGGAAAAGTTTATTGATTTATTCATATTATGAGCGCTGCCAAGATGGCTGGCAGGCACTAACGTCGGCATGGCTCAGGCGAGCTATGGCCATCAAGAGACTTTAGCTGGAAAGGAGGAGACGGTGGGGTTAGCGCCTCTACTGATGCACAGGTGGATTAAGTTAGTTTAACTGGTCGTGGCCTAACTTGTAAAGCATGTTATTTATTAGGCAGTGTGCTGTGATCTTGCACACTGATATCATCTTATCCCCAAATAAACCTTTGGGGTAGGCATGGCCTATTTTACGTCTCCCTATTTTACAGTCGAGGAGGAGGAGCTGGTTCAACGTTGCTTTGCTAGAGGCAAGAGTGCTAGGCCAACCTTGCTGCTCTCCAGCGATTTCAGTGACACAGGACTAATGGGATGGGTCATCCTTACGGTAAGCTACAACCATGCACGTATTGTTCTCTATGGTGACATAGTACGTGCGCTGACAGCTGCGTCTATTTCTTTTGCTGTAGTTACGAAGGCCCCTGTTCTTTGGTTTCCCTTTTTATCAGAACCCAAAGGGAGAGTCTGCAGGGATGGAAGGAGTTTAACACCCCTTGCGCCAGTGTGACCTTGGAATTGTCGTTTGGCCTCTTTCTACCTCAGCTTCCCTATTTGCAGAATGTCAGGAACTATGGTGCACAACAGAGCCTGGAGCACGACAGATGCTGGACAAACATCACTACGAATAATCATTTTTCTTGAGCATCCCCGCCATTCCAGTTATGGTTCACAGTACTGCTTCCTGACCCAAAGGCAAGGCACACACTCGCAGGCAATTCCTGGAGCACTCAGGGAAAAGAGATTGATAATATGGCACCCGCAAAGGCAGGGTGGGAAGGCTGCCCCAGTCACCTCACCGGAGCAGACACCCGATGCCTGTATCTTGACATTTTATCCCTCCAAGTCAGTTGCCAGTTGGTGAATCCCAGGGATCCCCCAATGATGGTCCAAGAACAGGAGAAGCCAAGGTGTTGGGGGTGGGGGTGGGGGAATGGGGAGACTGCTACCAAACCAGGGAGGGACAACAGCAGGCAGCCGACTGGGGAAAGTCAGCAGCTGCCGCTGGCCTGGTGTCCCTGCTGCCAGCGAGTGATGAATGGAAAAGAAAAAGCCAACAAAGGTATCCCTAATCTTGATGCAGCTTCATTTCCCCCCTCCCTGGCTGACCATTGAGCGAGAATTTAAGCCTCCGTCCCTTTTCTTTGGCAGACATTTGAAACTGAAAGATCCCGTTTCTTCCCAACTGGGAGATGTCATGGGTAGAAGCATCTGGGAGGTACTGGGGGTGGGGGGCAGGGGGAGCACGTGACCCCCACACACTTGTCCTTTTTGTTCTCTCCTCCTCATTCTCTCTGCCCATCTACTCTTCCCAGACCAGCATTTTTATAGAATGTTTTCCTTGCCCAATCACAGTGAATGCCTATCCCATCCTCCCATCCCACTGCATTATTTTGGTAAGAGGTTCTTCAGCCTCGGAGCTAGAGGCTTAAATGGCTTGTACGAAGAGGCTAATTAGTAAAATCTTAGTCTTCTCTCCTGCTATCACATTCTGAAACAAGGATTCAAGCCTGGGAGAGGCACAGTGTGATATTTTCATGTAGATTCAGCTCTGGTCCAGCTCTTGGTCCAAGTAGACATGTTCCCTCATCAAAGAGCCCTTTGCTGGTGACAGAAACGCTACTGAGGCCACTTGAAGTGAAGTTGATTCCACTTATCTGGGCCCCTTGCTGAGACAGCGGAGTAGGGAGAGCAGAGAAGCTGCCACATGTCATCGGAGAGCTCTTGCCGCTCTACATAGACAGCCTCTGGCTATGAGGTTATCATTCCCCAAAAATGTCATCAAAATCCTGCCCGTGGATTCTCCCTGAAGCAACACGCTGACCACCTCCTGCTCTCCCATAGCCAAGTCTGCCTCTCCTTCCGTGCACCTGCATTGGACAGCCTTCCTGGTAACTAAGGCAACTTGATTCTCTCTCTTCAAAAGAGTAGTGTTTCTCTCATGGCTACCTGGGACCCTAGGGGACTGGAAAACCAGGTCAGTTTGGCTAAGCCCTCTCCTAGAAGGGGGAGGGATCGGGACAGAGAAGAGCTGCCTCCCCCATTACTCATTCCCTGGATGGCAGGAGATTTGCCCAAGTGACTTGGAAACAACCCTGACCTCGCGGCACAACTTTGCCTCTTTCATAGTCTCTGCCTCCTTTTGTGGCCTCTCAACCCCATTGCTTCTGTGCCCAGAAGGTAGAATAGATTCTAAACAGTCTTCTAAGCTGCCACGGGGCCCCACTGGCTTCTCCTATCAAGGGACTTTAGCAGCATCTTCCCTTGAGATCAATGTCAGATTTGCTCATTCCGAGAGTATGTAGTAACGAAAGCCTAGCTTGTCCAAGGGACTGGTTGTGGGCCCGACATGGGTAGACGAGCCGGGGCAGGGTATGGCTAATAGATAGGGGTATGGATTGAGAGGCCCACCTTGCTGGGTGTTAATTATTACTTACCCTTTCTAAGTTTCCCCATCTGAAGACGGGAAGGGTAACAGTATTGACTGTGTACTGTTGAGAGGATTAAATGATATCCCACTACAAAAGCTAAACCCATAGTGCCGCTCAGAATGAAGAATCAACACATGACATCACTTATCGCTTTAGACATTCATTTGCGGGCTCCCACGCCTCTCTTTTCTTCTTGTTTATCTCAGGTAGTGTTTTATAGTCCAACTATGCCTTGAAATTGACTCAAGATGTTCCCTCGCATAGTAGAGGTCTATGGACTATGCAGGGATGTCATGTGATTATATAACCCAGGCTAGCCTCAAACTCATTATCCCTTTGCCTCAGCTTCCTGCGTGCTGGGAATACAGGGTATTTCATCACGTCTAGCTAAACTCAAGCCTGGATACTGGCAGCAAACCTCTCAAGTAACCTGCATGCAGGTATCAGTGTTGCAAGTGTAAATGTAAAGGGACATTGGGAGTGTAAGCATGGAACACACGCCTTTGGGCAAATTCCCCAGCAGGCCTGTGACACTCCGTGGAAGCAAGCATGTCACAATGGAAACTTGGAAAGTTATGACAGTGAGACCGTGTCCCCAAATCCATGTTAACCAGTAAACACAGTAATTCTCATGGGACCACTGGCATTTTCACTGCTCCACACATTGCAGATTCCAGTGACGCAACACACAGATGACTTAACACGAATGAGACTTGCTTGTCTAGCACAGACCGAAACGCTAAGGAAGAACAGCTCACCAAATAAATCACCATGGTTTAGGAGAACCTGGAGCTGGTGTTTAGGGGAACGTTTCCATAAGAGAAGGAAGGGGATGACCTTTACTCAAGGCTGAAATCGATTTGCTGTGTGACCTTAGGTAAGTCTCTTGTCTGAGTTCCATCAGTGAAATCAGAAGCCTGGATTACATCATCAGCAGGGCCCATTCCAACTGACTGGTTGACTTAGGTGTTTCACAGGTACTTGTCCTAGTGAAAGCTGAAGAACCGACACCCTCCAGTGCCTCTTGCACACCAGGCTTCATGTTGGCACGCCCACCTAACTGCTTCTGCTCATTCAAAGCGCAATGGACTCCTTTGATGGTTTACCTGGAATCCTTTACACAAACACACACAAACAAGCAAATAAAAATAAAAAGCAGGCAAACCCAAGGTGCCAAGAGGATCTGTAAGCTTGCCAAGATCACTAGAGGGCAAGTGGCAGAACCGAGATTCCAGGATCCAAAGGCTCGCCCCTCTTTCCATTATCCGTACTCGCCCCCCCCCCCGCCCGGTTGACCATGGCCACACCAGAATGGTCACAGGTAAGTGAAACCATTCTTGGTTCAGTTCCATTTCCCAAGGCCAAATTCCTGCCACAATGGGGCATAGGTCCTGAGTCAGCAACTTGGTGGGCTGGAACTGGAGGCTGAGCAGTGCAATCATTAGAAATGGGGGCTCTACCCCAATACCGCTAAATAAGTAAATAAATGCATAAAATAGAAACTGCAGGCTCTTTCTAGACTCAGTCTGTCTAACACTCACACAGTTTTTACAAAAGTTGGGTGACTCCACCTGGGGAGGGGCTAGCTCAGTGGTAGAGCATTTGCTTAGCAAGCCGGAGGCCTGAGGTCCAATCCCCCGTGCTCTGAAAATTAATAAGTAAATAAAGTTGGTGTGGCTTCACTGCGTTTAGTCTCCCAGAACCTCAGATAATTCAAGTCCCGGGGCTGATGGGAGGATTTACAGAACTAATGACCCATGTAAAGCTCTCAGCAGACCTCCTGAATACAGTGAAGGCTCAATCATTACCTGTTCTCCACCAAATAGAAAGTAGAGAGAGGGTGGCAAGCAAGCAGTTTTGAAGTTTGTCTACGGCAAGAGTTGTGAACCTGGAGTTCACAGGGCCCAGGATTGTGTGCAGAAAACCTCGTTTGCACAGGGCCTAGAACACGAAGGCCTTTAGCTACTCAAGTACTTTCAACAAAACTTATTTCTGAACGAGTTGACAGCAGTTGGCGGTTTGGTGGCGGGAGAGATTGCCAAGTCCTGATCTCCCTGGGTCTCCAGGACTTGTTGCTTGAACACAGAAAATGCTGAGTTCTCAGGGAGTTCCTGCAAGATCTAAGCACAAAGCCTTCAGGAATCTCCTCAGTAGAGCCAGTCCCCATGAGCCACTCGTCCTCAGCCAACAATTGGGGCATTTGTTTCTATATACCACGAAGCTGAACACATGCGGGAGGCTGGTCCTTGGCTGGCAGCTTCCAGAAGCACCTATGTTCAACTGCAAAAGGCACCCAGCTCTAAGGGGTGTTCAGGGATGGCCTGCGGCAGCACCTGCTTCTCTAGGGACCTGCCCCTCCCCTGATTGGCCTTGACTTGGGTAAAGCCTGGGTGCTACTGCAGCCTTTGGCCCAGTGGGCAGGGTCCAAGCTGCGCACTGGACCCTCTCCCGTTGTTGGGACAACCGTCCTCAGGAATTCCAGCCTCCCGGTCTTCGCTGGGTGAGAAGAGGAGAGAGCTGGCAGAGCTGGCAGTTTGGCTGCTCCCCCCCCCCCCCGCTCCCCTGGTGAAAGGGGGAACTGAAAACTGGATTCTCTACCCCCAGCAGCTCCACGGACAGCACACAAAACAGCTTAGTCCCAGAGGGTGGAATGTGCCAAGACATTCTTTAGGGTTGGTAACCGGAGACACTATTTTGTCCTTGGTGGCTGAGAAATCCCTTTTCCAACTGAAGGACCATTTGACTGACTTCTTTGAAATTCGGGGGAATGGGTGGGCATGGCTGTGATGTGTGCTCCGATACACACACTCTTAAGGAGTGGGATTTCCTTAAATGTGATCTCTCACTTGTTTGTTTCCCACTATTAACTAGTTGTGGAGATGGAACTAACCACTCTGGGAGACTCTGCCTCCCCTTCCTAACCCCCCCACAAAACAAGGTCGGCTCTTTTCAGCCTTTGTGCAGCTGCCCCCTGCTCCTAGACAATTCCCATCATAGCCTCTTCTCCTCAGAATCAGCTAAGGTAAGGAAAGACAGGAAGGCTGAAACCAAAGCTCTGGAGAGCCCATGGAGTACACTTAGCCAACCTCTTCCATCACCCAGGGAGACTCAGGCCTTACAGAGGGTAAGCAATGAGCCCATGCCCACACAGGCAGAGTTAAAAGGCAGAACCCCTAACCAGGTGTACAAGAGATTTCAAAGATGGAAAAGCAAACATCCTTTGGACAGCTCCATCCCAAAACTCAAAGGGGCCCTGGAGAAACCCAGTGCTGGCGGGATGAGCAGAGGGTGCAAAAATAAGGAATAAAGAATGTGAGACTCTCCATCAAGCACCCATCATGGTTGTGACTTCTCACCAAGGCAATCTGCCTAAAAACAGAGGTTGCTTGGGCCTGGCCTGGTACAGAAAGTAAGACATACTATCTAGTCAAAGTAGAACTTTATTTTTTTAAGATTCTTTTCTATTAATGACAATGTATATTAATAGTTTCTCATTTGTTAAAATGATACAAAAATTTTAAAGTGAGTTGAAGTACAGTCAAGCATTAAGCCACAGTTCAGGTGGATATATCAAAAAGTTATGAATTATGGCACACAACTCTATAACCTGGGATACTATGTTCTAGCTAGGTCAGTTCTTGGAATGCTATTCACTTGCCCTCTTCCAAGGGATTATTTGTATTTTTGAGAATTTTCTATGTTGTATTATTCCGTCAGATGCATGCTCATCAAGGCTGGCAGGGTAGTCCTCACCCACAAACATGACATCCTTCTGCTAGCAACACCCATGCTCAACTGCTGGGACTTACAGTGTAGGACACACAAGTTTGAAGTTGTCTGCTCTAAGGAAAAGACAAGGGAAAGGAGTTGCCAAGCTCACCAATACAGTTCTAGATCCCCTGGGATACCTTGACCTGAGAGGCGTGGGGAAGAACGGAGGACACCAGTAGAGGTTACGAAGTCAGAGAATAACAACTTAGTAAAAGTGGAAAGAGCCAAACAGTAGAGCACATCACATCCCTGGGTTTCCGACTTCCTCTTGTGTTTAAAAATGGGAAAATGGGCTAGATGCAGTGGCACGAACTTTTAATCCCAGCAGTCTGGAGGCAGAGACAGGCAGATCCCCTTGAGTTCCAGGCCAGTCAAGGATACATGGGAAGCTCTTATCCAAAAAAACGAAACAACAACAACAAAAACGAACAAGCAAACAAAAAACAAAATATAAGCCAGGCAGTGGTTGCTCACGCCTTTATTCCCAGCTCTCAGGAGGCAGAGGCAAGGTGGATAGAGGCCAGCCTGGTCTACAGAGTAAGTTCCAGGACAGTCAGAACTGTTACACAGAAAAATCCTCCCTCAAAAACAAAAACAAAAACAAATAAACAAAAAACAACAATAAAAAAGCCTCAACCAACAACAACAAAAAAACAAAATAAAACCCCACCACAATATATAAATAATAAATAAATAAGGGAAAATGAGAGTTGGGAGTTGGTGAAATGGCTCAGAGGGTAAGGAACAAACCTGACTCTTACAAGTTGTTCCCTGACCTCCACATGTGTGTGCACACACACACACACACACACACAGGTGCGCGTATACATACACACCATTAGTAAGCACTGAAAGAGCAAGAGGTGTCAAGTTGGGGGGAGCATGGGAAGGACTTGGGCTTGCATTTTCTGTATCCTTTGTAACTTTGTTCTTTGATACAAGGTCTCACTCTGTAGCCCTGGTTGGCCTGTCTTTTTGAGTTCTCATTACTACTCCTTCCCTTTATAGCAGACTATTAACCATACACAAAGGGAAACTGAGGCCAAAAGATGAAAGCAGCCTGCCTAACATTCTGGAGCGTTAGATTTTTTCTTTTCCAAATTACATGAGGACCAGAGTTGAGCAAAGAGTTGCACTTATGAAATGATGACTGAATGGATGGATGTACTCAAGAGAAATTGAATTCATGCTGTCTGGGTCTTTTTGCTTTTTGTTTTTGTTTTTTCTTTAATCTTGATATACCGGGTCCTTCATCTTAGGTGCTTTACTGGCACCTAACCCCCAAGGTCACAGACCAGGTGAAAAGGCAACATTCCTGGGACAGTCTACCTGTCTCAGTCAAAACTACTACACCCAGCGAGGTGCCCACCAAGGTCAGGACTGGTTGAGGAGCCTCGGCCCCAGGAAGAAGAAAGGGAGGAGAGGAGGCTACCGGCATGGCTTTGCCAGGGGCCTCTCACCTCCATCTGCATCCTAGCAGCTTCCAGCTTGCTGTGAGATTCCTGGAGAACCAGTCTCCCTCTCTCGCCCTCCCCCGCTCCCTCCTTCCCCTCCCACCTCCGGCTTCCCCAGACTTGTTCCAAAGCTCTTCTCAGCAGCCAACGAAGCACCTGTCAAAAAGCTGCTTTCTTTTCGCCAAGCAGAATGTCCTTCCTCCAGGAGTCTCCTAGCGACCCTTGGGCTCCCTACCACCCCTCGATACCAGAACCACCTCCTCTCAGACAGGGGAGTCCCCAGGGAAGATTTGCTTCACCTGACTTGGTCTTTGCCTTCATCCTGGCCAGACCCCTCTTTCTAAAAGGGTCGGGGACTCCTCTAGGGCTTAAGGTCAAAACTCTGGGCAGGTGCCACTGGGGCCTAAGTCCTTCACCTGGTGCTGGTTGTGGGTGGCCCGCTTGGCGTCCACCCTTCTCTGCAGCTCTTAGGGCAGAAGTGCAGCCCAAGAAGGGGTGAGGGTGTGGAGGGGGCAAACTAAGACCTTCTAAGAGGCACCCAGAGTTGCCCTGCACACCAAGGGCAGGTGCGGCCCAGGCGCGGTGCCGGGTCCGGATCGGAGCTCCCCGGGTCCTACCTGTCCCGTGGGTCGATCCAGCTGGTGGTGCGGTTCCTGTGGTCTATGTAGTAGACCTTGCCGTCGAAGTCGCGCGCCTCCTCCCAGCCCTCCGGCAGGGGTAACTCCGGCCGGGGCATCTTCCCGAGCGCGGCCCGCGCTCCCCCATGCAGCTCGCGGCCGCCGCGGGGCTCAGCGGCTTGGCTCGGCCGCTTTGGGTCCAGGCGGCCGCCGAGGCAGCATGATCAGGGGGTGGCGCCCGCGGATCGGGGGCCCTAACGGGGGCCGGCCGGAGTGGCGCCGCTGTCCATGCGGCCCTGCGGCCCCAGCCCCGCACCGTCCGCCTCTCACGCTGCCATGTGCGCCCGCCGCGGCGCCCAGCCGGCCCGAGTGTGTGGCCAGCCGGCCGGGAGAGCGGCCCGAGCCGCCGCCTGTCGCCTGCCTCCGCCGCCGTGCGCCGCGCTCCACGCCGCCGCCTCCCGCAGTCGCTGCCGGCGCCCCGCCGTGCGCCCCGAGACTTCTGCCTCCGCCAGGTGTGGCTCCGGCGGTGCAGGTAACAGCGCTGCCCCGGAAACGGGAGGCGGAGCGCCGGGCTCCGGGGTTCCCGGGTCTCCTCCCCGCGCCTAGCGCCGCGAGGGCGGGTCCTAGAGCCCCAGACGCGCCCCCTCGTGGGACAGTCCCAATCGCCGACCACCCCTGCGCTGCCCCAGGAGGCTAGGCTCTCTCCACGCCGAGTGGCCAGGCTCTTTGCACAGGTGCCCCCAAATCTCGACACACCCTGTTTTCTGTGATATAGAATCAGGAGTCAGGCAAGAAGTGGTTAAGTTAAAACATTCTTGCAAACCGGGGAACATAAGTTTTCCAGGATCTCTTGTCCCTTCCCCCAGCGCTCACACCATCTGTCTCCCTCCTATTCAATTCTCCCCACGTTGTTTCAACCCTCCCTCCCCTCCGTAATTTGCAAGTGTAGCTGGCTTTCCTTAGGGTCCCTAAAATTAGGAATGCTATGGATCTGCTTCCTTAAAAGAATTTCCAGCGCGTGGCAAGGGAGGAGAAGGAAGGACATACCTTGCCAGTCAGTTATAGTGAAGTGCACCTGTCTTTCAGCTACACAAGAAGCTGAGGCAGGAGGATTGTTTGAATCCAAAAGTTCCAAGCTAAGTCAAAACAGCAAACATAGAAAAAAAGAAATGGAAAAAAAAAACAGAAAAGGCTATAGCAAGAATAAATAAATGTCCTGAGAAACTAAAAATACTGAATTAAATACAAAAAGAAGATGGAGTCTTCCAGTCAAGAAACCTCTGGCTTTGCCCTTGTCTGTTCCCTCTTAGGTCTGGTGTTTCCCTAGTTTGAATTTAATCGTACCTGAGACAGGAAGCTGGATTGGAAACATGAAGTCCAGTGCCTGGGTATCCCCTCGTCAGAATCCCTTTGTTTGGGAAATAGCCAGTCAATTCCCTGTACTGTATGGGAATCTCCTGTTTGGGCTTCAACTCCTTTTGATAGACAAGGCCTTTCAGGGTGTCCTGAGGCCTGACCTAGGGGATTAGTGGAGCCCTCTTCTCTTCTTCATTCTATAAACACTAAGCTTCAAAGTCGGGGATCTCAGACCTTAGTGGGGGGTCCTCATCACCCAAAGGCTGGAGTTCTCCCTTCCTCTACAGCTCCTCCGATGGGTCAAAGCCCTCACTATTATAAACTCTTCTAGCTGTCTTTATTTGTGCTGTCAGGGATCAAACCCACGGTGTCACACCCTGTCCCTGAATTGTAACCCCAGCAAAACCATCCAGTTTGTTTTGATTCTTTTGCCTTTCCAGACATAGCTCTGGGTGGCCTGGAATTCACTATATAGATCAAGCTGGCTTTGCTACCTCTGCCTCCCAAGTGCTGAGATTACAAGCATGAGCCACCACACCATGTCCAACACTTCCCAATTGTTGGTTAGAATAATAACCCCGAAATAAAGGTGACACAGGCCTGCGTGCTTCCGTACACAATCTCAGTTAATCTTCACGAGAAAGCTTTGGAGAAGGTGGGTATATATTTGTACCCAATCTGGAGATGAAGAAACTGAGGCTTCAAGATGACCAGGGAATAGAGCTAAGAAGATATACAAGCCTATCTCATTCTAGCACCAGTTAAACGGCCACTCAGTCATCCTGCATTGGTTTTTGTTTGAGTTTGGGGTGTTTTTTTAAGAGTCTTGTTATTCAGCCCAGGGTAGCTTTGAACTCACCATCCTCCCGCCTCCCCCTCTGAGAAATGTAATAACTTAAGATGCCTTCCACCTAGTTGGGACGAGCAAAATGATGTGAGAAAAATAAAGGCTTAAGCCATTACCCCAGAAATCTCGTGAGAGTCCATTTGGAGCACCCTGGCTGGTGACCAACACACGTCTATGATGTGTGGGTCAACTGAACGCCTTTCTGCTTTAAAAACCCATGTCTTTTCCTTCTGGAAAAGCACGCGTGGCTGCTATGACAAGCCTGATCGGTGTGTGTGTGTGTGTGTGTGTGTGTGTGTGTGTGTGTGTGTATTTTCTAAGCTTCCTCTCTGGATGTGCTGTATCCCAGATCCCCACAGCCTGGCATTTTCCAGGGGTTTTCTCCTCTAAGCCTTTACACCAGGCCTCAAAAGCAAGAATTGGTTCCTTAAAGTCCAGGCCTTCCTGCCCCAACAAAAGGTTCCCAGGTTATCTTCCAGGAGCTGCAAACAGGGTGATGTCATCTACAGATGGTGGCCTGCCCCCCTGCAATGCCGGGTGAATCATCTCCAGGCTTTCAGAGGCCCAGGGCAAGCATGCAAGAGATTAAAGGTAAAACCTGCTGAGCCTTGTTATAGGTTGAATTGGTTGTTGTTCTACAGGTGACTGAACCACGGGAATTCAAACTGAAGACAGCCCCAGCCTTCTTGGCCTTCCTTTTAGGACACTCTGGCTTTCAATGTGCTGAGTTCAAGAGTCTGGATATCATAGCTTTGGGGCTGAGCAGAGGGAACTACCAGCCACACCAAGACTGTCTTTACTTTCACAGGCAGGTGGCTCATGGGAGATGACTGCACAGGTTGTTTTGGTTTTAAAGTCAGTGTTCATTTCAACGACAATAAAGACCATTTTCCACACATGTCTCTTTTTTAAAATTTGATTTTATTGACCTCTACATTTTTCTCTGCTCCCCTCTCTTCCTCTCCCCTCCCCTCAACCTTCTCCAATGGTCCCCATGCTCCCAGTTTACTCAGGAGATCCTGACTTTTTCTACTTCCCATGTAGATTAGATCTATTTATGTCTCTCTTAGGGTCCTCATTATTGTCTAGGTTCTCTGGGATTGTGATTTGTAGGCTGCTTTTCTTCGCTTTATGTTTAAAAACCACTTATGAGTGAGTACATGTGATAATTGTCTTTCTGGGTCTGGGTTACCTCACTCAATATGATGTTTTCTAGCTCCATCCATTTGCCTGCAAATTTCAAGATAACATTATTTTTTTCTGCTATGTAGTACTCCATTGTCTGCACACATGTCTTATGAGATTTCATGAGAATGAGGAGGGAAAATTAGGTATGAAAGAAGAAAGGGGAAAGGAGAGGGAGGAGGGAGACAGGGAGGCTGGAGAGATGCTCTCTGGGCAAGAGCATGCATTCCTTTCTAACAGGACAGGGATTTGATTGCCGGCACCCATACCAGGCCACTCATAAGTGTACCACCTGCTCCAAGGGATCGGACACACCTCTGGTCTGCAGGCACTAGCAATCACATGCACATATACATACAACACAAGATAATAAAATAAATCTTAGAGAAGGAGAGTGATGGAGAGACAGACAGAGAGAGGCGGGAGAGAGAGAACGGCTATAAGAGAAGTGGTTTCTGACTGGCAACTGCATGCTTTAAGGGCCTGAAGGCTTGGAGAACTTTTCCTAGAATTTGACTCCCCACTCTATGCCTCCCTACCTCATGCTGTCTAACCCACATGTCCTGGAGAATGCACACTGTGATGTTCTGTGCCTGAGCCAAGTCCCCTTTCTTTAGTCATGCATTACTTGAGATTCATAATTGTGCCCCGGATTGGTGGTTTGAAACACATCCTTAGCCAGAGAGAAAGTCTGGGTAGAGGAAACCTTGGCAACGGGAGAGTCCAGGCAGAGGACATTTCTAGTTTACCTCTGGGTACTCAGGGCTTAAGACAGTGCTGCGGAACAAATTGGGCCGAGTCTAAGATAGCCTCCTCATTTTCCAAAAGAGAAACAGTTTCTGTGCCTAATGAATTGAGCCCTTGTTCTTACTGGTTCCACTCTATAGAACCGAACTGAGACTCTAAAAGGCAAAACTTTCCTACAGTAATAGAGCCCAGATTCCAAAAGTGGCTTCCAGTGATATAAATATATATTTAAGACGGATCTCATGTAGCCCAGGCTGGCTTCAAACTCACTTTGTAAGAGAGGAAGACGCTGAACTTCTGATCCTCCTGCCCCTACACACTGAATGCTGAAATCACGGGCACATTCTACCACACCTAACAAAGTGAAACTTCAGGGCCACAGTCTGGTTGGAAGGAGTAGGGTAGTGTTTTCAGCATAGACCACCTTTGAACTCCTGCTTTTAACTGGTTGTAGGTCAATTTGGAGGGAGAGGAGAAAACCCTGGAGATCTGGGAGGACAGCCAGAGTCAGACCATGGAAGAGCCTTTGTGAGCCGAGGGCTCTGAATTCGAAGCTGAGGTTATACACATCTCCTCCACCCTTGCCCAGAGCTGTCATCAAAACCCACTTTAGGGGCAGGAGGGGCATTTAGCAAGTGGGGAAGCAGGGCATTTTCTCTCTGTGGTGCCAGCCTCCCTTCCCAGCTCCTTCCCTTCCAGCTTTATTCATTAACTGAACTGGATTTCTCCCACACCAGTGGCTATCCTGGAGCTGGCTGGACAGGTCGCATCCATCCTATTTCCAACTCTCTCATCAAAGAGTCCTCTGAGGCCTGGGAGCTGTTGTGTCTTTCACCCAGGAGGAAATGAATTATGCACTGTAGGAGGTGGAGATGAAATCGCGGTTTCAAGCGTGGGGGTGTGCAAGGAGAAAGCAAGCCTGCGAGCAGAGGGCGGGAACCGGAGCACAGAGCGCAGGCGTGCTCTCCTCCACTCCTACCCCAGCAGTTCGAGCGGAGCCCTGGTGGGAAATGGGGGTGGCGCGAGAGCGCAATAACTAGCGGGCTGGCTGCTAGTCCCCAGGGTATTTATAGCACTTCATCGCCATGGTACCCAGAAGCTTAAATTAAACTCTAGCCCAACCACTAGAGATGCTGAGGGTGGGATGCTCTTTACCTGTACACTGTGCAGGTCTGACCCTGAAGCCTCAGAAATTTAGTCACGTGAAGATGAGCAAAGCACGTGAATTTTATAAACCACCGGGCAAAGAAGGAAGTAGGGGCGTGGCTTAAGCCCAGATAACCTGCCTCCACTAGGTAGCTGGGTAGAGAAGGCAGGAAACAACAAACCATGGCTGAAAGTTGCTTCTTTATCTTGGTGGATGTGTGATTTAGTGTGTGGCGCTGTGCCCCTCTGAGCTTCAGTTTCCCCGAGGGTAAAAATGCCCACTGGAATTCGTTATGCAGACCAAGCTAGACTCGAACTCACAGAAACGCTGGTGCTTTTTGCCTCCCAGGTGCTGAGATTAAAAGCATGGGCAATTACTCTGACCTAAGTTGCCTATTATCCATGACACCTAAGTGATACGATGCAACGATTGGCTGTAATTGTCCACGAACTCTAGAACCACCTGGAAAGAGAGTCTCAAGGATGAACTTTCTAGATCAGGTTGGGTTGTTTTGATCATCTTAGTTGAGGTGGGAAGGTCTGCCTATTGTGGGATGCAGCATTCCCTGGGCTGGGTATTGGAGGATTGGAGGAGGTTAGCAGAGGTCGCTTTTTTTTTTTTTTTTTTTTTTTGGTTTTTTGAGATAGGGTTTCTCAGTAGCTATGGAGCCAGTTCTGGAACTCACTCTGTAGACCAGGTTGGTCTTGAACTTACAGAGATCTGCCTGCCTCTGCCTCCCAAGTGCTGGGATTAATGGCGTGTGCCACCACTGCCTGTCTTCCCTCTGCAGCAGTGACGGTTTGTCACTTGGACTTTTAAGCAGGCAAATAAATCCTTTCCCCCTTAAAGCTGTTTTGTCGGGGTATTTTGTCAAAGCAACAGTAATGAACTGCGAATGGAAACAAAGGGCTTGGCTCAGCCCTGAGACTCGAAGTTCTTTTAAGGGCAGGAATTATGATTTGGATATAAAGTATTCATGCCAGGTGTTTTGGCACACATCTTTGATCCATGCATTTCCTAGGTAGAGACTGGTGGATGCCAGTGAGGTCAAGGGTAGTCTGGTCTACATAGTGAGTTCCATTTGAGGCAGGGTCACATAGTGAGACCCTGTTTCAAGAATAAATAAATAAATGAGGAATTCCCCCCAAAGGCTTGATCCGGACCTGGGGATGCTGTCAAAGGAAACTGGAGTAAGACAGTGCTAACATCATCAACGTTCATCCACTGATGAATTCATATTAAATGTGCTTGGTCGGAAGAAATGGGTCACTTGGGGGGGGGTTGCCTTCAAAGGGTTTATCTTGTCCTGATTCCCTTTCGTTTCTTTCTTCTTTCTTTCCTATGCTATGTTTCTGCCTCTGCACAGACTTAAAAGCTGCAGAGCCTGTGAGCCCAACCATCTGAATCCGTGAGCCAAAAGAAATCCCTGTCCCTGGCTTCCTCGGGTATTTTGTCACGGTTACGAGAAACAGTTGCACACAATCGGTTCCTTTGCCCTTTCAGCTCCATGACTTGTTTACAACAAACCTTTTTTGTTTGCTTCCCATGCGCCAGCCAAGATGTTGTGGCACAGAGCTGGTTTCATATGAGCTCATGGAGCTCATAACGTAATAGGGGCGGGCGGCATAATAAAGTCAGTAGGCAGCTGTAAGTTGTTATCGATAACATGAAGGACGCAGAGAGCTCTGAAGGTTTTTGTAGGGTAGGGGTTGGCTGAAAATGGACATGAGACAGGACCAGAGGGGGAGGACAGGGTGAAGAGGTGACACTGAAGCAGAGACCAGGGGAAAGTATAAGAGCGTACGTGCGTGCTAGGTCAGCCAGCGCTTCTCAACCTTCCTGATGCTGCGGCCCTTTAATACAGCTCCTCCTGCTGTGGCGACCTCCAACCATAAAATTATTTTCATTGCTACTTCATAACCTCAGCAATTTTGCGACTCTTATGAATCATAATGCAAGTATCTGCTTTTTGATGGTCTCAGTTGTCTTCAAAGGGGTCTTGGCCCACAGGTTGAGAACTGCAGTTCCGGAATAAGGGAACAGAGGGGCTAAGGAGCCAAAGATGTAGTTTGACCAGTGTGACAAAGAGCCCTGTAGGCACTGCTCTGGAAAGAGTTGCTGGGTGTTCCCCAGGACAAGCGGGCTCTCGCATCTCTTAAGGCCTTTAAATCCTAGAACACGTGAGGCAGAGGCAGGCCGATCTCTGAGTGGGAGGCCAGCCTGATCTACAAAGTGAGTCCCATGACAGACAGAGCAACAAAGAGAGGCCCTGTCTTTTTTTTTTTTTTTTTGGTTTTTTTTTTTTTTTTTTTTTTTTTTTTTTTTTTTTTTTTTTTTTTTTTGGTTTTTTGAGACAGGGTTTCTCTTTAGCTTTGGAGCCTGTCCTGGAACTAGCTCTTGTAGACCAGGCTGGTCTCGAACTCACAGAGATCCACCTGCCTCTGCCTCCCGAGTGCTGGGATTAAAGGCGTGCGCCACAACCGCCCAGCTTTTTTTTTTTTTTGAGGCCCTGTGTTGAAACAAACAAACAAACCTAAAAACCAAAAGTAAACATATAAAATTTAAAAATATTTTTAATTGTTTTGTTTATGTGTATGTTCAGATATTTTATGTGAATGTGTGCCCTGTGTATGCAGGTGCCTAAAGAGGCCATGAGAGGGAAAGAGGCCCTAAATAATTGCCGGAGATCGTAAGCTGCCCAGCGTGTGTATGCTGGGAACTGAGCTTGGGCCCCCTCAGAGAGCAGCAAGTGCTCGCAGCTGCTGAGCCATCTTCCCAGATCTCTCAGTTACAGGCCACCACTCCCTGCATCTCTGAGAGCCTCACGGCTGAGATGCTTCAGCTGCGCTGAGACCGCCATTCTAAAGCGGCCATCAGCTCAGCACTTCACGTGCTACAGGTGAGGTGGCCTGGCCATCATAACTTTATATGTCCTTCCTTCTCACCGTACGGTGAGGCTGTGTGTCCTTCATGCCGAGACTTCTCCAGCTTAGATGTGGCTTCTTGCTACGCCTCTCAAGGTTGATCTGTAATCCCTTCCATCTTCAAGAAAAAGGTCCCTCCCGCACGTCCTCTTCCGGACCACAAACCTCAGTGAGGACAGATTTCTTGGTTCTTCAGTTTTTCTTTCTTTCCCCATCTCCAATGCCCAAGTCAGTCCCCCCACAGATAACCCCTGAGGACAAAACTATTGCTATTGAGGTGGGGACTGTGCCCTGGTCAGAGCCCAGGGCATATTGTCACTACTTTTTTGCCCATTTTTCCCGCTTGTAGGGAGCAGATGGCTTTAGTCTGTTGGAATAATTAGGAGCCCATATGCCCTTCAAAGAAATAATTTGCCCATCTGTAGCGAGGAATGAGAATTATGCAGTATCCAAGGGTCCTGTATGAAAGGAGTTTTGCCGGTGAGTCCGAGTTTGAAGCGTCTTCCACGGCTCTTTATCTTTCCAGAGCCTTCTAACTTTGAAAATGTTAGAAAGAAACCAAATAACAATACGGATCCACTGATTCACTAGGGATCCTGGATGACTTCACAAGCAGACAAACACACTAGCAGCAGCATTCTGGAGATTGCTGGAGAAATGGGGATGTGGCTTGCATCTCAGGCGGCCGCCAACATCATGTCAGTGTTAAGCATCTGGGGATTTACAGTGGTATGGTAGTTATGCAGAAGAATAATTCTTGTGCTTAGGCACTCTCTGATGGCACACTTAGGAGTGCTAGGCCATCTGTAATGTACCTTCAGATGTTCCCGTCACCACTAGACCATTTCAGAGGGAAGGAGAGAGTGTACATTGTGACCAAGATGTTAACAGCTAGCAAATAGTAACAAAAGATTGTATTCGGTGTTTTATTAAACTCCTGCCTGGTTTCTCACAGTGTCTCATATGGAATATTTCTCCATCAATACTGGCTGAACTACAATAATAATTACTAGGTTGTCTAAAAATGTGCACTGAATTGCTTAAGATGAACTACTAACATCCTATCTATTAACTTTTGATTTGGAGCCTGGAGCGGCTTCCTAAACTATGAACCCAGCAAACTGCTATCACACGTCTGGTGAGCCATATGGCCTGAGTTCAAAATATATTTCACGGAGCTTTTATTTCACAGATCTTAATATTTTGTAGCAGATGCGTTGATAAAGAATAGGAAGGGTGGGGAGGAACTTGGGGTAGCCCAAGCAAATCAAATTAGTTCTGTGTGGCTGTGAGTACATGACACAGGTCCTGGCCTGATGCTAAGAAGGATGGAGTCCTCGCCTGTCCACCTTTCTGGACAGATCCTTCTGTGACCCTGGAGTAGCTCAGCTGCAGGTGACCGATATCTACTCCACTATCCAGCATAAGGCCAAAACTTCTCTGAAGACTGAAGATGCACACATTCCTAAAATTAGGGATTTGTGAGCAGGCAGACTCTTGGAGTTTGCATTTCCTTATGACCATGTGGGAATACCTAAGTTTGGCCTAAATACAGAAGCTTTCATATCCTACAGCCCTCAAAGTGGAGTATTAGACCTTCAGAGAAAGGGCCTGCCCTGTGACATGGGCTGGGTACATGATGGAGCAGACATTTTGTGGCTTTCAAAGTCTGTTAAGCAGGGGCTTCCTTGAGGGGCAGCACTGACCACAGCAATGAAGAAAGGGTCTGTTAGGCCAACAGCCACACCATTCTGCACGTACCTGATCTCATCTGATCGTCAAAACTAAGCAGAACGACTGAGCACACACTCTGTACCAGGGTTGGATTTGTCACTTTTCATACCCCAAACGCATTCCAGCCTCCAGGCTGGGGCTCCAGACTCAGGCCTGCTTGGCATAAACATCTAGGATTCTACGTATCTGGTGTAATTTAACCCTGGGCATGTAGAAAATTGCATCAGTCCGTGAGATCTTGCCCCTGAGAACTTGGTAAAGTTCTAGATTAATCTAAGCAGGCATCTGTATGCTGCTATTTTCAGAGTATGAGCCCTCCTCTGCAAGTTCTCACGCTCAGCTCTCATGACCACCTCAGAAGAGAAGTTAATTTCCAGTCAGCAGGTTAACAGGTCATGAGGTCGCCCCAGGGGAGGGGTACTTTCATTATAGCAGGGGAGAGCCTGGATCAGCAAGGAAGCAAATCTCACCTCCCCTTGGGACCACCTGGCATGGACTTAGCCACTGCCTGGAGAGCTTGCCTGCCGCGAAGTCCTCCCACCACAGGCCCGGGAACTCCCTTCCTCCAGGTGGCGGGGAAGCTGCCATCTGTGCCGCATCCTCTGGCGCTGAGGGAGCCAGGCTGGGTTTCACTATTGGAGCTTAGTTGCCAGAAAGCTGGCAAAGGGAAGGCTGGTGTCTGTTGGGGCTGGAAGCCAACAAGTTCTTCCATCTAGGGCCCCAGCTCAAACCTCTAGAACCCATAACAAGGTTGGGCTGAGCCAGAGGGAACTTGAGGTTAGAAGATAGGCTTCGTGGAGTCTGACTTAGCACAGAGTATGTGCCCCGATCTCCCTGGCGGTTGACCCTCTGATGAATGAATGTATGCAACTTGTGTGCTCTCAAGTATTGAACGTAGGTGAGTGGCAGCGATCAGATGAGATTTGGCTCTGACACCAGGGGCTGACTCTGACTCATCAATATCTTTTCCACTGAAGACCAGTGGAGCAAGATTCTTCCCACTCTATGGTTCTTTTACAGCAGTGGGTGTCTGTAGTCCCCGCCACTCAGGATGCTTAGACAGGAGGATTTCTTGTTGCCAGGAGCTTCAGGCCAGCCTGAGAAACACAGTGAGAGACCTCATATCAAAAATAAACTAACCAATCAGACAAACAAATGAACCCTTAATGTGGGTTGTGTGTGTTATGACAGTGTGTGTTGTGCTTGTCTGGTTTTGTTGCTGTTATTGTTAATTACATTCTAATTAATTGTGTGTGTGTGTGCATGCGTGTGTGTGTGTGTGTGTGTACATATGCCATGACACATGTGTGGAGGTCAGAGAATAACTTGTGAGAATCAACGAGTGCCTTCTGCCCTGTGGGTCCCAGGGGTCAAACTCAGGCTGTCAAGTAAGCTGGTGGGTATCTTTGCCTACTAAGCCATCTTACTAGCCCAGATGTTAATTTTGTGGGGCACAAGATCTCACTGTTCAGCCCAGGTTGACCTTACAGTCATGATCCTCCTGCCTTGGTCCTCCAAATGTTGGGATCACATGAGTGAGTCACCACGGCGCAGGACAGAGAGGGTGTCGGTGTCTTCATGCTCAGATCTCTGTGTGGGACACAAAGCTTGCCACCACACAGGTCCTAGGTAAAGCAAAATCCTTTTGTGTACCTCCTCTTGCTTGCCTCAGCTTTGAGCACGAACACCAGCCTATGGGGCTACGCTGTCCATCTCAACAACCCAGTTTGAACTATCTACAGTAATGCCCTGCCGTGGCTCCCTGCCGAGCCCGGGAATAGCACAACAGGGGCCCAATCCTCTGGTGGGGATGGGAGGAGGAGAATAGCTTTTTGGACAGCGGTACCTGCAATAGTTTCCAGCCTCTTTACAGGACCGGCAACTTTCAGCTCCCTGGGAGATGGACTGTGGGCTCCTTTGTGAGCAATAAATCTCTCTGCTGTCTCAAGAGTAATACTTGGGGGGGGGGCACGAGGGAGACTGGGGTCTAGGGATGGGCAGAAGAGGCCTTGTCCTGGATGCTGATGCAACTATGCCCTGGCTGATCCTACTGGAGCTTGGGTAACACCAGAGCCGCTCTTCACTGCTTATGGAGTAAAGGAACCAATCAGGGCTTCCTCACTGTGACTGACAGCACAGTCAGCACCTGACCAGCCACCAGGTAACTGAGCATCTGGGTTTTGAATTGGGATCTATAGCCACACTGTAAGGACAGACCATTCTATGTAATGGTCCTACTGTGAGAATGTGAAAACACCCCCCCACCTCCTGGACGACATTCTCTTCTTGTCCTTCCATGGGGGGGGGCGTGTAAACAGGAGCATATGGGTAGGTACATGTGCACTTGTGTATAAACACACATGGAGGTCAGACGTTGACCTCAGGGTGTTATTTGTAATGATCTGTTCTGTCTCTTTAAGAGACAAGCCACGCCCACTCCCTCTCCTGTCTGTTGAGGCAGGCTGATCTTCAGCTTCCAGCCTGAGTCTCTTCTTTTTCCAGCTCCTTCTCGAAGAGGCAGCTTCTGCCTCTCCCCACTTCTCCCCTTCCCCTTCTCTCTCTCTCTCTCCCTCTCTCTCTCTCTGTTCTTCTCTCCTCTCCCTCCATAACTCACTAAATAAATATCCAACCTCACTGCATGATGTGCCTATCCATCTGTCTCTCGTCCGTCCGGTGCCCTCCGCCCGGGACCAGCCACCTTCAGAGACCTGTGGCTTGGTCTCGTGCGCTGTCCCTACCTGGGGCTGGCTGCTCTGGGGCTGGCTTCCTGCCTGCCCCTGCTCGGGACTTTGGTGTGGTCTCTGCCAGCTGCAGCCACTCAGGATCCGCAGCATTTTTATTAATTCATTTCATTATTCCTTGGGTTACTGTTTTGCTGGGTTCTCCAGCAGATAGGGTTGAGGTGGAGCTGGTCCAGTTGATCTCTCCCTGGGGCAGAGCGGGATGGTGAGTGTTGATGACCCAGACCTCCCCACTGGCCACCGAGCAGGGAGACCCTCAAAGCAGGAATTCACTTTATTGCATCAGGCAGGAACTTATATAGGGTTCAGGTAGTGGGCTGGAGTCTTGGGGTGGGGTGAGGGGAGGTGGAGTGGGGAATAAGGGCCAATAATATCTTGCCACGTCAGCGGCGGGTGGGCAGAGGCAGGCCTAGGTCAGATTGTGCTGAGTTGCTCCTCTCCAAACTCAAGTTAGGCTCAGGAAGTTACACTGGGCTTCATCAGACTCAAGTTAGGCTCAGGAAGTTACCCCGGGCCTCATGAAGCCCAACGCTGTTTCTTTTGAGGCAAGGTCTCTCCCTGGTCTGGAACTCTCTGAGTAGGTGAAGCTGGCCAGCCAGCCCCAGGGATCTGCTTGTCCCTGTGTCCCCAGCTCTGAGATTACAAGCACTACCATGCCTAGCTGGGAACTCGGGATCAAACTCGGATCCTCATCTTACGGATCATAATTTACCCCCACCCCCCAGACTTTCTACAGTTTTATGTTCATTTTTTGTTTACTGGTACCAGATCTTTCTTGACCTGTGAGTGTCAAGGTGCCTGCATCCTTGAGGTCAACAGAGAAAGCTCTCACCCACGACTATCCGTTCTCTTCTTTTTGCAACGGGATCTATTGCATTTATTCATTCTTGTATCCCTGCCTGCCCTGCCCCCCTCAGGAGACTATGCCAGTTTTCATAGTGTGGATGGTTCTATCAGTGACTTCAGAGTCCCAGTGTGAAGTCGGTGATGAGCTGCATATGTGCCCTTTTAAGCAGGTGCCAGCACACCTGAGGGTAGGCAGGTGTGCACATCAGCAGGGAACACGTGGTGAGCTTGTGTGTAGCAGGTGACACACTGGTTTCTGGGACTTATACTGGTTGCCTGCCTTCCACCCGTGTTTTGGGCCTGGGGTACTGAGGAGCTGCAGCTATGTCTCTGTCCTGCTTGTCTCAAGCATTTGCATCCTTAGGATGGACTTCTAGATATGAACCTTGGGCTGGAAAGATGGCTCAGAGGTTAAGAGCACTGACTGCCCTTCCAGGGGTCCTGAGTTCAATTCCCAGTAATTACATGTTGGTTCACAACCATCTGTAATGAGATCTGGTGCCCTCTTCTGGCCTGCAGGCATGCATGCAGACAGACTACTGTATACATAATAAATACATAAAATTTAAATTTTGTTTTGTTTTTCTGTGACAGGGTCTCACTATGTAGCTCTGGCTGTCCTGGATTTCACTATGTAGACTGGGTTGGCCTTGAACTCATAGAGCTCCACTTGATTCTGCCTCCTGAGTGCTGGGATTAAAGGTGTGTGCCACCACATTAGGCCCCTGAACCTCATTTCTTGATGTGCTGACTCTCTGCCAGGTTCCCTGCAGGCTAATGCCAGGTTTTCAACAGAGGGCTTACAAAGGTGGGACAAAGAACTGTCCCAGCAAGTAGTCTGGATTCCGAGTAAGACGGCTGGGCCTGGAAGAGCCTGCTTCTTCACCTACAGGAATCTCAGATGACCCTAGAAGATGTGTTTCTTGTCCTTAGGCTAAGCAGAACTCACCTTGGGGAATGCGCTCCTTGGAGGACGTGCTTTGTCCTTGCATCTTGTTCAGCTTTCATAACTTCCACAGTAGATGGGAAGTATCCCTTCTTCCCATTTTGATAATAAGTAAACCTGTATATGGGAGTTGTCAGATTTTCTCATGGTTTGGAGCAAGTATGATCAAACATGGTTCAGACTTAAATCATTGATCCCAGGGGCTGGAGAGATGGCACAGTGGTTAGAAGCACTGGCTGCTCTTTCAGAGGACTTGGGTTCAATTCCCTGCAACCACATTGTGGTTCATAATTTTCTAATTCCTGTACCTAGGGCAATCCAATGTCCTCTTCTGGTCTCCACAGGCACTGCACACACATGATACACAGACATACATGCAGGTAAAACATACACACAAAATAAAAAAAAAAACCAAAAAGGGGACCTGAGAGACGACTCCACACTTAAAGCTCTTGTTGAGCTTGCAGAGGACCTAGGTTCAGTTCCCAGCACCCACATTAGTTTACAGGCATCTATAACTTCAGTTCCAGGGGATCAAAAGTCCTCTCCTGACCTCTGAGGATACCAGGCACACTTGGTACACACAAGCAAAACACTTACACACATGTTCCTTTCTATCACAGATGCCCCCTACATCAGGGCTATCATGATGTAGGGGCATAAGCCAGAAGAACTTCTGTGTGGGGGGACAAGGACTAGCACAAGAGGGGTATCCTGGTGCTGAAGTACCCTATTAGGTACAGCATTGTCACCAACTGAGATGGCATGGAGAAGATCAGGCACTACACCTTCTACAGTGAACTGCGCATGATCCCTGAGGAACACCTGGTACTTTTGACCAAGGCCCCATGAACCCCCAGGCTCTCAGAGAGAAGATGACCCAGGTAGTGTTTGAAGCCTCCAACACCCCAGCCAAGTATGTGGCCCTTCAGGCAGTGCTGCCTCTGTATGCCCCTGGGTGCATCAGTAGCACTGTAACAGGCTTGGGTAAAAGCATCACACATGTGGTGCCCATGTATGAGGGCTACGCCCTTCCGAAAGCCATCTTACATCTAGACCTGGCTGACGGGGACCTGATAGGTTACCTTATGAAGATCCTAACTGAGTGGAGCTTCAGCACTGTGACTGACTGGTAGATTGTGTTGTAACATTAAGGAGAAACTATGTTATGTTGCCCTAGATTTTGAACAAGAAATGGCCATTGCTGCGTCCTCCTTTTCCTTGAAGAAGAGCTAGGAAATGCCTGAGGGGCAGGCAATCACCATCAACAATGAGTAAATCTGCTATCAGGGGTGTTCTTCCGTGGAATCCAGCGGCATCTGTGAAACCACCTTTACCATCATCATAAAGTATGATGCGGGCATCCCCAAGGACCTGTGTGCCAACACAGTGCTTTCTGGTGGTACTGCTATGTACCCGGACGTTGGTGACGGGATGCAAAAGGAGATCATAGCCAAGGCACACAGCATAACAAAGATAACGATCATTACTCCCCTCTGCTCAAGTTCTCAGACTGGATTGGTGCTCTATCCTGGCCTCACCATCTACCTTTCAGCAGACGTGCGTGGATCAGCAAGCAGAAGTATGGCCAGTCGGGCCCCTCCGTCATCCTCTGCAAATGCTTGTAGGTGGACCACGCAGGTGCCAGGCATCTGCTGCAGGAGCAGATTCTGAAGTATCAGTTTGCCCTGGCAAATCTACACATTTCACGCTAGCCTCCTGAAACTGGAGTAAGCCCTTTACCGGAAGCCATTGAAAAAGAATTTGTCCTTGAAGCTTGCATCTGATCTCAGCACTCTGGTAGCACTCTGAGATCAGAGGACTTGCTGCTGGTTTTTGACCTTGTATTTAAGCTAACTGTTTCTTTGGTAGGCATTTAACACCCTGCACATTATTTTATCTTGATTTGGACCTTAGTCTCCCTGGCACAGTCACCTGGCTGAGGAGAGCAAGCTATGGAAGAGAAATTCCCACCCTGGCAGATCTGTGTGAGCACCATGCATTGATCTGAGCAGGGTATTAACAGGCATCTCAGTGTCCCAGGATTTCTGGCAAGGGCTCCGGAAGCAGTTACCGCTACCCTCTTGCTGTTTAACAGAGAAAGCAAAGCCCAAGCCTTAGGACCAGGTTTTCATTTCTGGTATTTGCCCTCCTGACCGCTGTGGGTTGCTACTTGCCTTGCGTTGGGAACATTTGGATTGACACCTGTGAATTTATTCATCCTTTTAATTTATGTAAGTTTGTTTTTATATTCAATTATTTCAGAAGTGAACAAGTTTGGTTTTCTATGGTTCAGTGAGAACATTAGTTCCCAGCAACATGTCACAGGGTAAAGAAAAATAAAATTGCTACCATAACCAGCAAAATAAAATAAAAAATAAAGGGAAAACAGTTAAAAAATATCATTGAGTTTAAAACGGAATTTTACTATATTTCCACTGGGAACAGGGCTGGCCTTACCTGAAAGCAGGAAGAAGAAAAAGGTGTCCTAGGCTTCCCTTTTTCACTCTTTCTTTCTTTCTTTCCCCCAATTATTTTGATACAGGGTTTCTCCTCATAGCTCTGGCTGCCCTGAAATTTGCTTTGCAGACCAGGCTGGCCTTGAACTCACAGAGCTCTGCCTGCCTCTGCCTCCTGAGTGCTGGGATTATAGGTGTGCACCACCATTGCCTGGCCTCCCTTATGTGTGTGTAGAAGCCTTGTGCATCCTACTCCAACTTCCTGTCTGCTTCTTGGTGCAGAAAGACACGGACCTGAGCATCAGAGAATGAATAGGACCCCCCTCGCCTCACTTGGTGTGTGCTGCACCCCTGTACACCCTTGTTGTACACGTTCCATTAGTTACACACCACGAACTCCCTCCAACTCCCGCGTGTCTCTCCTCACACTTGGATACACTCCCAATTGCACCTGGAGGCTTTGTGCCTGCATACATCTCCCCAAGTCTGTGCTACACATTCCTCCTAGTGCTTGCAATGTGCTACTCAAACACACACAGGTGTTCTGCCCACACTCTGAATCACGCATGTGCATACACACAGACACAGATGCAAGTCGAGGCTCCCGGGTATTCAGCATATGCTGCCTTGCACATGGGCAGGCACACAACGTATGCTGGAATTCTCCGGTGCTAGAAGGCTGTCGGCCCCAGGTGGCACATGCTGCCCTGCACAATGACGTCTGCATTCCTTTCCTGAGTCCACTTAGCAGGCCAGATCTTCTGCTGGTCCATTCTTCTTTCAATAGCATTGCATTGGAATTGGGATGGTTACCCCACCTCGCTTCACAGGCTGCAAGGACCAAGACACACTCAAGCAGATCGTGGGAAGGAGGGAAAGGGATGTGACCAGACCAGTGGTCCTGAGACTGTCATCTCCTCAAGGCAGTTCCCTGAAGACTTACCAGCTCGGGACTGGTGGACACCAACTCCCAGTCTCTCTGGAAGTGTTTTTTTTTTTTTTTTATTTTGTAAAGATTTATTTATTTATTATGTACACAGTGTTCAGCCTCCATGTATGCCTGCAGGCCAGAAGGGGGCACCAGATCTCATTACAGATGGTTGTGAGCCATCATGTGGGTTGCTGGGATTTGAACTCAGGACCTCCGGAAGAGCAGTCAGTGCTCTTAACCTCTGAGCCATCTCTCCAGCCCTCTCTGGAAGTGTTATGACTGCATCTATGACTACATTCTCAGGACTTGTCCAGAGAACATTATTAGAGCATCATCGACATATCGTTTCAGCCAGGCGGTGGTGGCGCATGCCTTTAGTCACAACATTAGGGAGGCAGAGGCAGGTGGATCTCTGGGAGTTCGAAGCCAGCCTGGTCTACAGAGTGAGTTCCATGACAGCTAGGGTTGTTACACAGAGAAACCTGTTCTGAAAAACCAACCAACCAACCAAACAAACAAACAAACAAAGAAACAGAAAAACATACCATTACATAGGACTCTATGGGGCTGTATGGTTCTTGGCATGGGACGCGACAGGATGAGGAAATAAAACACTGCCCTGTTACCCCTTTGTCTGCTCCTGGGCCAAGGGGCGTGAAAAACCCTGGGTTCCTCTTCCCTGGTCATCTTCCTCATGTCTGTTGCTCTGGTAACCAGCCGTGCAACACACTCATGGGGCTATACCTGACTGTAGACAGAGTCCAGCCACCCTGGCTTCAGAGCATTCGGCTCTGCCCATTCTACACTGGATGCGACCCCCGAGGCCAGCTGCTGGTGGAGGAGGAGCTGGGGGAGCATCAGTAGCTTTTCCTTCCTCAATGGGATAGTCCGCCACTGAAGGTCCTGGAGCCATATAATCCCAGTACCTGAAGGTCCTAGATCCTCTAATCCAAGTGCTTGTGAGGCTTAGGCAGGAGGATTGCCATTGTTCAAGGTTAGCTTGGGTTACATAGTGAGATTTAGGCCAGCCTGAGGTATAATGTGAGACTCTGTCTCAAACATAAATAGATAGATAGGTAGGTAGGTAGGTAGGTAGGTAGATAGATAGATAGACAGACAGACAGATAGGTAAGTAGATAGATAGATAGGTAGGTAGGTAGATAGATAGCTAGGTAGGTAGGTAGGTAGGTAGATAGATAGATAGATAGGTAGATAGATAGGTAGGTAGGTAGATAGGTAGATAGATAGATAGGTAGGTAGGTAGATAGATAGATAGGTAGGTAAAGAGGTAGATAGGTAGGTAGATAGATAGGTAGGTAGGTAAAGAGGTAGATAGATAGGTAGGTAGGTAGATAGGTAGGTAGGTAGATAGATAGGTAGGTAGGTAGGTAGATAGATAGATAGGTAGATAGATAGGTAGGTAGGTAGATAGATAGGTAGGTAGGTAGATAGGTAGATAGATAGATAGAGCTCCTGGGTGTTGTAGCTTAGAGAGGGAAATTGGGGAAAGTTCCAGAACATGGAGGAGTATGGCCTATATGATCAGAGGACTGAGACTTCTCCCTTCTGACTTCTGAACCTTGCAGGAATGAGAGAAGGGAAAGGGAGGTGGGAATAGAATGCAGGGGGGCAATGGTTCTCCAATGGGGAAGATTATACTATCCCAGGGGACATTTGGCAGTGTCAGAAGGGCTGCCACAGCAGGGAGGGGTGTAGGTTGTTACTGGCATGTAGTAGATAGAGGCCAGGGATGCTGCCCCCGTTAGAAGTGTTAAATCTCTTACCAGTCACATGACAGTCCCCCACAAATGAACAGCCACCTGACCCCAAGAGTCATTCTCTCAGAGACTGAGAAAGATTGTTCTAGACTATAGGATGGGCCAATGAGCAGAATCTCCCCTGACAGCTGCCCACAGTGACGGCAGAGTATGTCCCCCAGGAGTGGGAAGGAAAACAAAATTCAGAGCAAAAGAATGGAGGAATTCTTGACCCACCAAGATGCCATGGTCTTGCCTTTCCAGAGGATGAGGAGGGAGGGCCTTGGCGTGCTAAGTGTGCGTGGGTTGAACTTTGCTGCAAAGCTCTGCCAGGTGCCTCTTGGGCTCTTCCAGTTTGGTGCAATTTATGCCTGATCTCTCTCTTTCTCAGTCTAGGCCCAGCAAGGCAGAGACAGTGTCCTGCCTTTTTTTTTCCTTAGCACCCCCATTATTGTGCAGCCTGTTGGCAGTGCCCCGTTCTCAAATGGCTGGTTTATTTGTCACCCCCTACCCCCACAGCACTCAGCTTCTTTTCCTGAGCACCCCAAAAGTGCTCAGCCCTATTAGGGACAGAATAGACAAAGGTGTGTTTCCGGGGCTCCTTCCACTTCTCACCGCTCATAGTGTTAGAATTAAAGTTCTGAGCAAAAAGGGAGGAGCTGGGTCTCTCTACCGTTGCCATGGTTGCTAGCAGCAAACCTCTCAGGAGAAAGGCCACATCCCAAGGGAAGCAGAACTGAGTGTTGGAATCAAGGGCACCTTACGGACATCCTTTAAGCCACTGAATCTAGCTTGTGGGTTCCCAGTGTTGCTTTATTTTATTTTATTTTATTTTATTTTACTATGTTCATTGGTGTTTTGCCTACATGTATGTCTGTGTGAAGCTGCCGGATTCCCTGGAGTTACAGACAGGTGTGAATTGCCACGTGGGTGCTGGGAATTGAACCTCGGTCCTCTGGAAAAGCAGCCAGTGTTCTTAACCCTGAGCCATCTCTCCAGCCTCTCCTAGGGTTGCTTTAAATTCGGGTTCAGTCACTGATGAGGACAAATCTCTTGGTTATTAGTGTGGTGCTTTCTGGGGTCAGGAGCTGGTCTGTTCCTCTCCTTCACCCTCTTTCCAAAGAAGGCTGACCTTTCACAACACAGGTGTTATATCTACATTTCTGTGCCTGTCAACAGGACAGATTCCTTCAGGCCAGCGGCTGTCACTGAGGAACAAAGCTGCATGCTTTTGGTGAAGAGGAGACTGAGATAAGGGCTTGTGGAGAGAGTGACCAACCCTGGGATGTCAGGAAGTCAGGAAGACACTTGTCCAGCCGCCTCAGAGGGGGCTACTCTGCTGTGGGATTTGACCTATGTGGCCTCCCTGGGCCTGTTTCCCTCCTGTGTGTGGGAGGATCAACTCCTTGGTAGGACAGGGTCTGTAAGAGCATGAGATCGCTTTTGCTTTCCCTGGGTTTGGGCTCAGAGGGAGAAGAGGCCAAGGTGGAAGATGAATGGAAGGTTAGAAGAGGAAGGAGGGCAGAGGTTGGAGATAGCATCTCACACATTCTAAGGTGACGGATGTTTTTTGCTGAAGACTGAAAAAGTCCTACTACTGACTCCTGTGAAGCAAGTCAGTGGCCTGCCCTGCGCATGCTTATTATACCAGCTGGGGGCGGGGGCTGTTCTCATGCCCACTTCAGAGAGAGGAGGTCAGGGAAAGTGCTCAGACTTAGCAGGAAACCCGGTGCAGTAGGGATTTCAACTGGAATTTTCTTTTGAGACTGTCTCACATAGCCCAGGTAGGCCTTGAACTTCTGGCCTCTTGATCTTCTACCTCTAAGTGCCGTTTCTAGTCTTCTTTTAGGAAAGTCACGACTAGAGACTGAAGGACGTCTGGAAATGTAACCGGGTCGTGCAGGAGGAGCTGCAGTGTCTGTTCGCAGGACTGCTCTGCAATTGGGCTTCTTGTAATCCACTGTCTCCAGGGCCAGGTTCTGGTAGCCCGCTGGAGACGCCAAACCTCTTCGCGCCAAACACGGAGCATAGATTTACAGGGAAAGGCTGCCACCTGGTGGCCAAAGGGCAAGCGGTACACTCTGGGAGGAGACCAAGGCTTGGGAAAGCGGGGCTTTGGAGAATAGACCGCACAGGGTGGAGGGGGTGAGGGGGCTATATAGTCTTGTTTTTGAAGGGCGCCCCCACAGAGTGCCAGTGGAGTGCGGGTGGGACGGAACAGGGCTGCCTAGCTGTCTCAGGACTCGGCAAGGGCCTGGATGTGCGCCAAGGCGGGGCAGAGCAGAACCGCATAGCTGCTCCCTCTCTCCCACTCTCCCACTCCTGTCCGTCGTCCCGCCCCTCCTCCCGTAGTGTAGTGTCATTTTGCCCAAGGGCTGGAGGAGGTGAAGGACCTGGAGCAAGGCCTTGGCCAGATTCCTGCTTTAATTCAATCCAATCAGACACTGTCACCAACTCCAAGAAGTTACAGAACCTTCCTTTCTTGAGCAGGCTGGGAGCCCCAGGAGGCCCTGCCTCGCCAAACTTTTCGACCCTCTTCTTGCTCGCTTCTGATAGTACCCCTCCGCTCTCATTTCTACGCATGCACCTCACAACCGTGAACAGAGGTGGTTCAGGTTGAGTCTCAGGCTTGTCCTTTCTGCCCGCAGGGTGGGGAGGGGCTCATCTCAGGCCACGCCCCTCCTGCTTTAAATTGCTTCCAAGAGCAGCCAGCAAGTGAAGACGCCCAGGGGCCTCAACACCTGGCTCCTAATTTAGCTCACGTTCTAGGAGAGATCCTGATTGAATAGGCTTGCGGCTTCTGCCGAGAAGGCTTCCAGGTGATTCCTCCACCTCGATCCCTAGTGATGGGGTGAAACCCAGCGGGGCCTTTGCGCTTGCCAAGCAAGCCTCCATCTCTGAGTTACATCTCCCTCATTCACCAGGCAGCTCCCCTGCATCCTTCTCACCTTCTGACGGGCTATTTGCACATTAACTCTGGCTCATTTTAGTGCCGGATCATCCCCCGGCCTTCTTGCCTGCTGGTGTCCAGCTTAGATATTCATGGAGACAACAGGGTCTTCTCCTTGCTTCCTGTTCTAGTTTATCAACCGGCACCAGCTCTGACCTCACTGTGTGAGCCTCACACCGGCTGGAGAGGGTGCTGAGCAGGTTTTGGTCGCCTTTGTTTGCATTGTCCACTTTTGACAGTGCCAGGGACGGACTGTGCCTGAGGACTGGGAATGTCTATAAACCGATGTACGCCGGAATGGAGGTCCCACTCAGACAGTCAGACTTCATGTTCCTGAGGCCCTCAACCTTCAAACGTCACTCTTTCTGACAATGCCTTAAGGCCATGAGCAAGGGTGGGGTGCTGAAGGTGCTTGCTGGAGCTCCCCGGGACGAACTCTTGACAAAGTGACAGTACAGTGTCCTACCTAGCTGCCTGATGAGAACTGCCCCCCATGATCTCTTAAAAAAAATCCAAAACAAAACAACAACAAACCAAACAAAACCAAAAACCAACCCGTGCTTGGGACAAAGGTTTAAACATGACAGAAAACAAGTATTATTAAGCCCTTACCACGTCTCATTTAGTCGTCTGGCTTACCTTGAGACACAGCGCACTACTGTAAAGTGAAACGGGCTTTCTGAGGAGATGTTATTTTGTGTTGAGTTTATCTCTTTAAGTAACCAATAATTTTTTTTATCCAATTGATACGTGTAACTTCTAGTTTCCACAATTTTAAGTTTTAATTTTGTGTGGATGGGTGTTTTGCCTGCATATGTGGGCACAGTGTGTATGCAGTCCCTGCAGAGGTCAGAAGAGGGCAATGCAACCCCTGGAATTAGAATTACAGCCTGTTGTGAGTTGCCATGTAGATGCTGGGAATTGAACCTGGGTTCTCTGGAAGAGCTGTCAGTGTTCTTTAACCACTGAGCCATCCCTCCCGGCCTCCCTCACACTTTTTTTTTATAACATAGTCTCATCATGTAGCCCTGGTTGGCCTGGAACTTGCTATATAGACGAGGCTGGGCTTGAACTCAGAGATTTGCCTGCCTCTGCTTCTGGAATGCTGGGATTAACGGTGTGCTACTTTCCAGCACTTTTGTTTCTTTTTGCATGCTGGGGATGGAGCCATTCATTCAGGGGGTAGCTGAGTCAGAACTGGTTCCCAGAAGTCGGCCAGTGGTGGCGCATGCCTTTAAATCCCAGCACTCAGGAGGCAGAGGCAGATGCATCTCTGTGAGTTCGACGCCAGTCTGGTCTACACAGTGAGTTCCAGGACAGCCAGGATTGTTACACAGAGAAATCCTGTCTCGAAAAACAAAAAGGAAAACAAACAAACAAAGAGAACCGGTTCTCAGGTGTGCTGTTAGAGTGTGCACTCTCAAAGAACCACTTTCGAGAACTCTCTACCAGTCATTGTCCTAGCTTGAGGAGAGCTGAGGGGTTCTTCAGCCAAAGCTGTTTTTCTGCTATAGCTGTATCTCTGTGTGGTACCATGTGGGGTTGGATCGGCTGGGATATAACAGGGACATTTCAAAGATTGTGGACCCCAAAGAGGAGATGCTTTCCTGTCTGTCAAACCCTTCTCTCCTGTGCTCCCCAGAAGTACTCAAGAGGCTGCAGGTGCCCAGAAGTCTTGGACTGAATGAATGTCCTCTGGCCCCTCGCCTAGGGCTAGCTCCCTGAATTGCATTCTCGGGTACAGCTACCTGGTGAGACATCACCCTACCCCATCCCACTGAAGGTCCTACCACCAGCATCTGAGGCTGCTCTGTGATCGTGTCTCCAGGTTCCAAAGTGCACAGAAGGAGCCGTCTCCACCTGCCTCCGCCTGAGGATGACCACCCCATCTCTGTACTTTCCCCGTCTGTGAAGTCCGGCCACTTGCAAGGACACGGGTGCTCCTGGGGCCATGTTCCTTTTTGGGCTTGCCTTCTTAATCACAGCTTGCTCTGCTGGTAGCTCCTGAGGCCTGGTTTAAGTCAGGCTAACCCCTCTTCCCTTTCTTTCTGTTTGTGGAGGCCACTTGAAAACTGCCTGGGTGACCCACAAGGCAGAGGGCTGCAGATCTCAGGAGGGTCTCAGGGAGACAGGCCCCTTAGTCAGATTTCCAGGAGAAGTCACGGACACATGAGCTGTCCATTAGCACTTCCCACCTGCAAAGGGGATGACTAGGGAGAGCAGTCTTGAATTCCGCCTGCTCAGTGTACCCCCAGATTCTCCTCTGAAGTGGTGTGTTACCTCTGCCTTAGGTTGATGGTCCCCTCAGCCTTCTCCTCATCTCACTTGTGAGACTACATCAGCTGCTTCTCCCTGTGCTGCACGCCATCTCCACAGCATTTGCTTGTGCCGCTGAAATGACTGTGTTTTCCTGTTGTTACGGAACTTTCCATTCCTGCCGTTGCTTCACGGTCTTCTTTCTCAGCAGTGACACATCCTGCCATTTTCATAATGAAAGACCCCTACACTTATAGCCCAGGCTTAGCTATAGTAATGCCATTTTGCAAGGTTGTAAAAATAAACTCATATAGGATCAGAACTAGACCAGAACAGAAAGTATGCAACAGGATGTCTGTGGTCAGACTCCAGGCCAACTGCCCAAGTTCCAGAAAGATAAGGAGGAACAGAAAGACCCCTCCAACTGTCCTCCTCCTAGAATAGCTGACTTGTGGTTTCTCAGTATCAGGCAGAAAACTAAGAGACTGCCCCTCACCCTGACTCAGTGCTCCCCTTTTGAACGAGCCAATCCAACCCCTGTAACCATGCATCTGCTTCTGTACCCCCGCTTCTGCCACCCCTTACCCTATAAAAAGCCACTCTGAGCAGAGCTCGGCGCGCTCAGCTCTTGAACAGGCTGCAGCGTCCGGGAGCGCTCACGAAATAAAGAACCTCTTGCTGATTGCATCCAATGGCCTTGGCTTGTTCTGTGGGAGTCTGGGGGCTCAGGTGGAAGTACACCCATTTGGGGGTCTTTCAATGTCTAGAGCCTTTCTTGGCCCTACCTGTCTCCCCATTCATCTGCCGGGAAGTTTTATGGGGTGTGAGCTCCTGTTTGTGTCTACTTCTCTCCTGCACCCCAGCCCTTAGCCTGGCCGCTGTGATACGTTCTCTATAAGATGCTGTTCAATGAATGGAAAGACTGCATGGCGGAGCCCTCGGTATTGAGAACAGCAACTCAGAAAGCGCAGGTTCATGCTGGCTGTTGATGCTATTTTAACTGTAGAAGTGGTATGAGATAAAAGTAAAATTAGAACTCAAAAGGGTTCTTGTCACTTGATTAGCCCAAAGTGTTTAAGTCTGGGGGCAAGTTGATCTAGCTGGGAAGAATATGTAAGCACACAAACAGTGCGCAAGCTTCCAAAGGGGGTGAATGTGGTAACCCTGGGTTTTCTGCTACTGATTTGCTTAACTAGAAAGTGGTGACAGAAGGTGGGTGGTGGGTGGCGCACGCCTTTAATCCCAGCACTCAGGAGGCAGAGGCAGGCGGATCTCAAGGCCAGCCTGGTCTACAGAGTGAGTTCCAGGACAACCAGGATTGTTACACAGAGAAACCCTGTCTCAAAACACACACACACATACACACACAATCACAAAGTTGTGACAGAAAGGGATCCAAGTGTCCCAGGAGGGCTTGAGGCATCTATCCATGTACAAGCAGGCCTGGGGGTCCTCACCACCACAGACATCAAGGCCAGATTCTCCTGCCCACTACAAGGATCTACATATACAGGCGGAGAAGTCTCAGAGCCACCAGAGCATTGTGGGGGTGCACACTAAGATGCTCCAGAGCTGGGTGAGGGGCCACACATCTGTCATTTCAGCACTTGTGTGGTGGAGGCAGGAGGATCAGACGTTCAAAGTCAACACTGACTACAAAGCAAGTTTGAGGTGAGCTTGGACTACATGGGACCCTCTCTCAGTGTCCCCTACCCCTCACCATAAAACAAAACATAAACACAAACGAAAAGATCCCTTCCTCCCAAATAAAACCCAAACCACAATAAAACAAAAGGCTTTCCCAAGTGGTCCAAGTACAGGTTGATCATCCCTAATCCAAACACCTCAAATCTAAAGTTGTCGAACACAGATCCAAGGCCACAGCTAGAAGATTCCTAACTATGAAACTCTGCTGCAGGCACCACATTATTAAAAAGAACCGTGTTGCCAGGTGTGATGGCACATTCCTTTAATCCCAGCACTTGGGGGAAAAGGCAGGCAGATCTTGGCAAGTCTGAGCTTGGTCTCCATAGTGAGTTCTTCCAGGACAGCCTGGGCTATCTAGGAGACCCCTGTCCTAAAGCAAAAAAAGAGGCTAAACACTGTATAGTGATAGTCAGGCTCTGTGTATAATGTATATGAACCATAAGTGAATTTCATCTTTTTCTAACATCTGAAAAAAAAGGAAGAAAGTAAGAAAGGAAGGCAGGCAGGCAGGAAGGAAGGAAAGAAGGAAGAAAGGAAGGAAGGAAAGAAATTCCAAATTTCCAGGTTCCAAGCTTTTGGGATAAGAGCTCCCGGATCCAGACGAGCTTAGGCATTGAGAGTCCATCCCAGCTGCTCCCGTTCCTCCAGCCTCTACCGCAGTATAAAACATTTCCACAGAAGACCAGTGTCCACAGGAGTTTTAGAGACTTTATTTATGTATAAACAATTTAAACACTTTGCCATAAATTATCTTTGCCTGTCCCTAGTCTTTGCTTAGCAGCAAATTAAAATTAATATAAAAACTCGATGAACAATTCATACATGTATATTACAAAAAAGTTCCTGTACCAAAGTTCTTATTAGACTTTTTTTTTGTTTTTTTTTAACCTTTTAAAATTTTTTTTGTTTTTATTTATTTATGTTTTTATTTTCTCTCCTCGTGGTGACTGTCATGTGATTGTCTCAGTTTCTGGACCAAACAAACACACTAATAGTTTAAAGTCTGAAACAGTGATTGCGCCTTGCGGCATTATGTATGTACAGGGCGATCGGAAGTGGTACCGTTAGCAACAGAGTCACAAATGTCGCACCTCTACCGCAACTGATACCCACGAACTACGGAATCTAAACAGACTACACCCTGTAACTGCGGATTACTGTCCACAATGGAATCTCCAAAGACAAAAAGAGTATGAAATTTATGTGTAGTGAGTATAGCCACCATTTTGAATTACATTTTACACTCTGCCCTCAAATAAATTAGCTCAGGCCTGACTAAGTGGAGACCTGAGAGTTAAGTGCCAGACGGTATTGTTTCGCTTTGACTGCTGATATTAATTTCTTTTCTTTCTCTCTTTTTTTCTTGTGTTTTTCTTTTTCTTTAAAAAGTATTTCCAGTGCTCGCTCCTCCACTTTTGTGCCCCCCCTCCCCAGGCGCTACACACAAATCACCCCCAAAGTCGTGTTTTTAAATGCACCTGTATTTGCTTAAACGAAAACGTCGGAAGTGTTTGTCCAACCATCAGTCTGAGTCGTCCTCAGCTTGTCTGGTGACGGCGGCCCTTGTGAATGTCTCTCTGTGTTGCTCACGTGTGAATGAGTGAGGTATTAGGATGTGAGGCCTTCTCGTCTTCATTTCTTCGTTTGTACGGTCGGTGTGTTCGTCTTTGTTTGTCTGTTTGTTTGTTTTGTTTGCTGTTTTCTGTTCCTTTCCTTTTGGCTGTTCTGCGTCTCTTTTCTGCGTTAGACCCGGAACAAGTGGGTCATATTTTAGGGGAACTTGAAACATTTTGTGTGTTTGTTCATTCATTCATTCATCCTTTTGTTTTGTTTTCCTCAGAATTTGTGGCTGAGCTCTAGTCTACTTCAGGATGAGGGACTTTGCGCTTGGACAGTAGCATTTGAACTCAAAAAATGTGAGCTTTCTTGCCACTTGGGATCCTAAAGCAGCCTGGCCTCAGTGCCCCTGTTAGGTCTTCGTCTCCTTAGGAGAGGAGGTCACAGTTGCTCCTGCTGAGCCACCCAGAGAAGAGGTGGCAGCAGATTATTTTGTTACCTCTTTCCCATCTCATTCTGTCTTAAGAACTGGATGTTGCTGCTACTGTCTGCCAGCTCTGGGTACTGTTCCACCGGAAGCACGTAATAGCCCTCATAACCTTGCACCCGTCCCGTGCTAAGGAGTTGCTGCTTCTCGCCCTCCGTCCACAGGCGGCTGCCCTCTCTCCCGTCCCTGGCTTTCTGCTGCTCCTTGGCCCAGGCAGTGCCCAGGGCCCTCTGTCTCGCTTGGTCCAGGACTCTGGCCTTCTCTTCGTCTAGCGTGTCAGGGGTGAGGCCGTAGCGGATGCTGAGCAGCAGTGTGGAGTACTGGAACTCAATGTTGGTGAACCTTCGAGTCCTGCCATTCACCAGCAGCGTGGGCTGTGACACGGTCACATTCACCCCGCTCTCCAGCACCTTGCGCCCAATGGTGGTGCCCAGCGTGACCAGGTCACCATCCGCCGCCCCGATCTTCACAAAGTAGTGCGTGTCCTTGCCCTCGATGCTGTAGTGCATCTTGTCCAAGTAGTAGGCGTTGTTCAACACAGACGCCACCTTGCGGCTATCCTCGCTGGCGATGCTGGATACACCTGTGGTCACCCGCCCTTCTTTGATGGCAAACATGATGCCTTTGCCGATGATGGGCGTGGTGGTAGCAAACCAGTGACCTGCTTTCTCTCGGATGCTGGCATGGAGCTTTTTGGAGATGACCTGTCCTTCTAGAGCCAGGAAGGCCTGGTTATGCCTCTCTGTGGTCTGCTGGACACCCGTAATGAGCTGTGGGCACAAGACAAAAGGAAAAGGTCAGAAGGTAGCCTAGGCAGTGCGCGAAGCAAGAACTGGAGAGATGGGTGATGAACACTCCTCCGTCAGGATTGAGAGACTGTCATTGTATGTCGTTCACATACTGATACATCCCTACCTTTTGTAACTAGGGCAGACTGGCTGGTTCCCAGTCCCCTAAGGCGGTGCTCTGACCATCTTGCCACCATGCCACTCAGTGAAATATGGCAAAGGAGGGTCTCCACCTTGCCCAAGTCTGTACCCAGGTTGTGCACCCCAACTGTGGGGGCCAAGAAATATTTTGCACTTGTGGCGCATCAGCTGCCTGGTACTCTTCCGACTCAGGGATGTCCAGATGTGGGGATCAGGTATCTGAACGACTGGCACCCCTGCTGCTGTAACCTGCCCTTCTCCAAAACCAGTGGCGTGGGTATTCACCACCTTTACTCAAAGGGAGGGCAGCCACAGATGCATATCTGGGACTGACTGCCCTGTTAGTAAAGTAGTTCTCAGGCCACCAAGCTGAGGCTGTGTTCTAGCCAGGTACTCTAGGTGATTTGTGTGCATATTCATATTTGAGGGCTTGAGGCTAAGAGATCCAGGCTGCGAGGGCCAGAGGGAATACCCCTCCTTCCCACTTGGAGTCCATTGCTTTGGATCTCAGCCCTGGTTCTGCAGAGGAATGAAATCGCCATTATCTCCTTGGCCTTGAATTCTCCCCTCACAAATGACAACTTGTCTCAATTGGTGGTTGGGGGACAGGCTGGAATAATGGAAGAGGCTGTGTTTGGGAGGTAACGGCACTTAGATAAATGAGAGAAATGATGGCTATTCATCCACTGAGTGGTCCCCGAGGGCAGGATGGAGAGAATGTTGTTCTCAATTACCCAGCAGCTCCTCCTTGCCTCTCTATACTCACACAATCTGGACGACTATTCAGAGCAGCTGAGACCTTCCCGACTTCCACAGAGCAGAGCCCCAGTCCTGTATCGGGGGTCAGCTCAATGCGGCCCCCGCGCTGCCCATCTGCTAGTGGCTGAGGTCTCAGCTGCACCCAAATTGAAACTGACCACCCTTCGGCCATCAAAGAGAGACCCAGGCACAAATTATGTTCTAAAAACTCAATCTGTGTGCATTTGGGCCATAACACGCTGAGGTTTTATGTAGGGCATAAAAATGTTCTTTAATGGGACAGAAACTGCAAACCACAGTTTTATTGCCTCCCATAAAAGCTGAAAGGGTTATGATCTTACAGCAGTGCAGATGGCAGGGTGCCACCGGATTTCTCTGGGCTATTGTTAATCAAGAAGTGACCGGAGGGTAGATACCGAATAGATAATGATACTACAATTAAGGTAATCATTGAGGTTGGGAAGAAATATGGGCCACACTAGAAAGGATGGCAGTGGCATTCTTTCGGCCCAGGAAGTCTCTGCTCTTTCAATGCTTTTATACCCAGCCTCGGTGTTCCTTTCCCAACAGGCACCCATCTCCCATGTGGCGCTGTCGATGACAGGGAATGAAGACGGTTGTTTCGATTCTCGTCAAGAGCCTTCCCCCGACCTTGCCACTTACCTGTCCATTTTCACTTGCTTGACTCTCTGACAATTCATAGGGGGGAGGCACAAAATACATTTTGGCTCTTGGGAATCCGGGAATGATGTTGCTGAGCTGAAATCCGAACATCACAAGCCAGCTTTTCACATCTACGGCAGAAGCAAAAACAAAGACTTCTGAAACCACAGGGGTGGGAGGGAGGCTGCAGTGGATCTTGCAAAAAGAAGAAAATAAAATGGGTGGTTGGGCGTGAGATCTAAGAGAAGAGGGTGACGATGCCTGTCGACTAGTTCTGGGAGCAGGGACCAGAGATTTTTTTAAGAAACCTTTTATTTACTTTTGTCCTATGTGTATTAGTGTTCTGCTTAATGCATGGTACCCACGGAGGTCAGAGGAGGGCATCAGATCCTCTGGAACTGGAGTTTTAGATAATTGTGAGCCACCACATGAGTACTGGGGAACAGACCTAGGTCCTCTGGAAGAGCAGCAAGTGCTCTTAACTGCTAAGCCATCTCTCCTGCCCAGCTCAGAGATTCCTTATATGCGTCCAAGGAAGATGTCTCTCCCAGTGTGGCCATTGATAATCATCACGTTGTGATTACAAAGGCCAATTGTAGAATGGACAGATTTGGCTTCAAGTCCCCTTGCTGTGTGACCTTGGCTAGGTTTGTGTCCCTCTGTTAACCTCAGGTCTTTCAATTTTGAATTACGACAATCATTGCTCTTACCTCATTGGGTTGACGTGAAGACCAGAGGAGGGAACATATATAAAAAACTCACAACAGAGAGTAGCCTATGAACAACACAACTCACATGAGTTTCATTTGAAGTAGTTCATACGAACTATATTTTAAAAGACTTATTATTTATGTACTTCATGTTTATTGGTGTTTTGTCTCATGTATGTACACACACCAGAAGAGGGGATCGGATCCCATGGGACTTCAGTGATAGGTGGTTGTGTGTCACCATGTGGGTGCCGGGGATTGAACTCAGGACCTCTGGAAGAGCAGCCAGTGCTCTTAACCACTGAGCCATCTCTCCAGCCCCTCCTACAAACTACACATCCTACAGGCCAGGTGGTGTGAAGCTGGAGGCAGTGACCAATCAGGGGGATGGGTGCTGACTATAATCAAGGTGCAGAACATCTAGACTGGGACTCTGCACGGAGACTGGCTTACTAGGGAATGTCTTCAGAGCTGGACACGATGAACAGACTTTCAGTTTTCGATCCCATTTCTCTAGATCTATCCTTCAAAGAGAGCTCAAGAGATGAGCCTTTTACAGGTGTACATCCCAACCATTGCATTTGGATTTATGTCACATGTCTCATGGAGAGTTCTGTTTTTTTTTTTTTTTCTGAGTAAGACAGCTTCCCTTCAGGCCTCCTGACCTCCCTCCACCAGAGAGCCCCGTACTCATCCTCCACTGCATTTCCATGTTCATCAGAACCATTAGGAGCCCAGAAGGACGGAGCTCACTGTGCTCCTCATTTCTATTTACAAAGGTACCCTGAGATCAGCCTCACATCCTGGGCTTGCCTCTTTCCTGCTTCCTTTCCACCTCCCCTAAGTTCTGAAATATTTCATGGGACCCTCGGAGTTCAAACCTGCCTTTAGGAAAGCTTGCTATGTCTTCAGATTTTTAATAGCTCTTTTCTCTTCTTGTCACAATTCAAACTATCTCTTTCCACAGAGCATGAGTCTCCCGCCCTTGCCTATAGCCGCTGGACCACAGCTGACCTTGGGCTACTCACCTGAAGTGACCTGAAGTGTGAAGTGTACTGCCTCTGAATTAATTCTTAGTGATTTCATTAGTTGCTCCTTCTAACATTTTGGCCCCTTAGCTCCCTGGCTTCCTCTCACATCTCAGCTTCAGACCTTGTCCCTGATTGTTCTGATCCTCCTGTACATCGGTTTCATACACACAGCCCTCTGGCCACAGCCTCAGCTCTCTGGTTTATTATCCAACACCAAGGGATTTCCAGCCATCCATCCCAAACTCCCTTCCTTGGTCCCTCTACTTCCTGCTCCCCTTTCTCTCCTAATCCAGCATGTATTACCTAATCAACCCCTGGACTTAATCCTTGGGGTGTACTTGACAGTCCACTGTCTGCTTTCACTTCATCATGCCTGCTTGGTGAAATCATAGTACTAATTAAATCCAAGCTGCCCTCACTCCTTTTTGCACCTGTGCAGTTGAACGATGTTGGAGAAAACATCATCACCATTCTGTCAGGTGTCACTGAAAATCCCTGACCATGAATCTCCAGGGTCCCGTCTAGCCGCCTGCAATTCTCCTGCCTTCCTTCCAGCTGTCCACTCACTCTCCTGCATTGTCTCTGTATCTATTTATCATCCATCCATCTATCCATCATTCATCCATCCATCATCCATCATCCATCCATCCATCCATCACCCATCCATCCATCCATCCATCCATCCATCCATCACCCATCCATCCATCCATCCATCACCCATCCATCATCCATCCATCCATCCATCACCCATCCATCCATCCATCCATCCATCCATCCATCCATCCATCCATCCATCCATCTATCCACCCATCCAACCATTACCCATCCATCATCCATCCATTCACTATCTATCCTTTATTTTTTTTCCGAGACAAAGTTTTTCTGTGTAGCTTTGGAGCCTGTCCTGAAACCAGTTCTCTAGACCGGGTTGACCTTGAACTCATAAGAGATCCAACTGTGTCTGCCTCCCGAGTGCTGGGATTAAAGGCGTTTGCCACCACCACCTGGCTTATCATCTATTTTTTGAGACATGGTCTCATATGTAGACCAGGCTGGACTGGAACTTGTGACAATCCTTCTGATTCCACCTCTTAAGTGCATGATTCCGGGCAGGATCCAACACACTTGGCTCCTTCCTCCACTCCTATACATATTTAATTTTCTTTGCCCACTTCTCCCTAAACCTCTATTATCTGCTTTCCCTCCCTCCCACCAACAGTCAACCTTGTTTCCTACTTTTCTGCAGAAACTGAGGCAGCCAGAGAAAGAAGATTTCCTCCAGTGCTAACTCCTGTTTGTCTAATGGCACTGTGGTTTCCTATTCTACATGAGCTGTAGATGCTGAGCCCTCCTCTGTTCACTTAGTCACACAACTTTTCTTGCCAACTCAAGGCCAGAGGAAAGATCTTTCTTTCCTCCCAGTGGAGATTCACTCTCTCTTTAATGGATTTACCTTACCAGCACACCAAGATTCTGTTAGATGTCCTACCTAAAACAGTTATTTTCTTATTCCCACTTCCCATTTCATATCCATCTTTACAAAAGCCCCTCAAGCTCATACCAACCCCCTGTACTCATTGCTCCCCATTCTTCTTGTTTTCTTCTGACTCCTGCTACTGTGCGGAAACCTCATCAAGGCCTTGAGTGATCCCTACATGGTCAAGCCCCATGCTGACAAGTTCTTTTTATGTCTGAACCTATCTGACAAGAGGGAAACTATCCCCCCAGCCCCAGTTACTATTACCATGTGTTGGAGGTGGAACACATATGCCATGGCAGGCATGTGGACATCAAACAACAAATTTTCAGATTGTATTTTCCCCCCCTTCCTATCTTACATGGATTTCTGGGATTGGATTCTCCAGCTCTTTCACCCACAGCGGCATCTCCCCAGCCATAGTCATCTAGTCTTGAGGGCTCAGTGCTGCCATTAGGCTGATGCTTACTCCCAAACGTACAGCCCTGCCTGACCTTCTAAGGTCAGCACTTGTGCCTCTTATCCATTTCCGGTTCGATGTGTTACTGAATTCTTGTTCTGTCCCTTGCCTATCTGTCCCCCTCAAAACATTTGTACCACCTTCCCCTATTCCTTTCTTCTCTCACTCCCCACATCCAATCTACAGGAAATCCTCCCCCTGCCTTTATTTTTTAACATCGGGGTAAACTTTATATAACCGAAACCTCATCATTGTTAGTTGCCTACCCAATGTAGCGGTCCCCGGGACAGTCAAAATGTTGGCAGCCATTGTCGTTATCTAAGTCCATGACACTCGGATGCCACAAAGAACAGTCATTCTGTTTGACCCTTCCACAGTCCCTAACTTTCAGCCTCTGGATCTGCTGTGGTTCTGGACATTTCATACAAATGGGTCATCACTGTGGGGTTCGACAAGGAGTACATTTTTACTCTTTTTTTTTTCTTTTCATTTCTCATACAGGGTTTCTCTGTGTAACAGTTCTGGGTGTACTGGAACTCTCTCTGTAGACCAGGCTGGCCTTGAACTCACAGAGATCCTCTTGCCTCTGCCTCCCTAGTGCTGGAATTAAAGGCCTGAGCCACTACCACCGCCTGGCACATTTTTTTACTCTTTGTAACAGAATACTATCCCATTGTATGACTAGTCCAAGTTTTATCTATCCACCCATCCACTGATGGATATTTGACTGGTTCATACTTTTTTAAAAACTACTATAAATAATACTGCTATAAACCTTCATGTGTGAAGTTTGCTTTGAATACCTATTGCTATGGTTTGCTTGCCCCACTGTGTTAAAGTCCCCAGGGGGTGTTACTGGGTGGTTGTGGCATCTTTTTAAGTTTGGCCTTGTGCTAGGTTCATAGATCATTGGGGCACGAAGTAATTTTTGTGTGGCTCTTTGGGTTTTGTTATTTTACCCCCTTCTTTGAGACAGGGTCTCAGGTATACCCAGTCTTGTCTTGCACTCCCTATATAGTTAAGAATGACTTTAAACTTCTGATCCTCCTGTTTCTGCTTCTGGTGTGCCGAGGTTACAGCCACGCGCCACCTCATCTGTTTTATGTGATGCTGAGCATGACTGTGGGGCATCATGCATGCTAGGCAAGCGCTGTATCTGCTCACAGCATCCCCAACCCACCCTTAGAGGTCTTGAGTGGACTGTTAGAAAAGGGTCCAGCCTGCCCCTCTTCTGTCCTCTGAGAAGTGACCATGCTCACACAAGCGATTCTACTATTGTCACCGGCCATGCTGTGATGTAGCCCTCTTAGGAACAGAACTGTCTGTCATGCTCTTCTCGACCTTCCGAATTGTGAGTTAAACCAACCCTTTACGCTTTTCAAAGCCTTAGGTGGTTCATTACAGCTGACAAAAACTCTCTGGTTCCCTTGTTTCTAAAATTATCTTGGTGTGGATTTTTTTGCTTCATTTATATTACCTTTATTTTAAAACAACAGGAATATGTGTTGGCTTCTTGCCACTTCTGCCACCTCTACTCTCCTGGCCCATCATGCCGTACTGCCTGGACTTGTAGACTTAGCTTCTCTATTTCCAGTCTTTGAGCCACTTATCATTACAGTAACCAGATGACTCCCCAAATATGAAGCAGACGAGGCCATTTCCTTAGAGGATATCTCTCGGTGGAAAAGCCAAGGTCATTAGAATGACCTTGAACGACCCAAGGACCTGCCTCATGATCTCTCTGTTGTAGTCTCACTTTTCTCTGGTGTTTTGAGGCAGGGTCTCTCTCTAGTCTTAAACTGGTTGTCCTCTTGTCTCAGCCTCCTAAGTGCTGGTATTACAGGTCAGTACTATCTTGCCTTGCTGTGCCCCTTCTCAAGCATGATAGGTGCACACCTATCTCTGGATCATCAGGACAGCAAGCCCCTCTGCCCAGCACGCTCTTTCCTAACAGCGTTTTCTGACTCTTCTTTTCTTCTACTTCTTTCAAGTTTAGTTCAAGTGTAACTGAAGCCAATGACACCCATCATGCTGAAGGTGCATCCCTAACCAACCTTCAATATCCCAGGACCCCTCACTGTGTTCAAGCCTCCCTCTGAATCAGTAATCACGTTCTTACATGCAAAGCTTTCTGGGAAATATTTATTCTTCGTTGTGTGCTCACTTGGCATGTGCGCTCTACCAGGGGAGGGAATTTAAACATTTATTTATTGATTGATATAGGGTCTCTCTATGTAGTCCTGAATGTCTTCGAACTCCCTATGTAGACTAGGATGTCTTCCAACTCACAGCAATTCTGCCTCTGCCTCCTGAACACTGGGATTCAAGGCGTGTTCTATCACAATCAGCCCCTAAAAATTTATTTTATTTCTGATGTCTCCTACACAGTGATGCTTGATACAAACAGATACTCAGTAAGTACCCATGAAATGAATGAAGGAACTAGAACCTTCCTGGTAAAAGCTACCCTGTAGAGAAAAATGCAACAGAGGATTCCTCCATGCCTGCCCAAGAAACATAACTGTTGGGAGTCGGGTGTAACTCCTTATCCTGGGACTTTTATGGGAATCTAATGTCGCTATTGACACTAAATAAAGGCATAGAATAGCTCTCTCTGGGAAGCAATCTGACAGCTATGGTCCACCTGTTATCTATGGGAACACATTCAGTCTTTGAATGACTTGGGAACTACACATTGCTGAGAACACAGTTCAGGGTCATGCGAGGGTCTGTAGCTCAGTGGCAGAGTACTTGCCTAGAATACATTGCCCGTGTTCCATTCTCAACATCACAAAGACAAAACAACACAAAAGTCATTTAAGGATGTTTGTTATTCTGCCTGGTGTGGCGGCACACCATTTTAACCCCAGCATCTGAGAGGCAGAGGCAGGTGGTCCTCTGTGACTCCACCTGTCTGCATAATGAGTTCCAGACCACACAGGGCTGCTAAATAGTGAGACCCTGACCAAAAAAAATGCCATTCACAATAGCTAAGAAATGGGACCAGCCTAAATGTCCGCTAACAAATGAACGGATAAAGAAAATGTGGTCTTTGTACACAAAATGATCTTATTTAGTTGTAAGAAAAGTGAAATCATGACATTTGCAGGAAAATGGATAGAAATTCTCATGCTAAGTAAAATAAGCTGGACTCTGGCAAATGACATGTTTTCTGACATATGGGAATCCTATTTTCTCTCTCTCTCTCTCTCTCTCTCTCTCTCTCTCTCTCTCTCTCTGGTTTCTCGAGACAGGGTTTCTCTGTGTAGCTTTGGAGCCTGTCCTGGATCTCGTTCTGTAGACCAGACTGGCCTTGAACTCACAGAGATCCACCTGCCTCTGCCTCCCGAGTTCTGGGATTAAAGGTGTGTACCACCACTACCTGGCTGGGAATCTTATTGCTATATATGTGTATGTGTGTGTTTCAAGTAGAATTACGGCACTAATATTGCTTCTCAGAGAAGTTCTTTCATGCTTCTGAGTCCAGTGTCAAAGTCAAGACTGACCATGAGAAGGAAGGAAGAAATCCAGAGAGAGAGAGAGAGAGAGAGAGAGAGAGAGAAACTGAATAGATGTGATATAAAGCCAGAAGGGGGGCTGATGTGGGGAAGAGAGGGACAATGGTCGGTCGGAATGTAGTGTAGTTGGGGGGCATATAAGAACAAACTATGTATGGAAATGCCATAATGAAACCCATTGATTTGTATTTTAAAATACCAAATAAATAAATAAACAAAGAAATTAAAATAAAAAGGGAAATACAGGTTTGAAATTACTTTGAAAAGCACACTGGGGGCCCGGGAAGAAGGCCCAGACAGTAAGTGCTTCCTTTGTAAGCTTGAGGACCTGAATTAAGATCCCCAGCACCCACACACAGTCCTGGGTATAGGAGACATGCCTGTAACCCTAGAGCTGAGGAGGCAGACACGGACAGGTCCCCAGAGCTTGTTCCAGGCTCAGCAAGAGACTCTGTCTCAAAACAAGGTGGAGAGAGACTGGGAAGGATACATTGCTCCACACATGTACATATACATGCACAAGCATACAACACACACGTGCACACACACACACCACACTGAGAGAGAGAGAGAGAGAGAGAGAGAGAGAGAGACAGAGACAGAGACAGAGACAGAGAGAGAGAGCAAGCATAAATGCCTGGCTTTAGTTTAGCAGCTGCGTGCACAGCACGCCCACTGTGGCCAGGCGGGTGGACAGGACACTGGTTTCCATCTTGGGATATATATGGCCACTTGTCATGACATTTTATGCCACTTCCAGGTGTCACCTGCGCTATTATTTATTCACTAATCTGAAAAACAAGCGTGCCCCCCCCTTTTTTTAACTTGGGAAGATGCATTTAGAAAAGGACCTCCCCACCGTTGCCACACAAACTAAAACCTAACTGTAAAACTGAAAGAGAGGAGATGAAGCCACGTTCTTTCCTGCAAACCCCACTGAGGTCTCTGGCAGACAGTGAGCCTTAGACAAGCTCTCTTGGCTCAAAGACGTTAAATGGGGGGCTGCAAGCACTAAGTGATAGAGCTCCGAGACCCTGAGGAGTGACCACCCCTGCCCCCCGGTGCTCATGACACTGAACCCCTCGTTTGTATACCATGTAAACCTTCCCAAATTTCACCGGAGACAGACAGGACTTGTGGGGAGTGTAAGGAAAAGCATGCGAAGTCCTTGTCCTTACCATCCTCCACCTTCAAACGAGGAGCTCCCGCCTACCTCATGCTCTCCTCAGTGAGCACATCTCTGAGCAGAAAAGCTGCTGCTTTAAAGCAAACTTAACTTATCTGGGGAGGGGAGTTCCTGCCACAGGCTAGTGTAGGTCAGAGTATAACTTGTGGGGGTTGGTTCTCTCCCTTCTCTTCCTCTTCCTTCTCCTGTTTGTTCTTTTAGCTTTCCTTGCTTGCTTTCTTCCTTCTTTCCTTCCTTCATTTGTTTCCTCCTTCCTTCCTTTCTTTGTTCCTTTGTTCCTTCCTTCCTTCAATCCTTCCTCACTCCTATGCTGAGAGTCTCTGAAGTTTCTGATATACTCATGGTAAACCTGTGAAGCCTCTGTTTAAGACACGTATCATCTCCTGGCCCCTTCAGGGGCAGTGCGGGTCCTTCTAGTCCCTTTGGGATGGCAAGTGTGATGGAAGACAGGTCCCCTAAACAAACAAACGGTCTGTCCAGAGGTGTGATCATGAGGCAGGTGCTAGCCACACAGTCCCTCCTCATAGCTACCTTTTCTTTCACACACTCTTCACAGCACGGGACCACAGCACCACCTCTGTCAGGGCCACCACCACCACTGTACACTCTCTGACAACTGTCGCAGCACCTTCCAGCGTTGAGGGTAAATATGCAAAGAAGGTGACATGAAATGGGTGTGGCTCTCCTCAGAGAGATTACAGACACAATCTCATTCAGCTGTAGCACACCTTTGGCTTGCGCATTCAAGACTCTTCAGGGAGGAAGGGCAAAAGGGAACACAGCTCACTACACTTCTTCTAGAATGTTTACTTACCTCCAGCGTCTGGGGCTGATCCCTTCCTGAAGGGACACATTAGCTCAGTCTGAAAGTGCATCTGGAGGTTTCTCCCAGATTCCCAGAGCAGTATGCTAGCGTGTCTCCACTCCACTGCCGCTCTCATTAATGAGTGTATGATCAGCCCTCACTGTGTGCCTGGCTGAGTCACTGTTTTCACAATCCGTGAAAATGTTACCATCATTTTGCAGTTGGGAAGATGAAGGCTCAGAAAGCTTGAGACGTTCGTGTAAGTCACACAGCAAGCGGGTGGTAAGGCCAGAACTGGTGTCCGGGGAATGTACTCAGATTCTGACGTCAGAAGGACGTGGTGGAAGATAGGTAGTGCTCCGGCTGGCACCGGTCCACCGTGTCCGAGATTGAGAAGTTTCCTCTGCGCCATTTCCTCTGCGCCAGTGTTCTTGGATGGACTTGGAGCATTTCCTACATCAGGAACAGTCACTTTCTTTCAGAGAGCTGTTTCCAAACAGCATGGACTCTTCTGGATTCCGGAGAGAGAGCGACGGTCCCTTCTTTGCGTTCCTCCCTACTGTGTCTTTTTTATTTTGCGTTTCGAGACAGAATCTCTCTGTGTCGGCCTGGCTGTCCTGTCCTGACTGCATCTTAATTGTCTTTTCCACTTAGGTTGTGAGTAGCAGGTCCAACCACTCTGTGAGTCTCCTAAGCGGCCAATGAAGGCTGATTTAGACAGGGCGTGCAGTGAGCCAGCGCTAGAACCGCTCATTTTTGCTGAGCCCATTCTCCAAGGGTCAGCTGGTGGGAGCAGGAGGCTGCAGGTGTGGTCCTGCCTGCCCTGGCTGCTCTCCCAAGTTCCCTTTCTCAGCTGCCACTGCAGCTTCTGTGAATCCACCCTTTATTTTAGACTCTCTCTAATTGTTTCTGGATTCAATTTGGCTGGACTTCGTTCAAATTGATTTGATTCCCACTTATCCAGTCTCCATGAAGCCCTGAGATTAGGAAAGCCATCTTGCTGTTCAGAAAACCCTGATAATCACATTTTTCTTTTTCTTTTCTTTTTTTCCCAGAGAAGTAGGAACAGGGCTGAGGGTCTTAGTGAGTCTGTGAAAGGTTTCGTTTGGGCCTTGGGAGCAGCAGGTATCTATGCGGCCCCTTCTGTGGGCTTCTCTTCATTCACTTCTGGCTGAGTAATTTCTAGGAAGGCCAGTGCTAAGCAAGGCAGTGTGAAGCATATTTGTGTGGGACAGGATTTCTTCCTTCATTCCCCAAGCTGAGACCAATGTGCTCTGCTTCCACCGTCACTGGGTGTCTTCTTCTCAAATATGCTTCTCTTCTTTCTTCCAACTCAAAAAGGTCTCTACACCGATGTCACCTGCACAGCCAGGCTTTCTAAATAAAGGGGGCACTTCCTACCGCTCTTTGGGTAACCCCCTTGTCCTGTTTTATCTGTCTTCATAGCACTTACCATTGCACATGTGTGTGAATGCGCGCGCGCGTGTGTGTGTGTGTGTGTGTGTGTGTAGAGCTTTCCTAGAGATATTTTAATTGGAAATGGTAGTGAGTTGGGGACAAAGTCCTGCCAAACAATGGGGGAGAGAGGAAGGCTTGGCAGGGCGTCAGAACAGGCAGCTCCAGATGAGACATAGGGAGGAGCCAGCTTTAGCCACAGGCTCCAGCGGCTTTGCTTGGCTGGAGATGCTGGTTTCAGTTCCTAAAGGTGTGAAAATTGCCACAGTTGATCCTAGAAGTGAATAACTGTTGTGTGAGGCACCAAGGCAGCCCTGTGCTTCAGGCAGCTCTGGCTTCCTTTCCCATTCTGGGGGATGGACAGGTCATCTCCTGAGACTGGGTATGGCTGTGGGAAGCCCTGGTCTTGGGTTTTCTTTATTCTCCTTCTGTGGCGTGCACAGCCAGATGAGATCACCTTTGCCTGCTTGCTGGAAGCTGGCCCTATTGGATCCGATCTGTCCAATACTGCATCCATCTATACATCCCCATTTCTTTGTCTTCTACCTTCCCTGAGGATAAGCACTTTGTCCTGCTCCTGACTGTCTTAAACCTACTACACCCAAGATCTCCAGCATCTTTTCTGGATGGGTGGATGAGTAGAGGGATGGATGGACAGAGGAGTGGGCAGGAGACCTCATTTCTCCAACTTCTCACTTATCCTGTGAAGTAGATCATCTTTCCCCCACAGGGCCTCCTTCCGTGCCCATGTGCAAGCTTCTTGTGTCCTGCTGACGTTTGTTTATAGTCTTCTTTCAGCTTGGAGTCAGCATAGCTTGCGCTCCTTCTTCAGGGTCAGTTTGACACAGGCCCTTCTATATTGTGCCATATCTTCAAAAATATGAACACACACACAGACACACACACACACACACACACACGCCAGCATATAAACACAGACTCTCTCTCTCCGACTCTTTCTGTCTCTCACACACACAGTATATACACTTACTCGAGTGTAAGTGTGTTACTCATCTACCGCTGTATCCTAAGAATCTCCCATGGCACTACTCTATGGATGCTTTTTGGGTAAATAACTGAGCAGACATCTCTGGGAACAGACACTTCCTCCTATCTGCGACAATACTTGCTCTTCGTATGTGTTTCACCAGGGAAACCTCTGAAGGTCAGGAGCAGGGCTTAGGCATCTGTGCTAACTCACTGCTTTGCTAGTAGTGATAACATTGACCTGGGGAGAAGTCAGGCCAGAGATTACCTAGAAGAAGCTTACTTACTTCTCACTGTTCCTTCACAGAGAAGGAAACTCCCTAGAGAGACTGGGCCACTAGCACTAGGCCTTTTGGTTTACTGACCAGAGAGAGAAAGAGAATTTGAACTGTGCATTTTTGATATAGGCCTCTCTGTCAGCTGAGTCCTGCTGGGCTAGGAAGGGCTCTCAGAAAAGTTATTTCAACAGAACAGATGTGAGATGTTCAGAAAATGCCGCAGAACACCTGTTTCATGGTCCCTTCATCTTCCTGGACATGATCCTGCAGTGCCCTGGGTTGCCAGTGCTAGAGTTTTGCCAGCAAGGGTAAGACCCTCCCCGAGATGGCCAGCAGTCTCCCAGGACAGCCAGCTCCCAGGGAGTTACTGCTGTCAGCCGGCAGCCAAGTCTTACCTGTCACGTAGTTCTTCAAATCCAGCTCATTGCTGAGTGGATTGTTGTTCTTGAACATGTACAGGTTGAAGGGGGCCGGCTCCTTGCCCACATTTCTCCACATGGTATAGTCAGGGGATGTCCACCGTCCCGCCAGCACATCATAATCACGCTGAGTAAAGTGGACAAGCTTGGTGAGGGGGTCGTAGAGGCCTCCGTGGAAGCCAATGACCATCTGAAAGTCAGGGTTGGAGTCATAGTAAATCTCCCCGTAGGCTGTGTACTGCAGTTGCTTGATCATGAGGCCATTGATGCTGAACACAGCCAGAGGGGTCCCGGTGTTATCTGAGGCAACATAGTACTCCTCCCCGCTGCTGCTCTCCATGGCAAAGAGGTGGCCCTGGAGGTCATAGTAGAGTGAGGTGATCTCAGAGTTGGAGTGGTTGTAGACATGGGTGATACGTGTGGGATTGTGGAGGTCAGAGTAGAAGTACTGCAGGTGGTGGCCCAGGTTGGTCTTGTAGGAAGCCCTTCGGCCCACGCCGTCGTAGCGGTACTGCACGCTCCACCCGCTGGCCTTGTTGTATGCTCTCGTTAGAAGGCCCTTGGAATTGTACTCGAAGATGTCCGACCCTCGCTGGCACAGATAGCCGTCATCATCGATTTTGTACTGCACATCTCCCAGCCTGGTTATCCGGTCACGGAGGTCATAGCGTAGGGGCATGAGGCGAGCGCTGTTTCCTGGGTTTAGCAGGTGCAGGTTCCCATTGAGGTCATAGCTATAGCGCCAGGTAGGCCGGTCATTGACTGCCACACTCTGGAGCTGGCCATCCCCGTCATAGTCGTAGGTGTACTTTGTGGTGTTGGCGTAGGGCCCTAATTTCAGTTCCCGCTTGATGACCCTGCCCATGCTGTCGTATTGCACTGTCATCCAGTACATGAGGGACCGGAACATCTCATACTGTACTTCCTTGATGCGCCCATGTGTGTCAAAATGTTTGCTGAGCGTCATGACAGCGGTGGTGATGATCTGATTGATGTCATAGTAGATGACCCCAAACTTGCCAAAGTGTTCCACCTTGCCGGAAATCTCATCGTAGCGGTAGAGGTCAACGGGAAGGGGCGTCTCACTGATGACAGGCTTGATGCTGGCAATGCGGAAGCTGTTGTCGTGATAGGTGTAGTCAAACCTGGCATTGATCATGCCTTCCTCAGAGAACCTGTAAATCTGCTTGTCCACAAGGGGCCCCACTTTCCGGTACCTGATGGTACAGGAGAAGCCTCCGCTTTGGAGATTGACCATCTTCAGCACGCCAGTTGTCTCGTCGTACCCAAAGGTGACAGCTGTGCTGTCATAGACGATCTCCGATAACTTGGAGAGTTTTCCATACTTGTAAAACACCTGGCGCCCCGTGCCCAAGAAAGATGTCTTTAGGATGCGGCCATCATCGCTGTAGTCAAAGATGACGGATGCATTGCTTTCAGGTGGGTTGTAAATGTTTCGGATGTAGCCAATGGAGGTGTGTGTGGACATGCTGTGCCGGGCAACACTGGGCATGGTGACGGCGTGGAGGCGGTCAGACGAGTCATACTCGAATATGTACTGACGTTGGCTCTGCAGCAGGAGGACCATGGACTGGGAAGGAAATAGGAACAGATGAGTTGACCTTTTTTGACCAAGCACCCAAATATTAGAATTAACCCCATTTCCCTGTGTGTCAGTCCAAAAGTCATGGAGGGTAGGGAACTTTTCCCCTTCGTTTTCTTTTTGTTCTTTCCTCCCTCCCTCCCTCCTTCCCTCCCTCCCTCCCTTCTTCCCTCTCTCCCTCCTTCCCTCCCTCCCTTGTGAGACAAAATTCTTACTTAGACCAGGCTGACCACAGAAATTCACCTGCCCCCCAAGCACTGGGATTTAAGGTGCGTACCTCCACACTTGACTGTGTGTGGAGCTTTGTCCAAAGACTAAATGGGTCCATAAGGTACTAATGATTCATGGTGGTCACTCAAAGCAGACCTTAATGACGATCTTATGAGAGTTATACATAGTGGGCCTAGGTAGGGCCTGTGCCCCTCAAAAGATGATATAATTTTGCCTGTAGTGAGTGTGAGGGTCTGGAGTGGTGGAAAGCCTGGGGTTTGCTCCCTGGTTCAATGATAAGAACTCTGTTTAGAGCTGACCCGCCATTGGCCACACCGGAGAGGGGTGTGCATGCTGTTTTTACTGCCTTTGATAAAAACTGGAAGCACATCTTCCTTTGAGAAACTGTGAGAAAATGAAATGCCCCACAATCGGTGACTCTGGAAAGGACTAGCCTTAGACTTCTGCCTCCCAGGCAGCCACTCTAAGACACTCTGGCAGAGTGAGAACAGCATTAGTTAAGGGCTCTTTCTGTAGAGCTAATTTTGTATGTGAGTTACACATGTGTGTATGTGTACATGTGTATGCATGTATGTGTACGCATTTCATCTGTGCATGTCTGTGGTAGGACAAGAGGTTCACATTGGCTGTCTTCTTCAATTGTTCTCCACTATGTATTTATATATGTATGCATGCATGTGTGTGTATATGCATGTATATATGCATGTGTATATGTATGTGTGCATGTGTGTGTGTGTATGTATACATGTATGTATTTTTGAGACAGGACCTCACTGAGTAGCCCTGGCTGGCCTGGAACTCACAGAGATCTGCTTGCACCTGCCTTGCAGGGGCTGGGACTAAAGGTATGTACCGTCATGTGTGGTACCACTCTATGTTTTGAAAAAGGGTCTCTCACTAACCTAAACTTACCATTTTGTCTAGGCCGACTGGCCAGCAAACTTCCACTAGTTTCCTGTCTCTATTCTCATTCCCCCAGCATTGGGATTACAAGTGTGCACCACCCTGCCTGATTCTGGGGATTTATACACAAGTGGCAAGCACTTTACCCACTGAGCCCTAGCCCCTGTGAATTCTCCATGTAATGTTTTTGTGAGAAAGGAAGACTCTTAGCCTATACTGAAGGTGGAGCAACTGAAAGGACCTGCCCAGGGACTAGATGTTCAGGGCAGCATTTCAAGGTCACAGCAAGTGGTTGTAAGGGACCTCTTCGTTCTGTTCTTCCACTAGGACTTTTCTCCAGCAAGGACCCCCAAGTCGGTACTGACAGATACAAGGGACTAGGCAGAGAGAATCTGCTGGCTGCTTTGGCCAAAGTGGGAAGATGTAGCTGTGTGTATTCTAGTTTCCAGAAGACTTTCCTGCCCATGGTGGCTTAATTCAGGGCAAGCAGAAGTGACTCAGCAAGTTCCAAGTTCAGAAGTAATGCCTTGTCTTGCTGTCAGTGGATGGCTCTGTTCGATTCGACACCACTGCCTTTTCTGTTTTCATTTTTGTTTTCTTAATTAAATAAAACGATTCATCTTTTTTTTGCCATTACTGACTGTCTAGCATCTTTTCCTTCTTCTTTTAGGGTAATAACAATGAGCTATGAATAACAGTTTCCTGTGAGCTCTTTCTTCCCATCCATGCTGGGGGAACACGAGGGGAGCCCTGTGGAGTTAGTAAAGACGTTAAGATGACTTACGGCTAGGTATCTCAGGCTGGCTGAGAATGAGCAGTGACGAGGGTGGGAAGGGGGGGCAGAAGCCGTGCTGATGGGCTGTGCAACATGGTCACCCACCTTGTCAAGATAGGAATAGCTCCAGACTTTGCCATCGGCGAACATGCGGGACACGATCCGGCCCTGCTTGTCAATGTCTGTCCTCTCGCTCATGGCCCCACGCTGAAGGCCGGCCAAGCGCCCGTTGAAGAAGTAGGAGACGTTGACGGCTGCCAGCCCGCTGCTCGGGAGCCACAGGAAGGGGCGGCCCACCTGGTCATAAATGATCCTCAGGGTGAATTTCCGGTGATCGTCATAGATCTTCTCTGTCCGGATGTTCCGGTCATAATCAATGGACAGGAGATTCCTCCCATGGACCTGGGGAAACACGAGGGTCGTGGTTTGAAAGGCATCTACCAGGTGGCTGAGGAGGATCCAGCTGGGGCCATTGAGGAGGAAGTGTGGGAAGGAGGAAGAAGCGTGATATTCCATTTATATTTTAAGTGTCAGCATTTCTGGACATATAGGAAGTGGCAAGTTTTGCAGAGTGTTTTGGGACCGAAGTGAGGCTGCTTCTGGTCAGATGTGGCTGCTGTGGGCAGTATGGTCGCTTGTGCACCACACAATTACAAAGGCTGCCATCACATCCTGGAAAGTGTGCATGGTGGCACCCTGCAGCTGTCTGTCACACGGCTGTCGTCTGTCACACAGCTGTCTATCACAGCCCCGACTCAAGGTTTTGGAGTACCTTACCGGTCTACCCTCGAAACCAGTCACCAAATCTAATACTCTTTAAGAGTAGGTGCTGTGATTTCTTATGAAATAGTGTGTAAAGGTGGCTAATAGGGGGTACAGAGGGCTCAGCAACCCACATTTTCTGAAGATCTGGGAATATAAATATAAAAATATACCTATAAAAGTCCAATAGGAAGTCTTTCATTTTAAATATCTAGAGGACAATCTTGCCATCGCAAGACGCTGTTGAGGAAACCTCGGCAGGGCTGTGAATTCCAACAAAGGGAAAACGTGATTTACTTAGATTTGAAAGGAACAGGGGAACACGTCCAGACATAACTTAATATTTATTTAGAAGCTGATCTGATCAGAGGAGAAGGATTGTCTCAAAAGGCAGAGCCGGGAGACTAGACTCTGGTTAGGGGCAAAGGAGAGGGACTCTGGGGACGCCCAGAGCCCTGAGTGCATGGCTGCAAGAGAATGAAATGAAGCTGGCTCAGCCCAGACTCTTACAACATAATTTACTGCAACTCTGCACGTCCCTGGGGTGGAGCGGGGGAGACAAAACATGCACGAGACGAGTCGGGAGCTGTCTGCTGCCTCCTCACCTGACCCTCCTAATGTAGCAGCACTTAATGAAGATGGCGGTGATGGCGGCAGTAACGCCGACAAGAGGCACGTGTGCTGAGCGCTAAGACAGACAGGGGTGAGGTCAGAGGCTTGGCATCCATTGCTCAGTCAGGGCTCACAAAGACCACCCAGACAGACACCCAGAGACGGCATGCACATGTTTGGAGTCACACGGTTGGGGCTGTTAGATGGCTGAAGAGTGCTTGCTGTGCAGCCATGAGGCTCTGAGTTCAGATCCACCCTACACCCATGTCTAAAGCTCGGTGTGACCGTGTGTGCCAGCTACCTCAGTGCTGTGGGGGTGAAGACAGGAGGAGGAATGGGGATTGCTGGATGCCACTTAAGCTCCAGCGTCAGTGACAGACCCTGTCTGAAGAAGAAAACGGTGGAGAGTGACGGCAGGATGTCCTCCTGTGGTCTCCATGCTTGGGGGCACGCACACACACACACACACACACACACACACACACACACACACACACAGACACACACACACCACCACGCCGCAGTGAAGCAGGTGTTGGTTTGAACTTAGACTTATCTAGTCAGCTGCTCCTTTGCCATTTGCCATGGTGACCAGACTTCCACCAAGTGCCCGGTGATGTATAAAAGGCTGAGAAGCCAGTAAAGTGTTCTCTCAGCCCTGGAGGATTCTGTTTTGCAACTTTGGGGAGACTGAGAATAATGTTAGCCCTACAGGGACCTGCATTCTGGGGGAAACCTCTGTGTACAGGTAAGGAACTGCATTTCCCAGCATCCTTTGGGAATAGGAGCAGGCCTACAAAGGAAGTGGCTGTCTGTCTGAGAAGCTATTCTTGAAAGAAAGCTGAGAAACTGCAGTTTTTGCTCTTCCCACATCCACTTTTTTCTAGGTGAAATGCGGACGCAATGACTTTTACCTAAGCATCTGCTCTGCTTTATGTTTATGAGGTAAGACAAGTTTTTTTTTTTTTTTTTGAGACAGTTTCCTACATAGTTAAAACTTGTCTGGAACTCACTCACATAGCTTGTATTGTAGCTCATGCAACAAACTTGTAGCAATCCTTCTGCCTCAGTCTCCCAAGTGCTGGGACTACAGGTATGAGCCACCACAAAGTGACTTTTGAAGATGGAACCTCTAAGATGGTGGTTCAAACAGGAAGAAAATAGCTTAGACTCTTGCTGTCGGTCACCGGCACATCCATGAATGGGTCGCGTCTAGGCTTTATCATAAGAAAAATGTAAACTTATATCTTATACAAACCTTTGTTGATTCTTTTAGCTTTGCTTCATCTTGTTTTGTATGTATGAGTGTTTTGTCTGCATGGATGTCTGCGCACCCTGTGTGTGCAGTGCCTCTGAAAGCCAGAAGAGGGTGCTGGATCTCCTGGGATAGGAATTATGCGGGTGCTGGGAATTGAGCTGAAGTTTTCTGGAAGGCCCTTACCCACCGAGCCATCTCTCCAGCCCCCAAACCCTCTACGGTTTGTCACAAACATTTGAAAGCAATGTACAGTCTCCTAACACTTTCATTGGTACTGTGTTAGTACTTTCCGTAACTTATATTATTTCAATTTTCATAATTTCTGTAGGAACCCCCCCCGCATCTGTGTGTGTGTGTGTGCAGGAACATATGTGTAGAGGCTGGATGCCAATAGTGGGTGAGACAGGGTCTCTCCAGTTTGACCTCTTAGAGCGCAAACCCAGGGTACCGCCCCCACCTCCTCAGCACCGGGGTTCCAGGCTGCGCTGATGCACACAGCTTTTTCTTGGGTGCTGCTGGTCAGACTTAGACACTCCTACTTGGCAGGTGAATATTTTACCAAGTGAGCCATCTCTGCAGCCCCTAGAAACAGTGGTGACTGAGTACTGAGGGGGATCACTTCCACAGCTGCCCAAGAGGATTGAATTCAGGGTTCCCAGATGTCCCAGGCCCTCGCTGTTTCCATGGAACCCCCCCCCAAGAGGGGAAGCCTGGATGTGTGGAGCACACAGTGAACCCAGGGATGGAGACAGGTACTAAGGTGACTGGGACTTGAAAGGATAATTGACAATTTAAGAGGAACACTCTCATGAGCAGACTTGCAGGGCCTGAGAAGAGGGGAGACAAAGCAAGAGGGAGGCTTGTTTTTCCCTCCCTCCCTCCCTCCTTCCCTCCCTTCCTTCCTTCCTTCCTTCCTTCCTTCCTTCCTTCCTTCCTTCCTTCCTTCCTTCCTTCCTTAGAGCTGTCAGAATTCTTGGAGACCTTGTTATAAGTCAGTCATCACTTCAGAGCAAGCACTCAGGAGGGTATGCCTCCCTAGCGCACTTGGGACCCAGGAAAGATGTTTGGAAAATCACTGGTTGGTGTTGGCAAATGTGAGGTTTCTATTAAAAGCCCAGCCCTTCTCATAATTAAATGTAATAAATTCATTGAAAGCCCCATCAAAGAGTTCAGGTCAGTTGTGTAATCTAATCAGAAAAATTTAATTCTAAGGGCAGTGTCTATAAGGAGGGTGCTGGGACTGTGCGGTGTGAGCCAGCGGAGGGTCCACCAGGCGTGCTCGACTTTCTGGGGGTGACTGCTCCCCAGTTTAGAGCATGCAGGGGCTTTAATTTAGCCACACTGCTCTCTTATTCCAAATTAAATTACCCGACTCGCAATATTTAAATTAACCTTGAGGCTTCCTGGAGAACATAAAAGTTATTTTGAATTATTTTCACTGCCAGGATCAGCACAATTCCCTTCTCAGCTGGCTCGGCAGGCATTCAGCGATAGAGAAACCAATTTTTAAATTAATACAATTTTGTGTTTGTAAGGAAGCCATTATTTTTAATTATCGGGCGTTTTCCTCAGCCTAGCTTCCCCAGTTAATAAAACTCAGCTATTTAGCATGGTTTTTATTTTTGCAGAGGGCAGATTTGGGGAAATAGTTTCCCCTCTGGGATTTCCCCCCAGCATGTTTTGATCTCACCAAGCGCATGCCTGTCATAGGAAGGCTCATAAAAAACCCTGAGAAAAGGAAACACTGTCGTCAAAATGGCCCTGCTGGGCCCATCGCGGGTTACTCTAACTCAGCTCTAGGGGCACTCAGGAGCGTGTGATCTGAGAAACACGAAGGAGGAAATTACATTGTGCTAGCCCCCTCCCAGGAAATGGAACCTTAACACAGCAGGACAGATTTCAGCTAGACACACAGAAGAACCCTTTGCCCAGTTGGGCTCCGGGGATGGGAAACCCACGGGGTTGAAGGAGGGACACTGTGAGAGTCTCCAGCGTTTTAAAGAAGATATGCATGCCTTGGAGTTTAGCAGTTCACTTCCCCAAGGGAAAAGCCTGGCTAGGTGACATTCTCATTCCCTTTCTGGGTCAGTCCTCGGGGACTTTAAAGCACCCACCCCCAGATGCCACTGAATAAGACCCAACACCATGTGGGGATCAGCATTTGTGCAGACAAAACAACTTGGTATAAATTTAATATTAGCTTAAATAATGCATCATTAGAGGGAGAGCCTCTGTAAACACATTAAATAATGGATTCTCCGAGCAAACATTATTTTTGGATGACTAGCTCTTTTGGGTGACGATGGGGAGTGGGAAAAGGGAAAGATCCGAATCTCGAGTCAGAGTTTGACACCGGTTAACTGGGTTGTTGCAAAGCCACATCTTCCCTGACAGTGCCTCAGTTGCCTGTCTGTGGTAACCTGCAAGGTCCTGGTGGACAGGTGCTTTATCTTAGAATTCCATGTCCCTGGAGCTCTGTGTGAGTATGGAGGTTGGGATGGATGATCGCTATCAACTCTGACCATCTAAAACGCTACTATGGAAAATCAAGACTAGAAAATGTGACTTAGGTCATCGGCGAGTGTCAAACATCTGAAGGGCTTGCTCCAAAGAATAGTCAGACTCATTCTGGAAGGCTCTCCCAACCTAGAACTAAGGCAGAGGTAGAAGTGGGTGATTTTTCATTATATCAACTCAAAATCCCATTCATTCATTCATTCATTCATTCATTCATTCATTCATCCATCCATCCATCAATTCATCCATCCGTTCACCCATTCAGTCAGTATTTACCAAGTACCTGCTTGTGCGCTTGCTAAAGTGACAGGCACTGAGCGGAGCCAGCCAGCCTCCAGGTGAGATGACAGCAGAGACAGGTGACGTGCCATTGAGAATCAGCACAGTAATGAGAGGGAGCCTCAGCAGGCAAGTGCAGAATGGGGGTGGCACCTGGAGTCAGCAACGGCTGACAAAAAATTCCCAGAGGAGGTGCAGGGACCGAAGGACAGGCAAGGCTTTGATAAGAAGGCCGCCCCTCAGCAATCCTCTGCGTCATCACTAGTTACACCTGTGGAGGCTGGCCGAGTCTCAAAAATCCTTGCCACATAGCCAAGGAGGTTCTGGTCTCTCCAGCTCCCCTCAGCTCGTCTGCTTCCACTCACACTGCTTTTTTTTTCTGCTCAGGATTCAGGGAACCCTGCCCTGGCCAATTCAAGGCCTTTGAGCATGCAAGGGTCTTAGTACGGGTTTTTTTTTTCTTTCACCCCAGAGTCAGAAAATCCCTACGCTTATTCTTCATTCGGTTTTCAGCTCAAATGTCCTTTTTTCTCAGAGTAGCCTTAATTTATCTCCTATGTTACCCATTTTTTTAAAAAATATTCATTCATTACATATACAGTGTTCTGTCTGCATGTATGCCTGCAGGCCAGAAGAGGGCGCCAGTTCTCATTACTGATAGCTGTGAGTCACTGTTTGCTGGGAATTGAACTCAGGACCTCTGGAAGAGCAGGCAGTGCTCTTAACCTCCGAGCCACCTCTCCAACCCCATATTACCTATTCTTGACCTAGGCTTTTCTTCAGAGCATTGCCATGCTTTCTTTATATGACATTTATTTATCTATCATTGCTTGTGTTGCTTTGCTAGCTCTTAAGGTGTGTGTGTGTGTGTGTGTGTGTGTGTGTGTGTGTGTGTACTACTTCTCCCCATACCATCCTAAATAGTAAATTCTTGTTTGTGTGTGTATACTTGTGATCCTAGCACGTGGGATGTTGAAACAGTAGGGTTGGTAGTTTGTGAACCACCATGTGGTTGCTGGGAATTGAACTCAGGCCCTTTGGAAGAGCAGGCAGTGCTCTTAACCACTAAGCCATCTCTCTAGCCCCCTAGGGTTGGTAGTTTGAAGCCAGCCTGGGCTACATAGAAAGACCCTGTCTTAAAAAACAACAATCAAAGTTCAAGAAATGTCCTACCCCTGACGCTTGATACAGGCCATGCCACAGCCTCCAATCTTGGCTCAGAACGTACACAATGCTAGCTGTTCTTTCTCACGCTAGGTGCCCCAAATCTCCCTCCCTGTCTCCACCTCATTCTCTCTTCTCTGCTTCCTACTTCCTACTCTACTTCCTTGCCCTGCATTCCTGCTCTACTAGTCAGCTCAGTTGGCCCTGTCCCCTCATCCATGAAAGAAGGGAGACAGAGAAGAAGTAGCTTCTTGGGGGCTGTAGTCTGAGATTGGGGTAGATAACCTACAAACTCCCTCTCCCCTCCCCCAAATAAACTTGAGGACTCTGAAAAAAACCAAAATAACCCACCAACAAGAGAGCTGGAGAGATGGCTCCCTCAATGGTTAAGAACATGTATTACTTTTGCAGAGGACCTAGATTTAGTTCCCAGAACCCTGCTGGGCAGCTCACAACTGCCTGTAACTTCAGCTTTAGGGAATCCAGTACCCTCTTCTGGACTGTGAGGGCAAATGGCACATACTGCCCATCATATACACATAACTGAAAAAATAAAACAAATCTTTAACACAATGACTTTAAAATACAATATGATGTCCAAAAGTAAAGTACTGTTTGCTTAGGGAATCCATGGTTTAATGTGAGCAGAGGCTTGCCCTTCTAATAATGTATAATTTAAACTAATATTCAAGTTCAAGGAACTACAAACTATTCTGGGTGCATCACCATGCTCTTAAGGTCACACAGGGTCTTGTCTGTTTTGGTCATAAATACACACAGAGTGGTTAGTAACTGTGTCAAGACTGTAGTGGGCAGTGGAAAAAGAAAATGCTAGGCATGGAAGGACAGAATCCAGGCTTTCAAGACAATTGATATATGTAGGACCCACCTGGGTGGGCCCTACACAGGACTGAGTTCAGGATGGCACGATCACATGCACACATGTATGCCCACCCCCCCATCTTGCTCCAGACACACTGTGATTTGTTACATAAATAAAAGTAATGCAGTATGGAACTGTGGTATCATATTAATTACATGGAAACCAAAACAAAATTACTAGCTACCACTTCCTATTGGAATGCTGCTAACACCGATACCAGCATCACAATGGAAGATTATCTTGGAAGCAATTTTTCTTTGTTCTGATCCCTACCCATGTAACTGTTTCTTGCATTTGCAATCTGTATGTAAATCACAATCAAGAAGAAATACCTTAGTGACATATGCTCTCATTTTTAGAGAGAATCAGGTACAAATCCATGCTAGGAAAGAGAAGCAGTTTTAAATGGTAATGGAAGTGTTCATTTCAGTCCCCTCTCCCAGAAGCCTAAAAGGAAGACTTGTTGGGCGGAGGAGATGGGCTTCTGGTTTGCCTTGTGGCCAGGTTCTAGAGGGATGGAGGACACAGAATCAATCAATCTATCTATCTATCTATCTATCTATCTATCTATCTATCTATCTATCTATCTATCTATCTATCTTTTATCTAGCTTAGCATCCTTTCCTTTTGAGATAGGACCCTCTTTTTCCAAGCCTCAGTCTATATATGATCTTATAAGAGTCAAGTTTGGACATGTGACCTGAGCCTGGCCAATCATAGGTCTCTATCTCCCTAGTGACTGGAGCAGAGATGAGAACCCTACCCACGCCAGGCCAATTACAGTTCCTCTGTGGGACTGTCCTTTTTCTTTTTTAAACTCAAGAGATTTTTGTCCTCCGGTTTTACTAAACTGAGAAGATGTAAGATTTTGGCCAAATCTTCTTGATCCCCCATGTGAAGAGAGCACCAGCCTACTGTACAAGAAAATTAGACCAACTGCCAAAATAAATACTCTTGGGGTGAGGGATGGGAGCTGCAGGGAAGAGAAGAGAGTGATATTAACCTGATGACATCTTGGAGTCTCTAGGATCAGCTTCTTCCTCGTTGAGGCCCACTGTGTGACACAATGCATGCCCCCTTTATCATGCTCTCTTGAATATGTTTTGCAGAGAAAGAATCTGGACATATTGCGGAGTGCGGGAGAATTTACTTGGTAAACACCTTCAAAGTGGAGCCCAAAGAGGACATATGTGTCACATCTTCCCACACACATGACACTTGTCACCAGTATGGCCATGTGACATGGTCCCTGTGATCATGGAGCTGAGAAATGTGAGGAATCAGATTTTTTTTTTTTTTTTTTTTTTTTTTTTTTAGTTTTTCGAGACAGGGTCTCTCTGTAGCTTTGGAGTCTGTCCTGGAACTAGCTCTTGTAGACCAGGCTGGCCTCGAACTTACAGAGATCTGCCTGCCTCTGCCTCCCGAGTGCTGGGATTAAAGGCGTGCACCGCCGCCACCCTGCTTGTTGTTGTTGTTTTAAATGTCAGAGAGGACAATGAGAGGCGTGGCGGGAAGCAATAGGAGGTGTTCTTTCAAGAGACAAGTCTTTGGAGGGCATGATGAAACTCTTGCCTTGTCTGACTCTCGGCAGGAAACATGGGGCTGATCCTTCAAATGCCGTCTACAGCGCTGGCATCTTACATGCTCCCAGCCTAAAAGGGAGAATGTTTGGCACTTTCACTGGCTAAGACTTGTCTCTGATTGGAGGACTGTGATAAGACAGGTAAGCAGGAAGGCTTGGGACTTTTCCAGCTGTTCTGTTTATTATAGGAAAGTTCTTTACTGGAAATTTTGGATACCTCTCGACACTGGACCACTCAGAGCCTGGCCTTACAACCCCAAGTGGTCAGACTTGCAGGAGTCGGCTGGTGCTGGGGAAAGACCAGACCATCCAAAATCTGGTTTAGCCTGTGATATTGCCAGTTGCTACCCTAGCTCCCTAGACTCACTCCAGATGCTGTCCCTGGGGACATCTTCAACTTCCTCCCCTGATCTCCTCATCCTAGAAGGCAGGGCTGGGGTCACTCTGCCACCCACACCTATTCTGGCTTTCAGTGTCTGGCCTCTCTCCATCATACTCAGAGTCTGGCACAGCCTCCTGGTCTACATGATCACGTGAAAGGCCTCTTGGAAGTCAGTGCAGCAAGGCAGCCAGGCTCGCTGCCAAATCCTATTAATCATGTGTGTTACAATTCTCTCAGGCCTCTCCCTCTTCTCTCTCTTTTTCCCCTGCTGGGGACCAGTTTCTAGTTTGCATTACTGTAACAGCTCTGAGCTGTCCCTCTCCTCCTGTCTGGTCTCCTCCTCGGCTGTCTTCCTCTGCACCCAGGGAAGCTGGAGAGATCTTTCTAATCCACGCATCCCCACACATCACTCTGCTAATTAAGCCCCTGGACAACTCTCCATGACTCTCAGGATAAATACCCGCCTAGCATAATATTCCCTTCCATGTGGCCCTGGCTATTTTCTCTCAGGCCTTAAGAGTTTTGGAGGTTTTCTGAACTGGCCCCTACGTCACTGTATCCTGGCCTTCTTGAGGGTGTCTCTCTGTCTGGAAACTTCTTTAAGGTATTTTTGCTCGTCTAGCTTCTGCTACTGTTACTTCCAAAGCACTGACTCCAACTTCCCTGAAACCCTCCCTAGTCTCTTGTCAACCCTGTGACCTGATTTGGGTTCCCCAAATCTTTCAGTTTCTCCCCAGCAATCAGAAAAGTCATTTTCTAAGCTTCCTGGGGGTTAACCCACCTGTGCTCTCCTCAGTGTGTGGAATGGATGCGCATGACATTGAGGCTAGCTCACCAAGCTCCCTTGAAGGGTTTAAACCCTTCCTCTTCTACAGCAGCCTTGGGGCCACGCGCGCTGCCTGTGGTAGGATCCCAACATGCCACAACTGGGTCTAGTCATCATTAGGAATTGCTGTGTGGCTCATTTGAACTGTGATGCGTTAAGCTTCTGAAACTTCAGGGCCTATTTGTTACCTGCGCCATGGATTACCTACTTCTGGCTGATACAGTGTGTGTCCCTTGTCTTGTGGCTTAACATTGTGCCACTTGAACATCCCGATCACTGTGAACTCAGACAGCCTGCTGCCATGGGGGCCGACAGATGTCGCTAGTGTAGGGGCCACAAAGCTCCTATAAGGAACTCTTGAAGCTCAGGGAGGACCGGCCAAGCCAAAGGCCCCAATCCACACTGCGCTCAGCACCTCCCCCACACCATTCTTCTGCGGGCTCCCCCGCAGTTTCCAGGAGTTTCTTTTATTTCATTCACTAAACAGTTTATGAAGTGAATTAAAATAAATGAGATGCAAATAAATTCCAGGCTTTCTCCCTCATTTTCAAATTACATTTTCAGTCCACTCAACCTGTTATAATCTCATAGTGATTTTCATTTAAGAGAGCTAAATGGATATGTGATTATTGTTACAGGAACGAACACCAGACAATTAAATGTTGAGGTGTTGATAGATAAAACTGTGTTTTGATTTGCATAAACATGATGCCAGCAAGTCTAACCCTGGCAGAAATTCAGTTATAAGACTTGCGTGCCTAACTTCTGTTAATTACCACAAGTACCATTATTAAGAGTTTTAATATTCAGAGTTGGGATTATTGCCATTTTATTTTAGGGCCACATTTATCTTTATTTTGAAAACTTAGTCAAAACGCATAGCTAATTTATCAAGGAAAAGGCACGATTACTACTTATAATCAACTTCTACAGTGCAGCATATCAAAAATCAATTACACAGCCTTGAATCCAGTCATTAAGGATTTAGCCACTAATCTCATTCCATTTTTGTCTTTAGGAAGATCCTGCAGCTTGCAACTTTGCCGATATCAGCAGAGGGAGAAAAACATGGGGTCTGCTGATAACCTAATGTGGAGAATTAAAGTCTAGCCCGACAAAGGCAGAATCTTAATGTGGAGTAGCCTGGCTCTGCAGGGAGGTCACCTGGCTGGCTGGGCTTCGGAAGTGATGACCCAAGTTGGTCAGGTGCTCAGTCTTAGCTCCCAGGATTCTGGAGCATTGTTTTGACTTTGCTGCACTCTGTGGGGGGATGTTTTCCTAGGGCCTCTCTTGACCTGCAGTTATCTTAGGTCTATTATTAGTCTCCTTCTTGGCTGACTCCTCTTTCCTGCCCTTTGCCCCTGAATGAAAGTGGCAGGAAGGGTCTGAGCTCTGCTTGTGTGACATCTATCTTAAGTATCCAGCACAGGGCCCGGCCCTAAGTGCTCTGTAAACATGTTTTGGCTATGATGAAGACAGGTTTCTGGCCATGATCTCCTCACCCTGGGAGAAGGGTTGTCACCATGGTAGGAGTAGGTGACAAGAACTGACAGGAACAGGAGCTACAGGCCTCCGATCATCAAAACAGGACTGTGGCTAAGAATACTGGCCAGTGAACAAGACAGAGAGATGGACCCGGGGTCAAGTCCTGGCTTAGCCTTGAATTTTAGTCATTATGTCCTGACATCTAATTAGCTTCCATGAATCTATGCTTCTTACCTGAGATCCCAACAGGCTACTGAAAAATATTACAGTAACACAAATAAAGCATTTAACTTAGTGCCCATAGCATAGACATCTGCTGTGTGTTTCAGATAGCGTTTGCATGGATGTCCTTAATACATGTGTTTTTGTTAGCTTTACAAAGATGTAGGTTAGGGCTGGTCAAAACTTTCTGGTGCACATATTTTGTTCCTTCCTCTCAGGATACCTCTATGATTCCTCAGGCTAACAGATCTTCCTTTGTGACCCCCAAGGGGTCTGTCTTCTCACACCCTGTGGTCATTCTGTGTCTGCATTTCTAGGAGAACATCACTCCTTGTCTGTAAATAACATACTTTTTTTTAAATCATAGGCTAGAGTTATCTTTTTTTATTATTTATTTATTATGTACACAGTGTTCAGCCTCTATGCCTGCGTACCAGAAGAGGGCACCAGATCTCACTACAGATGGTTGTGAGCCACCATGTGGTTGCTGGGAATTGAACTCAGGACCTCCGGAAGAGCAGTCAGTGCTCTTAACCTCTGAGCCATCTCTCCAGCCCATAAATAACACACTTTATACTTTTGTTCTTCCAGGATTTAGAAGATTACCAAGCACCCGGTAGACAGCAGCCCTGACTCACAGGTCACATTGTCCTGATAGTGACAGCTGAGGGACGGGATGGAGATGGCAGGTGCAAAATGAAGACCGATACCGTCTCCAGCTGAGGCACCCCGTGAATCTACCACAGCGATCGCTGCCCATCTGTCTCAGGAAATGGCGGAATTTTCCTTAAACCTCGAGGCAAACATCTCCCACTTTCTGAGGGTCGGAAGGCATTCTGGAGGCCTAACATTCCCCTCTGCAGTGTGAAGAAGGGGCCTGTCCCTCTCCAAGTCTGTGGCAGGGCAAGACTTGACCTACTTACCCGAAGCTTCCTCCCAAAGATGGTGACTTTGCCTTTAATCTGTTCCTTCCTCAGGCGCCACTCGATGGAGTTTAGGCCGTTCTCCATGGGCAGGGAGATGTTGCAGCGGCCGATGGTGGGGGTGATGGTGCCTGCGAGGACGTGGGGCTCACTGTGGAAGCTGACGCCCATGCCATTGGCGTACATCACCCGCAGGGTTCCATTATTGCAGAGCTGGTAGCTGTTTCGCACTTGATCTGGAAGAATGTTGGTGGGGGTGGGGAGGGGGAGAGAAATTATCTGCTCGATTAGTCAGGAGAGAATAGAACCCCTATTTTTACAGGTTTCCATGGTTCTTTGCAGCTGTCAGTCTGAGGCTGCCTTCAATTAGCACACGCACAATGGGAAGGTGAGTAGCAGAGATGTTACTGATCCATGGAAAGGAAAACATTATTAATATGTGGCACTCCAGAAATAATTATGCCGTGATATTTTTCTTTTACTCACTGAAGACTATTAATAGCACATTTAAACATTTAAAGATGTCTATTGCCTACACAATTTGTGTCAATCAAATGCCTGAACTTTAACATATATATTTTAGCTTATATGAAGAAAGAAATAAATGAAAGGCAAACTGCTTGCATTTTTCCTCCCCTCTGGCCTATCGTCTAACCCAAGGTTGATGGTCTAAGCACAGGTCAGAGGCACTGCAAGGCAAGTCCAGTGTTCATCAGCACAGTGAAGAGACAAAGCTCCCTTTCCCCACTTCGTGGCATCATTGCTGCCTGTATCACTATGTTACCACAGAACTTGGGAAACACACACAGTGTGAGGTAGATGGAGTCAGTGGGGGCTGATAATGCATGTTTATCTTCCCGAATAGAATCTACACCAGTCAATCAGACTTCTGACCTTTTCCTGTATCAGATAATCACAAGCAGGAGCCCGCTTTTATAGGCACGCTGTTTCCTCATCATCTGGGTGAAGGAGCCAGGCTGGGCTGGCCTCTGAGATGCCAGCTCTGGGGGAGCGAGCAAGGTTGTACCTGTCACTCAGTGATTCTGGCCATCATACAGAAGGACAGAATCTACATCGTTAATCATCTGGCGGAGCAGAAATAGAGCCATTGAAACAGGCTTTGCTGAGGGATAATAGTCTAGAAATGTCATCATTTATCTACGGAAAGGACACTTTTATCCGCTGACAACTGGCGAGCCCACCGACATTATATCTTAATTAAAAGAAAAAATTAATCTGTAAAACGCTGTTTCTTGCCAGCCCCTGTGCTTGCCTTGGACTGCCTACAACAAAAGCAACGGGTGGTCAGAGACCCTGGGATCTGGGTCCTGGCAAGAGATTGCTCGAGAGCGTGTTTGCAAGAGAGAATCAGAATGGAATGTGAAACCCAAATCCTGTGGTCGCCCAGGAGAATAAACACCGCTTGAGAAAACAACGACTTGGGTTGGATTTTTACAGGGTGAAGGAAATAGGTAAGAAAGAGGAAGAAGGTAGTTGGGGGAAAAATCAGATGCTTTTGGATATGTAGGTTTCTCCAGATAATTAAACCTTTGGTGAGAGGGTATGACATTTCCCTGAAGCTGAGAGAGATTTATTTTTGTTTTATTTCTTTTTTTCCTGAGACTGTTTTCCGATAGCCTGGGTTTGCTGTAGACATATAAGTAAGACAGAAAACCGAGGAATGTTCTGGATGTTTAGAAGTTCCCTCAGGTGAGGGATTGCTGGCTCTGCAGCTGGGGATGAGCTGGGGGCTGAGGGTGTTGGGCTGGGGCCTTACCTTGCACCACTGTGTAGGAGGCCTCCACTGAGGAGAGGTTGGTGATCACAGTGACATCGTCATCACGGTTGGAGTTCTCAATGTCAATGGTGATGGATTTCTCCATTTCCCGGTGCAGACTGGTCACCACCCCCGTGGGGCGTGTCACGTTGGTCAGCCGGCCCTCGTGGTCATAGCTGGAGGAAAGAGATACGGTTTGAAGCACAGCCCACGTGGAGCCAGAAGTTTTCTTGACCTTTAGACCCACAGGAAGGTCAGATGCATAGGGGCAAAGAAAGAGAGACTGGAAAATGGGCGTCCCTGGATGCTGCTCCACAATGAAGCCCTGCTGTAATCCTAACCTTTACCTGTCCTGAGGCTCAATGCTGTGGTTTTCCTAAACCCTTTGGTCTCACCGACTTCACCTCAGTGGAAACCAGTCCCCTGGTCTCAAGCAGTGTGTGCTTACAGCTTCCTGAGCTAGCGGGAACAGCTACTTGTAAGCATCCTTTTGCTCTGCAGAGTTACCAAGTCAATGCTCCCCAACTATCCGCTCCATTGTCTTGCTTCTGCTGAGCCAACCTTTATTTAAGTGTGTGTGTGCGTGTGTGTGCGTGTGTGTGTGTGTGCGCGCGTGCACGTGGTTAGGAGGAGGGCTGTCTGGTTTCACTCATGCCCATGAAAACCAGAAGAGAACTGGAGTCACAGGCAGTTGTTAGCTGTCCAAAGTGCATGCTGGGAACTGGACTTGAGTGCTCTTAATCACCAAGCCATTTTTCCAGCCCTTGAACCACACTGTTTTCCCCACTGGTTGTCCACCCAATCCAATCAAAATCTGGCATTTGAGACCATCTGAGCCGTAGTCTTTTGCAAGGTACCACCTCATTCCACGTATCACCTTGTAGGACCTCTCAAAGTCAGTCTAGTACAAATGCCACCTCCATATTCTGGCCCAGACACTACAATCCTAGCTTGGTCATGTAGTCCCTAACAAGCTCAGCTACCCTAGCCTGCTGGGAGACTCACTGGATCTCAGTTGTCCTTGGCATCCATGTCTGGGCATGCCATGACCACATTTTCTGCCTGCAAACTCCCTGATGAGAATTCTTTATGGATATGAATATCGCCCCTTTCTCAGCAGGCGGTAGTGGTTTCGCTACTTCCAGGTGGAGAGGATTTCCCACTAGAAGACCACTGTACTGTTAGAGGCTCCGGTCTAAGGAGGTGAGGAAAATTACTCTTCTCATGGTCTGCGTAGAGAAGTCTCTGGACTCTCTCGCATGGGTTTTCACACTCAGGAGAGATGGGGAGGAGGATGGAGCGATGAGGCCTTCCCTTGCTTAGAGAATGAAAAAGGACATGCAGCTAGACCTCCTGCTGGAGGGGGGTCTCCTTCTGGACTGGGGAGAGGAACCCAGTTGGCCAATTCTGAGTGATGGGTCCCAGAGTTGGTACGATGTGTGTGAAGGAGGTTGTCTACGGAGCACCCCCTGGGGGAGCAGTGGGGAAAATTACTGCTGAAACATGGAGGGAGCTGAGATGCTTGGGATGGAGACCTGCATCAGACTTGGGCTGACCTAGGAACTGTTGTCTTTAGGGAGAAGAGGAAACAGTTAAGCCCCATGGATGCTAAGCTGCTTGGCCAGTGGGGTAAAGTTTGTGAGAGGGCCAGGAAGCTTGGCGAGGTGGGGGTCCAGCCTCTTGTCTCTGCCCCATCCCTTGGCTAGGGCTCTGCGCAGTGGAAATCCAAAAAGTACCCTCCTCTCAGAGGCTTGGTGCTGTAACCACGGAGGGGCCCCAGGCTTCTAAGCCAAAGAGGATCCCTGTTTATTCTTTTTTTCCTACTGAAGCAAAGGTTTCTCAGATAGGGGCCCAAAGATTCTATTTATAAAAGCGACAAGTTAGAACTATACTGAAGGATCAGTGATTAAGGATTATTAAATAATTACCTATATATAAGACAGAAACTTAGGCAGCTGTCAAAATGAACAGCGTGGATTCTTATTTATTGGCACATGGTCATGTGTGCATGAGCACGCGCACACACACACACACACACACACACACACACACACACACACACACACACACACACAGAAACAGGGTTGAGTGGAAAAGCGAAGAACAGAGACTCCTCCCTTCCTAGCACATGACTTTTTACAAGTAGTTTCTGAAAATAGAGACATACAAATATTAACTGTGTTTTTATGTGTGGGATTTTGGCTAATTTTTGTTTTCCTCTTTGAATATTTTATTTTGGTAATTGTTATTTTAGTAATTGTTGCTTCCTTCCATATTTTAGAAGCAAAGCTGTGGCCAATTGCATCCCCATGAAAGTCAGCCTACAAGCCAGAGAGCATGCTTTCTCCCCAAGGCCTGTGAAATGCCGGCCCCGTCCTCACTGCCTCCTCCCACCCCCCACCCCTGTCCTCACTGCCTGCCCCATCCTCTGCCTCCCCTTCTTCCCCCATCCTCACTGCCTGCCCCAGAGAAGAAGCTCTATTTCCTCCCCTATTTTTCTCCTTTGAAATAAGAAAGTGAAGCAGTGATGATGTTTGGGCTTTGATGTCTTACACAGACTTGGCAGCAGAGATCCATCACACAAGGACTGTGTTGAATGCTCTCTGGGACCTGAGTGGGATTTGAAATCCAGTGCTCTGTATTTTAGGACAATTGCAATGGGCAGACTGCTGTTCATGCTTCTGAGGGGAGGGTTGTTACATTTTCTACCCTTCTGGATTCCAGTTTGCAAAGGTATACTGTGACCCTCAGGAGATCAGGACCCCTAGAGCTGAGGATGGCGAGAGAGAGGGATACAAACCCCTCTCTCTGAGAAGCACTCAGAGTGCAAACTGCCCCCCCCCAGCTACTGTTTGAAATTAAGTCCTGTCTAACTCTTGCATCCTTCTTTATGCAGGAGAGGATGGAGACGGGTGTGCTTTCTAACTTCTGAGTTAGCGTCTAGTTTCTGTTGAGCTTCTGAATGCCAGCCTTTGCTGATTGCCTAAGATACACTAGCTCAGTGATTGGTCACAGCTCCCGTGCAGCTGATAGTACCATCTGACACACGTGACTGCTGAGGCTCAGAGAGATTGAGAAACTTGTCCAATGACAACCAGGAAGTATGTGTCAGAGCGAGCATCCATACCACTGCTCTCTCTGTGGAAGGCCATGGAATCTCTCAATCCCTCTAAAGGTGGACCTTGCCTAGGATACTCTACTGAGACTCAATAGCTCGCTACTGGGGAAATTTTAATCCAAGGCTGGGGATTCCTGGAACTGAGGGACAGCTTATACTGAAGCACAGACTGTGTGTGTGTGTGTGTGTGTGTGTGTGTGTGTGTGTGTGTGTGTATTTTCTGTTAACCCAACTCTCTCTCTAGACTTCTGCAATTACTTGTGTGGTGTTCACCTGGACCTGATATGTCAGGAAGTGTGACTTGTGTCTGAGTTTTAAAGCGACAACCTTCTGACCAAGTTTAACAACAGCTAGCCCCTCTTTTTCAGAAGCCTAAGGAAACCTTCTCTATGTGTCTCCGCAAGGGGGGGATTTGGATCCTTGGATCTACTCACATTCCGAAGCCTGGCAAATTAAAAGAGAAAACGTGATTCCATTTCACTGTAACTCCTGAACAAATACTTTTTTAAAAAATTGAGCCTTATGTGTATGTTTTCATTCACTTGGGGACCTTTCTAGTAAACTGCCTCCAATCAAGAGTTCATGTCTGTGGGGCCCCATACCTGAACTTTGGACTGGATTCCAACCTAGGACTAATTCAGGAAAGCCTCCTTGACCCCAGCCTTTGCTTCTCATTTAGGAGACTTAACAGCTACTAAGTGCATTTCCTGGTGTGATCAAGTCCCAGCACCTTAAAGGTTGTGAAGCTGCTCAGAAGTCCCAGGACAGAAAGCTTTGCCCAAAGGCGAAGTCAGGACTCTGCAAGCAATTCTGCAATGCAGAAAGGCTCCAGCAGGTGGCGACAGCTTCCTTTGAATTCTCCCGACCCCACTGGCATACAAACAGGAAGCGAACATTGTTGATTTAAACGTGATCAACAATGAAGTCTTCTTTCTCTTGTCCCTCCTACTCCTATCTCTCTGTGGCATTCCTCCCTAACTTAATAAATTCTCAGCTAACAGCGACTCAGAGACAGAAAGCAAGCCAGGGCTCCTAAGGCGTAATGCTCGCTCACTGCTGTGGAGAGAGCCCAGAGGCTGGTAAACTCCATTCTGTTCACAGCAGGTCCCTGGGACTCAGACTTAGCAGCTTCCTCTGGCCAGCAACTCTTAGGGTAATACCTGGGGCAGCAGGCTTGCTTGACCAAAGTTGCTCCAGGAACTAGGGAAAACAGCTTTTTGGGAAAAACAAACGGTAGAACTATTAAGTATGAGATAATTGTTTGGGGAAATATGACCAGCCCTCACATCTTTTAATATACCTAGCACTTTATCTGTATTGATCTGCTTCTGCTAAAGAGGAAATTCAGAGTTTATCTACCTGTCTGTGCAATCAAGTGTGTTGCTGGACCTATTGTTAAATCACAGGAGCCCCGCTGGGACCCTGCCTCTTGCTTTCTAATTTCCGCACCCATGGCAAACATGAATAATCAGTGGGGTTAATCAGCACTTTATCTCCCAGGGGCTGTGCGTGTCCAATATCCTGAAGTTTGAACGGCAACCAGACAACAGGAATTCCCAATGCTAGCAGGGAGGATGCTCAATATCAGAGGCCTGATAGAGCAAATCATTTCAGAGTCAGGAGAAGGGACACGAATATCCTGAGGCTGTGAGAAATCATTAAAGTTAGGAAGACGTGACTAGGCAATTTTAAAAGCAATGTGAATGGTCCATCCGGGTGCCAGCTAGAGCGGGGGGCGGGCTCTAGAGAAATTGGTCGAGAGCCTACTTACTCATAGAAAGTCGTCCATCCAGTTTCATCACTCTTGGTGGCTAGGAGTCCGGTGTTCCCATCATAGGTCATGAGGCCAAGCTCCAGGTTCTGTGTTGACACGGCTTTGAGGCCTCCATTGGTGCCCACGGTAAGGGTGATAATCTGGTTATCCGGCATGAGCAGGTGGCGGGGCATGCCGCTGCTGTCCCGGCGGATCTTTAGGGAATTTCCGTTGTTGTCAATCAACTCAGTGACGTCATTGTCAGCACTGTATGTGAAATTGTACAAGTACTCCCCCGTCACCAGGCTCACGGTGTACTGATGGATACCATCGGCGTTGAACACGTACAATTCCTGCTCTCCCGGAGATGCGGCCTCATACTGGTTGAATGCGTTAAGAACAGGTTTATTTTTGCTGACCGCCCGAATCCGAATATTCCCGAGGTCTGCGATATAGATGGTGCCGTCTGGAGCCACAGCTAAGGAGGATGGGGAGTTCAAGATGGCGTCTGTGGCGTAAGCATCATCTCCCGAATAGCAGATGCAATTGACGTCATTTTTGCAGTCGCAGTCAGAGGCTGCCCCGGCTAAGAGGCAGATCTCCCCATTGGTGGTGACCTGGCGTAGGCGGTTGATCTTTTTCTCGTCCGTCTCCGTGATGTAGAGCACCCCAGTGTGAGAAATGGCGATGGCACTGGCTGACTCCAGAGCAGAGTGGATGGCAAGTTTACTGAGCGAGTAGTCAATGCCAGGAACCTGGCAGTGCATAGGCCGCCCTGCAATGATGCTGACCTGGTGATTCTCGGTGATCCGCAGGATGACGTTGTTCTCTAGAACGTATAGGGAATTGTCCATGGGGTTGACGGCAAGGTCTGTCGGCCACTCCAGACGAACCTGCGTGTGATGCGACATTTCAAGAAGAGCCTTTAATATATTGCATGCATGCATTTGGAGAAAAGACTTAGCTTTAAAAAAATATTTATTTTATTTTATATGTGTTGATTCTTTCCCTGAACGTAGGATGGCACCATGTGTGTGCCTGATCAGAAGAGGGCAAGGACGTTGGACCCCTGGAATTGGATTTATGGATGGTTGTGCTTGGGTGCTGGGGCTCAAACCCAAGTCTTCTGCAAGAGCAACAAGTGGCTTTAACTGCTGAGACAGCTCCCTGGCACCGACTTAGCATTTACGTAGCACACGTACTGTGGCCCACTTATCATTGAACTCTTTGCCTGAGCTGGATGTTTATGACAGAGAGGAAGGGAGCATGTGACAAACTCTTCCTTCGATTTCATCTGTCCTGACTGGAGTCCTGCTGGCTCCATTGTTGTTCAGCCTCAGACGACTTGCCAGCACTGCAGCCATTAAATGCAGTGGTACAGGTAGATAAATGCATAAGGGACCAAGGCAATTCAGCCCGTACTCAGCTCCCCAAGCCACGGGTCAGAGAAGGCTCTGTTCATTTGGAGAAGACACATTTGTCTGAATTGCAAAAAGCAGCCATGTGGCTCGGAAGGTGGCCCTAGCCCAAGAACAGACAAAGAACAGGCTGGCTAACAAACTACAACTGGAGTGTTCGAAAAAAAAGGAGCAAACAGAGCCAAGTCAAATACATTCTTCCTCTGTGGAATTTGAAATCAAAATCTCAGTGGCAAGTTGTCAGTTTGTTGGGGAATTTGAGCTAAAATTTATGAGGTTGACCAAGGGTTGAAAAGACTCTTACAGGCAGGGTGAACGTACACGTGGGCTTTTTTGAACAAATGCTGCACATTTGAGGGGCCCGTGGTCTCTGCCACGGCAAGAGGCCTGATGAACCACACACTTGGGAGGATGACTGAGGAGAGCTTTGCTCTCGTAGCCACGACATGAAGTGGAGGTTTATATAGTGACGATGCAATCGTTCCAGATCAACAGGGAAACTCTGATTGACATGTAATGCTAAACCGTACCATCTCAAATCTTTGAAAATGGTGGAGACGAGAGATAATTGTACAGCAGCCCCTACCCTATAATCTGCCACTGCTGGAGTGTGCCGTCAGCTCTGCTTCTCAGAGAAGAATCACCCTCTCTGTTCCCTCGCTCTTTCCCCCTCAAGTCTGCTTCCCTTTCATTGCTTCCTCCCTTCTCTCTTTCTTTCCCCCCTCTCATTCCTGTCCTACAGTTTTTTCCATCTTGATGTCTAGTTCACCTGATTCCTCTCCAAGCTATGATCAGTGTCCACAGCTCATACTCCCAGCTCACACAGGAACACGTGAGAACTACGGGCTAAGACCTAGGAGCTGGCTAAGGATGAGAAATAAAGAGTCCCCACCTGGGCCACATCCATGCTGGAGTCACAGCTCAGTGGCCGGACAGCTGTGAGGTCATTGGACCCCAGCAGGGTGGAGATTATTCCATTCTGGTCGACCTTCCGGATCATGGTGGCATCAACGAAGTACATAAGCCCGTTCTTATCCACGGCAATGCCTGGGGAGGGAAGCATGGGGATGGGATTTTTGTTTGTTTGTTTGTTTGTTTGTTTGTTTTGTGTTTTGACGGATGGATGGTTTGTGGAGGAGATGGGGGAAACCCTGCTCTGGGCATGATGTGTTTGGACCAGGGATCTTAGTGGGATGGGTGAGCATTCTTCAGAACAGTAACTCTCAGTGCTTTAAAGGCAAACGTTTCTCAAGGGCTCTGTGCTGTGGCTTGCACCATTCCCAGGGTGCTAGGTGTATCCACACCCCAACCAATGACATCACCTTGAACTGCAGAGAAACCAGGGTTGCAAGTGAAGGTGGAAACAGCCCTAACTCTGCTCTCCCCAGAAAACAAATTATTATCAAAGCCCATTGCTCTAAAAAAAAAAAAAAAAAAAAAAAAAAAAGACTGGTAGTCTATTACTCAAATACCCTTCACAACTAATTGTGAGAATAAGGCTGAGAAACACCGATGCTTTCAGCCACAAACTCCCAATCCAAAATATATCCTCCAGGAAGAATTCCCAATTAAGCCTTGACTCCAATCAGCACTCAGTGCCCCCAGGGGACACAGAGCCCTAGCATTTCCCTGTCACAGCAGGACTGATAAGACCCAGACGGCAGCTTCTATTTCTTTTGCTTTTTCATTTCAGTGCCCAAGTGCAAGGCTTGGCATCCTTAATCCATGCCGCAGGCTGCTTGCACAGTAGCTAAAAATGCTAACAAGAATTAGACCCCGATATGATTGCTCTTTAACCCCAAGCATCTTTAGTCCTTTCAAATAGATGCTTATCGATTCCAAGAACTCCCCAGGACAGGAATCATGGAAATAATATCTATCCTTTCTTATTTGATTATTTATTTAATTTGTGGTGTTGTGGTGTGTGTGTTGTATGCCCTTGTGTGCAATACATGTTTGTACTTCTGGAGACCAGAGGTGATATTGGGTGCTGTCTGCTTTATTTTTTGAGATAGGGTCTCTCACTGAACCTGGAGCCTGCTGATTTGACGTAATTTAGGGATCCTCTTGTCTCTATACTTCTCCAGAGTAGGGATTATAGGTACGTACCACTGCACCTGATTTGTTTTTAACATAAATGCCACATGTCATTATGCTTATGCCACAAACACTTTACTAAGTGAGACATCTATCCTGCTCTCTCCAAAGTCTTCTTCTTCTTTTTAATTTCTGAAGCTCAAGGACAATTTAATTAGAGTTTAAAAGAAAAATACCCAAGGCAGGCAAGTTGTGAATCTAGGCAGTTGCCTGGAGGAGGAAGATGGAGAAGAACAAGAGGAAGCCACACTATTTAAATTAAGTCAGCATGGAGATCAGCCATATAGTAGATAAGCAGGCACAGGCAGGGAAGGGGCTTTAGAGGAAAAGGGAGAAAGCCCAAAGTATTAAATGTCCACTTAGGCTTTTTCTGAAGAAAAAGGAGAAGTTACATTTTTCTTAGTAAGAACTCATGCAGGCAGGCAGACTCAACAGAACCTCATGGCGGCTTGTAGAGACTGTACCAGGGGCTGGGAATTCTGGGAAAGAGAAGTACACTATCTCATTAAAGGGCTAATTTATCCCTCCTGCCCCCTTTAGTGTGGCTTGTGGTGAATATACCTTCTTGAGGGAGAATCCCTTGGCTAGGAGGTCAGCTAGGCCAACTGGATTAATTTAAGAAAGAAGACAAGGGGGTGTGTCTAGCTATAGCAGTGGTTCTCAACCTATGGGTCATGACCTCTCACAGGGGTCACCTCAGACCATCAGAAAATACAGATATTTATATTATGATTCATAACAGTAGCAAAATTACAGATATGAAATAGGAATGAAAATAATTTTATGGTTGTAGGTCATCACCACGTGAGGAACTGCAGTAAAGGGTTGCAGCATTAGGAAGGTTGAGAACCGCTGGTCTAGAGATAGCTTGCATCTTTTTGACTAAGAGGAAAAGCTGTGCCTCCCATTGTACATCACCCCTCCCCCCACAACTCCTCTGCCCTGATTCTTAACTACTACAGTTTCCTTGGGTAGTGACGACATGACACCATGATGCCGTGCCTCAGACTTTGGATACACTGCTGTCTAACATCAAAGTCTGTCATAGTGGAAGCTTCTGGTGGCCTCTTATGGCTGGCACTCTGGCTGATGGAGTTAATACTGTCTTTTGGTTCTCTGTGACTGGCAGCAGCCAGAGGTCTCCAGGTACAGATGACTATATTTCCATAAGTAGTATATATGTGGGAAGTAAAGTTTACTTTAATAAATTAGCTTAAAAGCACCCACACAGACCCAGGAGCCTTGCAATAAATGTTCTTAGGAAAAACAAGGATGCACTCAGCTTGCAGCAGGCTCCCTGTGGGGCAGAGGGGTCTCCTTCTGTGGTCCTTACCTCGAGGGCTCATCAGGGTTGCGTCCACAGCTTTCCCTCCATCCCCACAGCGGGCTTCATCAAAGGGCAGACACTGTTCACCAGTCCCTGCCACAACCTCTGAATTCCCAGCCAGGTCTTTGGCCCCGCTTAGAGACTTCACTCGGTAGATTCTGCGGCTGTTGGTGTCAGAAACGTAGAGCGAGCCAGTCACAGGGTCCACAGCCAAGTAGTACTTATGTCCTGGGCTGTTGCTTTAGAAGAAGCACAAAGAGAAAAGAAGAAGGGACTATGCAGCTGGCCTGTTGGGTCGGCGGTGACAAAAATCCTAGTGACCCTCTTACTTTCCCTAGTGTCTTTCCATTTTAGTGAATTAGTGACACCCTGAGTTATATTTCAAGACATTATGGCTCCCAGGTACTTATAATTAATCTTACGTTTCACATGCTGTTTTGGGATTTGAAGATTCCCTTCAAACTAACAGACTATTGCTTCATTTAACTGGCACAAAAGACCCCACTCCGGTCCTTTTTTAGTGAGCAAGGATAGTCACTCAGTGCCAGCTTCGTATATCTTCCACGGGCTTCGCGTGTTGTCTCATGGGATTTAGGAACCCAATCCCTCTGTGATAATGTTCTCTTTTTCATCTATGCCTCCAACAAGACCTCTGGGGTCATGGACGCTGGAACAACCTGGAGTTTTCTAAGCTTGTGATGGCCGGTTCCCCAGAGCTATCTCCAGTCCTTGGCCTTAGAGCTGACTGTCCCCTAGTGTCTATGTGAATGAAACCGCTATTTACCGCAAAGTGTAGCTATCTTGCCATCATGTCCAACATTTGTGCTTGATCCTGCACAGACCACTGTCCAGCATCTCAATTACCAAAGGAGACGATGCAGCTGTTGGGTGCTGGATTAATAATGAGGCGAGTCCTGAGCCTCCCTGGCTACTAATAATCAGGAGACTGTGGGACCCCGGGGCCTGCCTGTTTCCTCCACTGTGTCTCTCAGTGTCATTTGAGAGCCTGATCAGAATGGAGCCCGACTTGCTGAACTGACTCAGGATTACAGGAAACGCATGACTCAAACCCAGCTGGGGACCTCAGGTGGAGCCTTTGTGCAACAGTGAGCATTGGCTTTCTTATTTGGGAAATGGCAAAACCAAGTCTGATCTTTGCTAATGGTCCTTCCGGCTCAAAGGTCTACAGCTCTCCCCTTGTGTCTGCTCCTCATGGTGTCTGGGACCAGGATGGGTGCTCAGGCAACTCCAATGCTGATTATTCAAATCCCTCCTCTCCTGGGGGTAGGGGCAGGTGCCTCTTTCTGGCCCAGGGCATGGGTTCCATGTACCTAGAATGTGTGCGGGCCTTTTTTGTCCTGATGTTTTTCAATTATACTATGGAATGATGGGAGGAGAGGGGCTGGAAGAGGTGAGTGAAGGTGAATATACGACAGTCGGTGTCAGGTGTATTTGTCCTGTGGACATTAACTGGTAAATTACTAATTAAAACACTATCATTTGGGTTCTTGCCTGATTTTAATAAAAAAAGAGTCAGGAAGCTATTTTTAGGAACTATTTGTGTGTCGAGGCCGTCTTTAATTCCTGCTTCTCTTCGGGTTGCTATTAAGACTGCTAATTGAACTGGAAGTCAAGGTCTTTTCAGAGAGTGGGCTACTTTGGGTTCTTTTCTTTTCCTTCCCTCTCCCTTTGTTTTCTGCCCTCCTCACTTTTTGGCCAAGTCATTAGAGACTATCCATATATGCAAAACAAATTAGGGCAGAAAGGGAAAAATCCATGCCATTTTTTAATTAGATGCTGCACCCTCTCACTGAACGAACAGTAGCTGGCACGATCCTCAGGAAGATGAAGGCCCTGCACATCTGTGCCCATGTACAAGCAAGATAATTAATTCTGGACTTTCTAGGGAGCCTGATCTGAAGAGGCCTTTCCAGATTTCTGGCATAGGAGCCGACAGGTGGGGTTAGCTGTTGCTTGGGGAGACCATTCTTCTGGTAGCCCATCCTCTTTCTAGCCATGGTTCAGAGAGCAGTCCAGGAACAATGGAAAGCCATACTCCATGTTGGTGGCTGCGGTGAGGAGCAGACATGGTTGGTCTGTGGATTTCCAGGAAGGGGGAGTCTTTGGGGAGACATTTCTACTCTTTAAAAAAATTTTGCTGCATTGGGATATCTATAATCAGTCAGTTTGGGGGTTTTCAAGATTACAAAGGTGGAACTTTTCTTTTCCTTCCCTAAAAATGGGCGTTCCTTAGAGAACAATGATACCGGGTGATCTGTTTCTATTCTTTGTCCCATCTGACCCATTGTCACAAAAGGCTTCATGGCTGGTGTTTCATGGAGTGGAGACAGCGTTCATACCATGAATAAGCTGCTCTTCTCCCCAGAAGTACGAAAGAACATCTTTTCTATCAGAATACTCATGCTGCATCTGTGTCTCTGCAGTGCTCACTTGCATGCACACACATATGTGTTGTGTATTCGACATGTGAATTCTACCAATGCGTTCTTAAATCATCTTGGGTCAGCATGGTGACAGAGGGTCTTAGACAAAAAGCACTTGGTCTACACCTGTTGTACTACTCAAGGGTGATTTAACGTCATAACAGTTCTCAATGTACCTAACTGTTGGATTCATTCTGACCCGCATATTGGTAATTAACGTGTGTGTGTGTGTGTGTGTGTGTGTGTGTGTGTGTGGTGTTTAAATGACCACATATCTAGGGGAAAATCATTAATGAGTTGAAAATGAGTTTTTGACCCGTTTCCAGTTCATTAAAGCTTTTGTGAACCCAGTCCAGCATTTACAAAAGCCCGAAGTTTGCCTCCACTGTTTAGCCCAATTATGGACCACACAGAGCAGCCGGGACAGAGGTTCACCGAGGGTTTGTTATCTTGCTCTCGCATCTCCCGGAAATTCTAATTACTGTCAGCTTATTTGGTTGCTTTTTGACTGCATTTCATAATTGCAAAAGCTTATCATATCCACAACACACAATTAGCACATAAAAAAGTTACTGTATTTGGTACATAAAAATATACAACATTACACAAAAAGCACAAAACAAGAAATTGAACACAAGGAACAAACAAACCATAGCAAATTATATGGGAAAGAGTGCTTCATCTTACCTATGTTTAAACTCTTTATTTCTTTATAGAAAGAAAACAGAAGGAAAAAAGAACAAACAGTTAGCTGAGGAATTGATGATAATGCAAACATAACATTTTTTTGTTTGTTTCTTGTATAATGAAACCCTCCCCCCGCAAAGCATCTTTTTTATTTTTTTTAAAATTCTTTTCTAACTGACAGTTCCTGGCTCAATTACTTGGGAAGAATCCCTGAATTTAGAGTCCTCCTGGCCACTGGGAAATAGGCATAAGAATGCTTGGCTTCTCTGACAGGCAAGGTGGCTGTCATGGGACACAGGTAGCAACAGGGGAGACAGAACTTCTGGCTGATGAAGTGATGGCAGATGGGTTGACTCTCAGGGGCAATACCTGTTGACTAGTAAGGACTTCTGTGAACGTGGTGGTGAAGGATTCTGAAGCCAGTTTCAAGCTCAGCTGGCAAGAACTCTGTGATTGATTTGTAATGTCTGTCCTGGGTGTGGAAGGAGCATAGTGACACTCATGCTGTTGACTGCTACTGCTGTATCAAGGGTAGAGTTAGGACTACCGAAAAGAGAGAACCCTAGCTCATATCAACTGCAGCCTGGCAAAGGCTTTTCACTCCCCAGACCAGTTTCTGCCCCCACTCCAGGCTTCCTTGCTCCTTCCCCCGTTCACTTGCATGAGCAGCACACCTCACAACCTGTATTCATTCTTTCTCACTGCAGCAGCCAATACTTTGCCATTCATAAAATTCACAGGCAATACTATCCTCATGTCGTTGGAGATGGAGACTCCAGTTAGCACACTGCTTAGAAGAGTTAGAAGGAAAAAAAAAAGGTTTGTTGCTTTTTTTTTCAAGAACAAAAAGACATTTCAATTTTAGCAGGAAAGTGACTGAAATGTAGCATTAGAGAAGAGATGTAAGTACTCCAAGGAAGGAAATCCACTACCAATTCCTAGGCTTCTAGGTCCAGGTAGTAGGAGCCCTGTATTCACTTTCCTTCCAGCTGAGAAAGGAAGCTTGGGGACAGGATAGAGAGAGGTGAGTGCCCTGATTCTGAGGTGCAGCTCAGGCCTCTGCCGGGGGGCCATCATTAGAGGGAGGTTTACACAGAGATTACATTTTTTTATTTTAGTCTAACATATTAGTTTTTTTTAAAAAAAAGTTAATTAAATGATGCTGATAACTCCTGAGCTCTGACTGACATAGTGCAATTTAAGATTCAGTCTGTAAAGCCTGGTGTGTCAGGGTGGCAGCCGGGAATTCTCGCGTCTATTTTATATTGCTTAATGAAAGTGAAATGCTATCTGCCACCAGTGGTAGACACATTTGCCTCTTAATTATTGCAATATCAATTCCATTTTTTTTAAACTCAAGATTTTGTGAGAGGACTGGATGGGATTTGGGTCTGCAGTCCTGACCTACTTCTTTTCTAAGAACATCTGCTTTAAGTTGATTACTATATCAGTGTTAGGGGAAGAGGACAGGAGGGGATGGGACCAAGGCATAAAAAGGTATGGAGTTTGGCAGATCCTATGGATATGATAAAGACTGAGGTCACTGTTCTTCCAGTCCAGGGCAGGAAACTAGCCAAAATAACATCATCCTTTAGTTAGTCCGTGCCAAAGAGTACAGATGCCCTACTTCTGAGGGACAGGCTTAGAGTTTGCACACCTTCAACGACACAGACCCTTCAGGCACACCCTTTGAGGGAAAAGAGATGTCTCCAATTTAAGAAACTGAGATGGATTAGCATTTCACACCACAGACTCTAGGCATTGTCCTCTGCAAAGACTGCAGGGGCTACCCCGGGGCTCCCCAGCCTACCTCCCAGAGCTGACACCACCCCGCCTTGTGATTTATGTGTGTGTGCTGATCTTCTCTACATCTCTGAGGGTAGGATGAGACTTACACATCTCTGCATTGCTGATACTTCAGAGAGAGGAAGGGCTGGGGAAGTAAGTCTTCCAGTGCAGGGACTATGGAAGGAGGTTGCTTCTCTTGGCCGTGGACTAGCTGCGTACCCCTATGCTCTGTTCGGAAGTTTGAAACTGCAGACAGTTGGGAGGACTGTGCATCTTTCCATCCTCACACCCTTTGTGTTTTCTCTTTTCCCGTTCAAGTAAAGTGGAGTTGGGTTGGGCATGGTTTTATTGTTTCTGTTCTAAGAACAGAGACATTAATTTGGGATCCATTTAGTTGAGTTCTAGAGGAATGTGGTTAGGTGTTACAGCTCCTTCAGCATCTAGCTAAATTATTGCCAGCCATCCTGTCGTAAGAATGGCTTTTGGGAATGCTTCTGCTCTACTGTGTTGATTCATGTAGCATCTTTGTAGGGCATGTGAGAGCCACTGCAGAATTCATCCTTCATGGTTATGTGTACATTGGTGACACAATGATTAATGAACATCAGTTCAAAGAACATTACAAGAAAATGTGAAATGCCCAGAAATATTACAGAGGAAACCTGATAGAGGTTTCTCCAAGTTTTATACTTCTCACAACTTCATGTTATTAACAACCAATTGTGAATATGGCAACAATTTTTTTTAACTTTATCAACCTATAACCAAATCTGATTGGTTATATGGGAGGAAAGAGTTAACATGTCTGTTCATTTTATAGATAACAAAAAAATCGGAAAATAACTGTCACATTAAAAAAATAATCAAAGAGCCAGGCGTGGTGGTACTTGGAAAGTGGAGACAGAAGGAGCAGGAGTTCCTGGCCATCCTGGGCTAAATAGCAGCAAGTTCAAGGCCAGCCTGGGCTATGAGACCCTATTTAGAACCCCCCAAACAACAACAAAAATCCCAAGACAAAACAAATGTAAACAACAACAAATCTATAAGAAGATAATCAAAGGGGTGTGGGGAAAAGTCAGCACACAGAAGCCGAGTAGGAGTATAGTGTCAAGTCATTTGTGCTTAGTGACGCCCTTGACCCGAGGCTTTTTAAAAGACTTGCTCTTTCATTTTCTTTTTCTCATCTTAAATAATATTGTTTCATTTTCCACTTCCTCTCATCCCAGTACTAACTAGACCTGAAGTCTAGATGAGATTCAGATGGTCCGGGTAATACAGTAAGTGGTTCTCTTTCTCTTAATTAAATTTGTTATTGTTAATTATTTTCATGATTATTGTCTGTGTATGTGTATGTGTGTGCTGTATGTCTGTGCATGAGTAGAGGCATGCACACACTGCACAATGTTTGTGTAGAGGTCAAAGGACACCTTTTGGAGTTGATTCTCTTTCCACTGTGGGTTCTGGAGAATGAACTCAGGTCGTTGGTCATGCGCAGCAAGCACTTCTGTCTCCCTACACACCTCACTGGCACGCGGTTTTCACTTTTGATTTATAATTAGCTTTTCTTCTTTTTAAGAGGGCCCTCCTAAAATTGTATTAGCTTTCAGCCCTATGAGCTTAGATCTGTCCTTGGTCAAAGGGCTTTGAAAATAGAGCCAAGGGGTAGCCAAAATTGTTTGGAGACATGGTAGTTATTACTATTCTGGGTCAAGGGCTTTGTTTGCTTTACTTTCTTGACATCTTCACAGCCAACAGGAGGGAACCTGGCGCCCTGTGTATCCTCACACTCAGTGGGTCCAGCTGGCTGTAGTCACGCTGTCCAGCCTCACACACAGTGGGATGGCTGCTTGCTTAACTCTCAGGTCAAGCTTGTCTTTCGGGATTCTTTGGACTTCCAGTGTCTGGTGCTTTTGCCCTCTTCCCCAGGTTCCTACTTTGTCCACATCTCTGCCTCCTTCAGTACGAACACATAGAAGCTGGACAATTCCCTACCTTGAATATCTGTCCTAGGGCAATCCGCCATGCCTATCCCCCATCTAGTGCCCCCTCCACAGAAAACACAGGAAGGATGTCTGCATGGAGGGTGGTCTCCTCAGAAACTCCCCCCACAAAAAAAAAAAAAAACCAAACCACATGCAACATCATCACTTTTGTTTGGGAAATGGAAAAGAATTTCAAACATTAGAAGAGGTACGACAGCTTATGGCTATCAAAAGGGGCCACACCAAGAGACATTAGAGAGATACTGCCCTGGCCCTGGCAACAATGCTGTGGGGTCTACTTCTTAAGATGTTTTCAAATTGGCGAGCGGAGGATTTGTCTTTGAGAGAAATTCACCCTAAGATGTTAGTGACGGATGAATTTATCTACCCCGGAGTGGTTAGGTTCTCCATGGACCAGGTGGAGAGGGTGATAATTACAGGATGGGAAAACATCTCCTACAGGTGGGATGCTGGGCTTTTCAGGAAGTGGGTGTTGTGACTGTGTTGAACCAGAGCACAGAGCTGATAGCCACTGCACTCTGTCCAGCATCAGACGTTACTGTTACTGGACTGTGGGGACCTCTGGCTGGGATGTTTCGTATAGGCAAAAATAGAGGAAAGCTTAGGGACCGTTGTGGTAAGACTTCAATAGGGACTTGATTGGGAGGCGGGGCGCTGGGGTGGGTGAGCAAGGTAGGGCTGGGTGCTGACTCCAAAATGGAATCACTCAGCTGCCAAGCCACAATGGAGAAAAGACACAGGCAAGACAGTCTCCCCCTCCCCCTCCCCCCTCCGCGGGCGACTGTTTTGAAGGGAGGGATTGACAGCTCTTTGTTTTCAGGCACGTAGTGGGAAGAAAGGAAGACTCAAGGCAGTGTTCTTGTAAAAGCTTAACTTCTAATCGGCTCTGGGCTCCTGGCTGGTGAAAGCAAGAACAAGTTTGAAGACAGTCTTTTTTTTTTTAAAGGCAAAAATAAAAAATGGGAAAAAATTACACAGCTATCGAGGGAAATCTGGAATGATAGCCTTCAAGCTGCCCTCAATTGTTACCACATAGGCATGGGATGCTTTTCTTTGATTGGGCCGTTAGTTTTTACCACTGGTATCGTGGTCTTTACAGTTTGAGAGATATGAACTCAAAAGCTGGGTCCGACAAAGGGGAGGGACTGGCTGTTGAGTTCATGTCCCATCTTGAGTACCTAGTACTGGTTGGACACTGCTCTAGACTTGACAGGGTAGAGATGACCAAGGTGTCTATTGTATAGAAGTGCACACACCCGCGCCTGAAGAGCCATACAGAAATAACCCAGCAAGGTAGGAAGTAGTGTCAGCGCCAATGGAAGACCAGAATGTTACATTCTCAGAGGAGGGGGAGAAGTTCTAGGAAGAGGGAACCTTCAGAACAGAGCTAACAGACAGGAAGTGGTTGCCTAGGTCAAATGGAATATGTTGAGTTGAGCAAGCAGCATGAATTAAGAGCTGGAGGTGGCAGTGTACCAGGTTGGCACTGATTTGGCTTTGAGCAGGAAGAGTCCTAATAGAGGAGCAAGTCCATGCATGGAGGATTGGTGGTGGAGGGCCCTTTCTGGATGGTGCCATCCTAGGCTGGTGGTCCTGGGTTCTATAAGAAAACAGGCTGAGCAAGTCAGTAAGCAACCCCGCTCCATTGCTTCTGCGTCAGCTCCTGCCTCTAGGATCCTACCCTGTTTGAGTTCCTGTCCTGACTTCCTTCAGTACAAGCCAAATAAGCGCTTTCCTCCCCAGCTTGCTTTTGGGTCGTGGTGTCTCATCACTGCAATAGAGAGTCTGACTAAGACAAACAACAACAACAGTAACAATAACAACAACAACAACGAACCGATCTCAGGAAGGAGACTTCCCTGGGGGGAGAGCTGGAGAAAGCGGTGAGTGTCACTGAGCCTCCTGCTTGCTCTCTCTCTGCTCCTCTACTACATATTTCTCCTCTACTTTGACTTCATGGCCTTGCACTCTGTCTCTATAATGGTTTCTTTGGCTCTTCAGCTCAGCTTGAGGTGCATTTTCTTCTCCAGGTGCCCCCCTCTACCCTCAGCAGGTTATTTCTTGAGCCCACATTTCATCTCTCCTGTCCCCACAGAGGTATGTGTGTGCCCAACGCTAACACTCAGTAAGCATCCTATGGGAGAGGGGGCTGCGGTTATCTCAGGGTGGAACTGCTGTGCCTCCCTCCACCCTGTCACTTATACGTTTTATTCCTTACGGTGCCTGGCAGAGTTCTGACTCCTAGGAAGATTTAATGATAGCAGCTGGTGGCCAGGTCACTGATGTCTTTCCCAGCAGGGGCTGGGAGGACACTGATTGCCAACTTGATTGTATTGAGAAGAACCTAAGAGCTTAGTGAAGCATGCCTCTCAGTGTGTCCTGAAGGTGTTTCCAGAGATGATTAGGTCATGAGGACTCCGACCTAATGCTTAATCCATTGAAGGATTAAAAAAAAAGACTAGACTACAGGGAGGTGGTGGCACTGCAGAAAGTGTGGTCTGGTTGAAGGATGCAGCTTACTGGAGCATGTGCTTGAAGGCTATCTTGCCCTGACCTCTCCTGTCCTGGTTCTGCTGGGCTTCCTGTCTGCTATGGCATGAACTTCTCTGCCACATCTTTCCTGCCAACATAGACTGAGTGCTCTGAAACCTGGAGCCAAAGTTCCTCCCGCTCAGGTTTGCTGTCAGGCCTTTGGCTCACACTGATGCGGATTGAATGGACATAGACATTCAGTGCAAGCATGGCTGGTGGCCTGTGCATCTTTGACATGGTAGCTGAGGGTGCTTCCAAAGTACCACCAGTCACTTGGTGGCTCAGGCCCAAATCCTAGGGCTCTCTTTCTTTCCCCCCGCATCACTTCTTTTCTCTCCCTCTTCCTCTCTTTTCTCCTCTCTCCCTCTCTTCATGGCTTTCACATCACCCATCTGGTTAACTGGAAGATACATCTCCACTGGGACATTTCCACATCCTGTCAGCGCTACCAAATCACCATGACCCAAATCCTGGACCACTGACACAGCCTCTATGATCTTTCTTGCCTCCACCCCCACATTCCTGCAGTCCTTTTCCCACAGGCTAGCCAGAGCCATCTTTTCAAAAGGCCACTCAGATCATACATCAACTACATTCACCTCTACTTCAACCTCTAGTGGCTACCCATCGCAAAGAAATGTAATTTTTGCTCGTCCACATGCAAACAGACACTTGTCAATCCAAAGCACATGTCTCTTCCTTTCTTCTCTGGTTCCTGCAAAGATGCTCTTCTGGGTTCACCAGCCCCCAGTCCCATTAGACTTCTGTGGGTTCCTCCAATTAGCCAGGTTACTGGCTGAAAATAGATCTTGTGCATAACTTCCCCGTTCCTGGAATGCTTTCCTCCAGATGTCCTATGGCTGATGTCATCATTCAGGGCCCAGCTCAAATACTATCAGTAGGAGGGATTTTTTTTCTGACTATTTTGTGTTTTGTAGCCCTTCCCCCCCATTCACCAAGCTCCCTATGTCTTTCCCTGTAAGATTTTCCTTAAAGCATTCATGACTTTCATGAATGACTTTCATTAATTATTTTTTCATTTTCCACATGACATAATGGAAGCTCCCTATTGGCTCACAAACACAACCCGAGGGCATAATGTACATGGTATTTGTTAGATATTTCCCTCCCCCTCATTTCCTCATTTACATTTTTCTCCCTCTCTGTATACATCTTCCTCTGGTTGAGGGTTTGGAATCTAGTCTTCAGACTTAGTAGCAAACAATGGCCAGGAGGAATCTTCTAGGATGGTGAGAAATGATCTAGTTAGGCCAGATGCCACTGTGCCACACTGCAGATGAAAAAGTACAAAAAGATCTGGAGGGCTTACTAGGGGCAGCACCCAGAGGTGCTCAGCAAAACCTTGTGAATTAGGAGCTGAGCATTAGGGGTCCTCACACTTTGATGTGTGCCGGAGGCAGCTACTGAGCTTTTTAAAAAATGAAAGACACTTGGCTCCTTTCTGGGCTGGGAATTCTTTTGTTTCTCTTGTTTGTAGTTGAATTGCTGACAATCGTATCAAATGTGCGGCTGGCATTTTATAGATAATCAAACCATTTCCCACTCTGAGAACCCCAAATTCAACCACCTTCCGCCCAGAGAAACCCGTGCACAAGGGGGGGGGTCTAGAGAGCAGAAGTTTTCTCGTGTGGCCATTTACCGTAACTCCAAGATACTGGTCACATTTCGAGACGGGAAGATGCGCCGGATGTAATTGAAGTCGCCAACAAAGAGGCTCCCATCGATCCCCACAGCCAGGGCCACAGGGGCCAACAATTTGTTGCCTTCCGCAAGGCCGTTGCAGCTGGGACAGGAGATGCTCCTGCGGCGACCGTTGCCCATGATGCTTGTGATGATAGCAGGCTGCTGGGTCAGGAACTGGTTCTCCCCTGTGCCTTTGTGTAGTATTCCTGGGGGAGGGAGGCAGAGTGGCGGGGGTTACAACACCCTCTTGGGGGGAATAGTGGATTGACCTACTGAGTGGGTGGGAAGTGATAGGGAGACAAGAAGAAAATGGGGAACCTCTCCTTTTGGGGTCGCTTTCCCATTTCCTCCCGATGCAGAGAGCCACAATGGGAGGTCCACTCCCAAAGCTATGATGTGGGTACGATACTGTCTGGAGGGATAGCCGAAAAAGAATGATGAGGTACAATAAGGCTGATAAACTGAGATTGACTTTTAAAACGAGAAAAATCTATGAATCTGGGGGTGGGTGTTTGATTTTAAAAACAATGCCCAAGAAAAGGGCTACCACTTAAATGTCAACACTGGAGAGACTAAACCAATGAATCAATTTATTCATAAATGTTTTATTGTGCCAGGGATGGAACCAAGGACTCCACGCGTGGAAGGCAAGCACTGCCCACTAAGCACCGTCCCTAGTTCCCAACATACCACTTTTCACATTGAGGATGTGGTGCTTGTCCAGGGACCAGCCACCCAGGTTGGAAGGGTCCAGCTCAAATCCCTGAAGCAGGGCTGTCCTTTTCTCCCACAGGATGAGACTGGGGCAGGTCTCATATTCGAACCCAACAGATACTGTAAGACAAAGGGTTGGGGACAAAGTGGAAGAGAGGAGGTGACTGAGTGAGAGCCACACTTTAGCGGTGATATTTGTTCCCCAAACTTCAAGAGGTGGCTGGCAGCTTTGGCCCTGGGACTCCATTCCATGAAATCTAGATTTTGAGTTGGTTTCAGCTTTGAAACTTCATGCAGAAATCACAGGAAGACTTTCCTGAGGAACACGTTGACTTTCAAAATGACCTCAGAGACGTGGGAAGGGGAGAAGCGTCATTTCAAAACCTAGCCCTGAACAAGTCTCATTGGGCGTTGACGGGAGGATGGGAGGCAGTTTCTGTTGGCCTGCTGTTCCTGGGATGTGTTTGCTATGTAACTCTTTAGGAGAAGGCCTTAGAAAGCAATGAAGTTCCTTGATAAGGAGGCTTGGGGGCAGCAGCTCGTGTAAGAAAAGGGTCCTTAGCATGGCTGGTCTGCTGACCTTCAGTGTCTGAAGCTTTTGTACCTAGAAATTCAACCAATGTCATATAGACTGAAAAGATGTAGAAAAATATACTGCATCTGAACTGAACACAGACAAGCGTTTTTCTGTGTTATCATTCCCTAAACAATGCACATCATAAAACTTATCCAAAGGCGATTAAAAGAATATGAGAGGATACGTGCAGGTCAAAGACAAAATCTATGCCATCCCACGCAAGGAACCTGAGCATCCACAGAGAGATTGGTAATCATGGGGACTGTGGAAACAATCCTCTTTGGATACCAAGGGATAACTGCACTCAGGGTTTAGAAAATACCAGGAAAGCCTGGCACCCATAGAGGGCAGCCTGCTAGTCACAATGGGTGTCAATGAGTTTCAGACCCTAAAACCTTGTTTGTAAAAATCATGCACTTGTCACAGAGAAGAGGGAAAGGAGGAGAGAGGTGCATCGACCCGTGATTGCAGCCTTGCGCCTCATGCATTCCCCGCTTGTACATGCGGTGAGTGAAGTCTCGATTTCTTAGAGTGGTTCGGTGGGAGAGCTAAGACCAGATGCTGAGCTGCCGTATGTCTTTAATTGGAAGGCTGCTCTTAAAATCAGAGGCATTGTCATATAGCTGTTCCTAGTACATTAAACTCTTAACTACGTGTGCCACCAATGGGGATTTTCTGCAGCTTTTGAAAGATCCTGAGATATGCAAATGTCGATATGAATGAAGGATACGTTTTTGCCTCAGAACTGCAACAAACAGAGCCAGACAAGCCTCCCCACCGCTTCAAAGCTTGTCCTTTCAAACTGCCAATCATGACCAACTCAGTAGTGACACAGTGCCCGTGTCCACCTTGTGGTCTTGATACACTGCTTCTCACGGCAAAGTTTCAGGGTTTGTTGACAATAGGGGAGCAAGAGGTGAACACATTGAGACCATGGTAGATAGCAAATAAAGAAGGAATCGTCATCTATGAGGGTCATGTCAAAGGATTTGGGAGTCAGCTTGAAGAGACTCCTAATGACCACACACTGGATTCTCTGACCATTAACAAGCATAATGACTTCAATGCGTTGAAATATACGAGATATATTTCAGTGTGTGAGTTCATAGTGGTATTTAAGAAAACATTCATTTGCTACCTTTGGAGGATAAGCCAAACTCATTATGCTGGAAACCAGTAAGTAAGGGAAAGAAGCACGTATTTGTCCTTTCTTTCCTGTGTGAACTGGAGCCCAAATAGCCAAGTAGTTAATGAGAAGCCACCTCTGTATGAAAGTATTCCAGCTCATAGTTGAAGACTCAGTGACAGACTTAAAATATCATTCTGTAATCCTTGGTGACCTTAAATATATAAAGACCACGCTGCTAAATCTTAAGAGACACCCAGCCCCACCGGGTTCCTCCTGGTAGAACCGTACAATGCCCCTTAGGTTGACCTGCCCAACCAAACCTGGGCCAGAGAAAGACTCAAGGTTCAACTACCTGTCTGCAGGGGGTTGCACAGCCACCAAAACACACCAGCCAGCAGATCTGACTAGAGATTAAATTTTAAGATGAAAGAGAGAAGCATATAGAAAGTCAAATTAATTTAAAGAGAGATATAGAAGGTGAGATGAAAATTATTTTGCATTTAAAAAATCTATTAGCTTATATCTGTAAATGAGTGTTTGTGTTTGTGTGTGTGTGTGTGTGTGTGTGTGTGTGTTTGTGTATGTTTTGTGCTACAATGCTCGTGCAGAGGGCAGAAGGCAACTGGTAGCAGTTTGTTCTTTCCTTCTGCCCTGTGGGTTTCAGGGCTGAAACTCAGGCCCTTACTGCTGACCTATCTTGCTGGCCCCAATTAAAATTTTCTTTTTACAAAATTAGGATATTGTTTCAAGCAACTGAAATATTAATATTTTAATTGATATTTAATTAATATTTTAAGGAGACAATTGAAATTTCTTTCTTTCTTTCTCCTTCCTTCCTTCCTTCCTTCCTTCCTTCCTTCCTTCCTTCCTTCCTTCCTTCCTTTTTTCTCTGTCTTTCTTTTGAAACAGGGACTTGCCCAGAGTTGCTCAGTCTAGCCTCAGACTAGTGATCCTCCTATCTCAGATACCCGAGTGCTGGGATCACAGTTGTGTACGACCACAGCCGGCCACCAATGGAAAGAACCAACAGCGGTGGGTTGTTTGGCAATACTAAGAAATGGCGGTTTTGTGATAATTATATTGTTGGTGTGGTTTCTAACGTGTTTTTTAGACACCCATGTTGATATATTCCAGATGAAACGATGTGATTTCTGAAACTTTAAGAGAATATGTGATGGAGGGGAATGGGTTTGAGTTTAGAGAAACAGGATTCAGCATGAGCTGATGACAGGGGCTAGAGAGTAGGAGAGTGGAGTCTCATGTTCTACTTTGTGGTATTGGCTATTGAGTCAAGATGGGTTAAACCAGATAAGAGACCCTTGAGTAGCCAATGTTTTAGATGACATGCTCTGGGTACTCCAGCGACTCTGCTGCTTGAGTTACTGATATAACTAATCGATGAAGCTGCCTGACAGGCTGGAGAGACGGCTTAGCGGTTAAGAGCACTGCCTGTTCTTCCAAAGGTCCGGAGTTCAATTCCCAGCAACCACATGGTGGCTCACAACCATCTGTAATGAGATCTGGTGCCCTCTTCTGGCCTGCAGGCATACATGCAGACAGAATACTGAGAGTACTGTACACATAATAAATAAATAAATCTTAAAAAAAAAGAGGGGGGCTGGAGAGATGGCTCAGTGGTTAAGAGCACTGGCTGCTCTTCCAGAGGTCTTGAGCTCAATTCCCAGCAACCACATGGTGGCTCACAACCATCTGTAATGAGATCTGGTGCACTCCTCTGGCGTGTGGGCACACACAGAGGCAGAATGATGCATAAATAATAAATAAATAAAAAAAAACTCAAGCTGCCTGACTACTGGAGCATATCCGGAGTACTTGGAAGCTGCTGGATGCATTGTCGTTGAGAACTTTACCTGTCCCACCCCTGAGCTGTACCATGAGGTTTGTGAGGAGGTCTACTTGGGCCATCAAGTGGTTACTGAAGGATTTGTCACTAGGCTCTCAGCACAAAGTGACTACCTGATAAATACTGCCACTCCCAGTGGACATTTCTGAATTTCCTGGCCTCCTGCTTTGGTCAGGTTGTTCACAGTCCTTGAGAATCACAAGTATGAGGATAGAGAGGATACAAGATGCTAGATCCAAATCCCCAGCCAGCTTTCTACAAATAGGAAGAAGCTAGCAGGCACCAACCTACTGCTCCCGCTCTCGTAACTGAAGGACCGTTCTGAGGCCGTCATTCCTGAGGGTGAGCAACACAAGGCAAAGCCTAGAAACACACAGTGTGGCCCTCAGATCTTCTGAAGCCCCAATTCCTTATTTTTAAGACAGGTTCAGTACCCATTTGCAAGTGTGCTTTCTGGATCATGAACCAGGCCCTGCCTACCCCTGGACCTTCATCTGCTTTGACCGCCGCATTCTGGTCACTGGCTCTCCCAATTATTTTCTCTGTCTGGAGCACCCTTTCTCTGATTCTCACATGGTTCCTGTTGGCCATTCAAGTCTTCAACTAAACACTACTTTAATGAGGAGCTTCCCTGACTGTTTAGGTGCCATATATTTTTATTTTTTTTATTACTAGCACTTAACATGGCTTCATGTTTCTTATCTAGTCAATCTTTCTTATCTTCGTCTTCCACTGGAATGTAAGCGCCCTGAAAGAGAGATCTTGTCTGTCTTATTGACCACTATGTCTTTATTTACTAGAAGAGTTCTCAGAATATATAGAAGTACAACAACAACCAAGAATGAAAAGTGGTTGAGATCAACACATACCAACAGCGTCAGAGAGCCCATATACCCTTTGGCCATAAGCATCAGTCTTGTCCCAGATGAATGTGTAGGCCAGGTTGGGAGAAGCCTGGAACGACTTCTGGAAGAGATGTCCCTCTACAGCCACCATCAGGTGCACCCTGATGAGGTTCAAGGGCACTGTGGACTGGGTCATGGTGATCTTCAGCAGCGACTTGTACCCTGCAGTTCTGGAGCTGAGATAACGGAGCTTCACATTGGAACCTGGGAGCTCAAGTTCTTCGTGAAGAACCTGGAGGGGAAACATGTGGTTGAGCTACTGCGTCCAACACACCCTTGCAGGTGAGCTGATTCCAAGCCAGCGCGACGGTGAAGCTGCCCCCCTCGCTGGGGCATCACACCTTATGTGGCTGCATGGACCACTTCTCAGAGCTGAGAGAGAAGAAAAGAAAACCAACCCAAACTTCATCCTACGCCGTGGAGTATGGGGACTGAGGTTATGATTTTTGGATTAATAATTATTCTTGGTCACTGTTGCGTTTCTCTTATAAAAAAAAACCATCCCACACTGTTGGCAAAGATGTAAATAAGAACAGCAGGCTTTATTGCTAGCTGCCTGCAAGGAGGCCACGAGAGGCTGTAATTATATGAACCTGCAACTTTCACTGACAATCGGAATAAAGCAACAGGGAGGCGGTAATGTAATATGCCCTCTGTCGTAATGCCGATGTAGATCATTAAAGCGGCTCTTATCATGTATCTCTGTGACTAACAGGAATAAAAAGTAATTTGTAGGTGGGTTGCACATATGTATGTTGTTTTTATCTTATTAAAAGCTCTCGTGGCTGCCAAAGTCTTGAGTGACTATCTACAAACATTCAGAATGTCCAGGAGGGACTCAAACTGTCACTACAATGGCTATAAATTCTACATTTTGTTTTTCCTATTTTTTTTTGTTTCTCCCTTTTAATATTAGTTTCTGGCACACTTGGGGAGACAGAGACGGTGGGAGAAAGTTGGCCAGTCGGGCTTGGTTTGGGAAGTATGGCACCTGCCCTTACCTGGGTCTCGGGCACAATAGGGTTCGCTGCAGGGGAAGCGCTGAAGAAGGTGGACAGAGGGGAGGAGATGATGATCGGATCAGGCCGGACAAAGCCACTGAGGTCACAGCTGGGGATGGAGTTCTCCTCAGTCTTCATTACCAGGGTGTCCATGGCATAAAAGCTATTCCACGGCAGCCACACTGTGCGCTCCTGGCTCATGAAAGGTGCCCGTTCAAAGTGCAGAGTCAAGGCGGCACCCCCGTTGGCAATCAGGTCAAACCTAGAGAGGGGCCAATAGGGTGATTAAGACCCACCTTCAGCCTCCTTGCTTGAGAGCTGTGGGTGGGACAGAGCTTGGTAGGTAGACGGGTCTGGCTGCAACTTACCAGTTATGAGGCTCCAGGCAAGCTACCAGCCCGCTTTGAGCCAATCAGATTCACCCGGCATTTACCTATCACGCGGGAATGATGGGATTGACCGGGACAGGGTGACAGAGAATGAAATGGGCTGATAAGATCAGGGTAGGGGTAAGCTAGAGCCGGCCTACCACCTGTTTTGGGAACTGGTAATTCAGTGTGATTGGCACACGTTTGCTTATGTGTCCTCCATGGCCATCTATGTTCCTGCAACAAGGACAGAACTGAGCCGTGGCCACAGGAGCCAGGCAGGCAGCAGAACCTAAGTGACTCACTATCTGGCACTTTGCAGAAAATGCTACCTGATCCTGGCATCAAGCATTCAGTGCTAAGCCTGAGGGACATGCATAGCAGCAGTGTGGTCACAGTCAGAGGGCACGGGCAGGGCTCACGAGCACATGTTGCCAACCAAACTCTGCTATGCGCTTGGAAATGTGGGCAGTGCTTCTTCAATCACATTCCTGTTTGTTCCTCAAGAGCTAGATGGAGGGGAGCTGCCTGCAAGGCAAAGCCGAAGTAGCTTGTGGAGAGCTGCGCCCCAACTCGAAGCCTCACTCCACTGGACTCTCGTGTGTGTGGGGGGCCTGCAGTGTTTCTGTCTTTGTTTACTCTGGAATCTCTACTGCTTGCATTGTGCTAACATCCCAGTGACGGTATACTGACCTGGGAGGGTATCCTGACTGTAAACATCCGCACCATGTGTTTCACCCTACTTTGGTTCCATGTCTGGTGATTTTTAGTAGATATACAATGAACGAATAGGGTACACAGGAACATTGCGGTGCATATCGGAGCATGTAGAGAACTACAGTTTACCTTGCAGCTAATATGTGTATGCGTTTGCTGACTCTTATTGATGTTGGGGGCCATTTTGCACTTGATACAGAAGGAAGCCAGAAGTTTTGAAGCACACCTGCCATCTTGGTAGTTGGCAAGCTGAGGGAGTAGTATTCCTAGTTATGGGCAAGCCTGGTCTACACAGTGAGATCCTGTCTAAAGCACCACCAACATCTACCGGCTGGAAAACAAGACTGTCCCTAGCTGTTTCTGTTGGCATAAAAGAGTGAACATGAAGCTGGGAGGTGGTGGCCTATGCCTTTAATCCCAGCACTCAGGAGGCAGAGACAGGTGGATCTCTGTCAGTCTGAGGCCAGCCTGGTCTACAGAGTGAGTTTCAGGACAGCTTGAGCTACTACACAGATGAGCCCTGTCTTGAAAAATAAAACAAAGCAAGAGTCAACATGACAGTCTGTGGTCCATACCACATTCTCTAAGGCAGTTTCCAGGGGTATTACAAATGCATCTTGACACTGTCATGGCCTTGCAGCCTGAGAAAGCTGAAGAACTGGGGGTCCCGGAGGTCGGAGAGATGATGGGGAGGTAGATTTGAGCTGTAATTAGTCAGGAAGTACCTGAGAGGGATGGGGGAGGAGAAGAAAGGGACAGACAAGGACCAAGAGTCCCAAGAATGATTTCGTATGTTGTCGAACAGAATTCTTAATGAACTGGCTCAGCTATGTTAACGCTTCAAGAATTCTGGCTCACACTTGTAATTCTAGCCGCCAGAAGGCAGAGGTAAGAGGACTGTGGCAAGTTCAAGGCCAGTTTCGGCCATTCAGCGAGATGCTGCCTCAAAACCAAACACACACACACACACACACACACAAATGAAAGCAACTGAAGGGGCTAGAGATATACAGTTCAGAGGCAGAATGCTTTGCCTAGCATGTGCGAAGCCTGGCGTTTGGTCTCCAGTACCACAACCAAAACAAGCAAGCAAACAAACAGAAGTTCCTCAAATAAAGAAGCATAAGCCAAGGAAGAAGGCTGGGTTCAAGTCAGGTATAGCGGTACATGCACACGGTTAATCGTAACCCTAACCTAATCATCACAAATGTGAGGCCAGCCTGGGCTAGATATTAGAAACATTAAAAACAAAAACAAAAGGCTGGTTTCTAAGGGTGGAAAGGGCCAAAGGCCCTCTGCTTAGGGCATATTTGCTATCCTAGTGCTTCCAAAGAATTTGGTCACAAAGTGCATGTGTGAGACACTAGACATCCAATGACTGCAGATGGCCTCACACTGGGAGTGATTTGACTTACTACTTTGCACGGTTTCAATGGCATGGAAACAGGACATTCGGCAGTCAGCGGCTTTTGAATTGTGATCATTTCCTGGACAGTGCAACGCTCTCTTGCAATTCAAGGCAGCAGCAGTGAGCCCCAGTTCCCTGTGGGCCACGCTACTGCCAGGGTCATGCTGCAGAGTTCTGTGTTGCTCAGCTTGATGGCATCCCACTGTGGGTTTATTGGGATGGCCAGGGCCATCTTCACTGAGGGGTTGAGAGCTTCAGTGTAGGGTGGGCAGCTGTGGGCTGGTCATTTTTTTTTAAACTTGCTTCACGAATACCGTAAAACGTTGAAAAGAAGGCTAGACTCTTTCTCAGAGAAACAGAAGAATCAGGTCTTTTCCATGAAGTAGTTATGATTTTCCAGAGTTGATTTTTACAGAAAATCTTGCATTAGTTTTACAGTGACAGCTTCTATCTCTGGAAGAGAACATGGTGTGTGTGTGTGTGTGTTCAATCCAGAATGGGTGTTTCCCTGTTTCTGTGGCTGTCTTTTCTTTTTCTGTAACTTTTGACTTCATGCCCGATGGATTGAGGAAGCCATAGAGCTTTCATCTTGGTGGGGACTGAGCGGGTGTGTGTTCCCAATCAGAAGATAATAGGGGAAGGGCGCCTCCTTCACACAGCAGGGTGACTGCTAAATGTACTTAATTAGACTTCTCTGATTACAGCCCACCCCCTCAAAACTGTAGCGAAAATAACACAACTCTTAAAGCCGCAGATGAAAGCAGAGGGGAGCGCCGCAGGACACTGTGTCGTGTGGATTCCTGTCACCCTGCACTGCCTTTGATTTAAAATAGGAGTTAGCTTCTAAAAGCTACCTTCCCTTCCTTTTTCTAGAATCCTATCCACCCCTGGTACACAGGGAGCGGCAGTTACCTGACATGGAAACAGGAGGGTGATGGCTGCCAGCCACCTTGGAGCATTGACTTTTCTGTTTGTTTTTTGGTTAGAATGTCACACCCATAGTGTGGCATGTCTTTGGGAGGATCCTCCTTAGAGGTCTGGGCAGGTGTCTTTTCCAGTGTATTCGAAGCAACTACTTGGTTCAAAGCCAATTATACTATCATTCTTTTTGCATGCACACTTGGTTCTGGGTAGGTACGGGTCCCACAAAGCTACTTACGTGCCATCCTGGCGAGTGATGGTGTAGCCGTATTTTGGGTATTTGACAAAAGACACATTCACACCAACCAAGGGAGTCCCATCTGTGGTCACTACTTGGCCTCGGATCAGAGAAACCAGGCTGAGAGAAAAAAAAAACCATGGGTGCATTAGACTCATGTAGAAAAACAGAGAAGAGACTTGCTGTATTCCTCTTCCCTGCTGTGGCTGCTTCCTTATTCTTGCCTGGTACTTAGACTGGGAGAAGAACATCAACGTTAAATTCTAGGTGCTCACAGCCATATCTAAAAGGGAATGTCTCAATGCAAGAACACGGACATTCTGGGATGAAATCCCTGGACAGTGATGCCTACTCCCCGGGCTGGCCAGCGGAGTCTCCCAGGCACGTTCCTTTAGCCTTGGCCCTGCTCCATTGCTTGATGTCATTTGGCTCTGTTCTGGCTTGAGCTTCAGGCTGCTCCTCATCACTCACGTGTGAGCTTTGGCCCGGCGCAGAGAGTATTATGCCTGGATGAGAGCTTCCCCATCTGGCTGCTCATTTCCTAATTTGGCTTTGGAGCAAGGCCATGCTACTCTTCTCTTAGAGGCTGGGATGTCAGGGTGTGCCGAGGAGCACACCTAGGTTTGCAATGAGGTCCCCCATGGACACCACAGTTTGCTATCCTCAAAGAACAACATTTCTTTTTTCTTTTCCTTTTTTTTTTTTGTTGTGGAGAATTTTCTTAAACAAAATTTCTTACAATCTACAAGAACCTTAGGAAAAGAGAATATTACAGATTTTGGGGGATGCACTTGGTGAGATTATTTTGGAATCTGGATTGAATACAATTACAAATTTCCCTCCTATTGAAATCCTCTTGTCTTAGGAGAAGAGTGGCTGAAATTCCACCCCTCCCCCTTCTCTCTCTCTCTCTCTCTCTCTCTCTCTCTCTCTCTCTCTCTCTCTCTCTCTGTGTCATACTCTTCTCTCTATAGACAACAGTAATTAGAATTTTCCCAGGAATCACAGTTTCCAGATTTCTGGGAAATCCTGTAAAGCCAAGAGTAGCTACAGCACAGGTTGACTTTCTTTTATGAGATGCTAGGACCAGTACCTCTGTTTTCCTATTTTGGAATATCTGCATATCCATAATCAGCTATCTTGGGGATAAGACATAAGTCTAAACAATTCATGTATGTTTCATATACATCTTATGAAACTGCCCTAAAGAAAATTCGATATAGTATTTTTAATAACTTTGTGCATGGGACAGATTTTTGTGGGATGAGATTCTGGGCTTGGACTGTCATGCTGGTATGTGACAAGTGTTGGATTTTGGAGTATTTTGGATTTTTCCGCATTGCCAGTGCTTAACCTATGCTGTAAGCAAATCCGAAAGCAGGAGAAATGTGTTTCTTCTCCCCAAATTCTCTTGTGTCCATGAAGAAACAGGACACTCAGAAGCTCCGTCCTTGCACTAAGCTCCTAGTTCACAAGGCCAGTTTTTCAGCTGTCCCGCTGGCCTTGGAGACAGGGGGCAATTTGGTGAAAGCAGACAGCTCTTGAGCCTCCCAGGTTGTTGGGCATGCTCCCAATTTCTGGACTAGGTAATCCAGCTGACCTGCTCTTTGCCAGAATCTTGTCAAAGAGTTTTGGAACACACTTCCTTTGCTGTCCCAGGCATCCTGAAAACTGGGGATGCTGTCTCCAAGCATCTCTTTCTATTAGCAATGCTCCCCACTGTTCAGCTCCAACCCTTTGATGATCTGGGGGTGTTCAGGCCATTCCACTGGCATATCTAATTGTCTGCCGCTGGCTGCCTAACAGATGACTCCCATTTTGAGCTGCTTTCAACCTCAGTGCTAGAGTCTTCTGAGGGTGGAGAACGAGTTTATGAAAATAATCCTTTTGTTCAATTCCATTTTTTTTAATCTCAGCTCTAACTAAGACTCCTTCCAGACTTCACCAGATACTACTTTAAAATCAAGGGTGTATGTTGATGATCACAAGGTCCACAGCACTTGTGATGTGAAGACAAAATTGGGCGTATGTCCCACCACGGGTTTTTCTCTCGTCTTTCCCCCTACAACTGCTTTTTCCCTTAAATCCACCCCACAGCATTCGGCTTTGTGGAATGCTGCAAGGAGTGACAGGGGTTCAGCTCTCTGTGATTTCTCCTGTTCTGTTTGTCCATTCCCCCTTTGTTGCTGACTTCCAATCGTTTCCAGGCAGCCAACTTGCAGAAAAGAGCCAGCGAAGACATGCTATCGGCTCATGCCTATTTATGATTATTGATGTGTAACAATTATCACATTATCTAGATAGTGAGGTCTGTTATCTAGAAGACCGCCTCTGTAGCGGTCTTGAGTTAAGTTTTTCTTTGTTCTTAACTCGGTCCTTTATTACTTGTCAGACGATAGTGCGCTGAATTTCACATGCTTGCTAAACTTCACCCTGTGTCTTGGAGAACTGTTTTGTCCTTCTGAGTTATGTAGCCACACAGAGATATTGGAAAGTGCTGCCTCCTCAGGTTCCCAAACAGCTTCCTCTGAAGTAACTCTCCTTCACTCAGGTCTGTCCTCTCCTTCAGACCACCACATATTTTCGGAACCTCTGCCGACTCCATCATATTTTGGCTCTCCTTCAGGATGCCTCCCGGAAGTGGTCTCTCATAGTGGGAACATTAAGATGGTTTTAGAAGTGGGAGGAAAGAAGTATAACAGAGAGAGTATCAGTAAGTGACTGGCTGAGGAGAGACACTGAAATGCCAAGTAGGAAGGGCAGGGAAAGACTAAGGTTATTAGCAGAGCTTACAGCTGGAGCGAGCTGCATGGACCTCACTAAAATGCTATAGTGGAGTGAGTGCAAGTCAGTCACAATTCTTCATGACAATTGTGTTCATAACAGAAAGGAAGCAAGCACTCACAGGCACTGTGCCAGAACTAAGATTTACAAGTTGGAAACATCTTTCATTTTGGCCAGAGATTTGTGCCTGACTCTCTCTCTCTTTCTTCTTTCTTTCTTTCTTTCTTTCTTTCTTTCTTTCTTTCTTTCTTTCTTTCTTTCTTTCTTTCCTCCTTCCTTCCTTCCTTCCCTCCCTCCCTCCTTCCCTCCTCCCTTTCTTCTTATTTCTTCTTCTTTTTTTTTCTTGGCAGCATTCCCTTTATAATCTTGGCTACCATGGAACTCACTCTCTAGACCAGATAGGCCTTGAACCCACAGAGATCCTCCTGCCTCTGCCTCCTGAGTGTTGGGAATAAAGTTGTGTGCTAACATGCCCAGCCTGCCTTCTTTTCTTTTTTTCCTTACTTTTCACTTTCTTTCTTTCTTCCTTCCTTCCTTTCTTTCTTTCTTTCTTTCTTTCTTTCTTTCTTTCTTTCTTTCTTTCTTTCTTTTTGTTGAGGCATACCTCAACAAAATAAATAGTAACATTATTACATGTTCTATAGTAATATCATGCAAATTTTGCCAGTCAGAAAGATGAGATTGTGCCCAGTATGACTCAGTTAGGAGTTTAGGGGGAAACAGAAGAAGAGTGGGATTATGATCTCTCCTATGTTATCTTTTATTTTTCTTATTTATCTTTAGTAAAATCAGGACCTAAGGTGACCCTGTGAAGAATTCTCATATTCAAAGGAACCGCCAAAGGCAACATATCATGGTGCATGCCTGTAATCCCAACACCTGGGTAGTGGAGACAGGAGGATTTGCTGTGAGTTCATGGCTAGTCTGGGCTGCAGTCATGGGCTTACTTCCTTATGGTCCAGTCAGGGTTATAGAGTATAGAGTACGACCCTGTCTTGAATAAGCACAGATAAATAAAAAATGAAGAGAGCTGCCAATAACTGGGGTTATGCAGCTGTGCAGAAAGCTTCTGTGGGGCTGTAGAAAACTGGCTGTGCTACTACCCAGCCTTCTCCATCCCAGCCTTCTCCATCCCAGCCTTCTCCATCCCAGCCTTCTCGGCTCTCAAAGGAGGGATGGGGACTTAGTCCTAGCCAGATGATGTCTTCTCCCTAAAGTCCAGTGAGTGACTTCCAATAGAATCACCTATGAAGTTAGGGTTCTAGCCTGTGCTGAAAGAGGAAGTAGGATGAACAACTTATCTCCATGGGTACTTTTGAACCTAGCTGAGTGATGATAGAGGCTGGGCAAGCAATACAGAGGGTATTGCAGTTAGAGAGGGTATCCATATACTGTGTTCTAGCACACAGTTGAGTTGGGTGGCTACGGTGAACCAAAATACAAGGCATATTGCAAAGAGTTAAACAAATTTTAAATGTTTTAGTACAAAGAAATGATAAATATTTAAGGTGGCAGATATTCTAATTACCCTGTTCTGATCATTATGCAATGTATGCACTTTTCAAAATTTTACGCTGTACCCCATAACGATGCACCATTACTATGTACCAATGAAAAATAAAAAAGGGTTGGCTGAAATAGTTCAGAGGGTAAAGGTGCTCACTAAGCCTGGCTGCCTGAGGATCCTCTGTTGGAAGGAAAGAACTTCCCATAGGTTGTCCTCTGACCACCACGTGTGTACAGTGGCACTCCCCCACATAAATATAAAACAAACTCAAAAATTGTAATAAACTAAATGGAAAAGAAAGGTAAACCAACAACAACACAGACTCAAAAAGAGGATTGGGTCCTAGAAAGGGACATGATTGTCTTGCTCATGCTCCTGAAATCTAGAGACTGGAGGAACCAATCTTCAGTTTGTATTCTTTCATGTGAAAGAGCAGAGAGATGGGGTAGAGTGTCCCCCAAAAGATTATGCCAACCTTGGTCACAGTAGCATATGCCTGGACATCTAGATTTGGCTGGGAGTCAATCATGTGTGCCAGCTAAGTGTCCATGCTCTGCTAAGCCCGCTTTTTTCCCTCACAAGTGTCTAGAAGACAGAAGGGGATGGGCTGGGAGGGTCTCTTATGACCAGACCTTCCAATTGCTCTCTTCTGTAGGGTACAGGCCTGACCTGCTCTGGTATGAATAGTTGGTCAAATAGACACAAAAGAAATTCAAAATCTGACCTCCAAGTATTCAGAAACTCCAGATTACCAACTGAGAGCAAAAATGAACAGGAAAGAAGGAGGGGACTTGGAGAGAAATGTTGGGCTCAGAACCTTGGACACTAGAGGGCATCCTACATGGGGGTTGTGTGAGCACCAGCGACAACATGCATAGCATCAACCCAGGTACTCAATAAATTCCTCTAACTGGCATTACCGTGACTTTAAGATGCCATGAATGATAGGTTATGTTATCAAGTTAATAACAGCTTTGGAAAACACTCCATCGAATCAACTATTTCAGCAACGCTCAAACAAAAGCCTCTCTCAGAGGCATTCCAAAAGGGATTTAAATAATGACAAAAATGTCATAAAAGAACGGATCATAAAAATCATCTCAAAACTCACGATCAACAGGTATCACCATGAGGTTCTGGGCGGAAGGTGGTCCAGTCCTGCAGGGCAGCCACAGCTCTCCTCTATTGTCCCTAACCGAGTGAACAAAGTGTCTTCAGGGACCTGTGGCAATAAGTTGCCTCAGGGGCAGTTTCTAGGACATGGGCCCAACGAAAAAGACAGAGAACGTCTTTTTGCTCTAACAGAGAAAAGAGTGAGGACGTCAGTGGCCTGCAGGGGACAAGAGGGTACCTACCTGCTATTGAAGGGGTTGTCTCCAGGAATGATGTGGGTGCTGTCCTTGCCTGCCAAGAGCTTGATGCGGTCATAGAAAGACTTCACTGCAGGCCAGTCTGTCTGGCCTTGCTGAATGATGTCCAAGGGGTCCCGGGACCCCCGACAGAGGAGGCTGTTCTGACAGGCTGACTGCAGGCAGCAGTCGGGGTCCAGACAATCCACCAGGCCATCTGGAAGGGCAGAAGCAGAGCCAGGGTCATAGCACTGCATGGCACCAAGCCACTTGGAGATGCTGAGCCGCTAACACGTGTGTTACCATCAAACCTTCCCATGGGCCCGAGACTGGCAGGTTTCGCGCAGCAAGCCTTGTATAATTGCAGCTTCCCCCACACAGAGAGTAAATGATGGAAGAAAACAGCTGAAAATATCAACAGTGGCTTCTCTGGTGTGAGCCTCTTTCTTTGCTTTATTACATTTTCCTAAAATCCCCTCTTCGTACTACCATGAGCGGATGTTGTTAGAGTGATTTGGAATAAAACCCTGAACTTTCCTTTTAAATGGCACAGCATAAGAATCGCCCAGAGGGGGCTGGAGAGATGGCTCAGAGGTTGAGAGCACTGACTGTTCTTCTGGAGGTCCTGAGTTCAAATCCCAGCAACCACATGGTGGCTCACAACCATCTGCATTAAGAATCGCCCAGAGACTGTTCCCAAGGGCCTGTGCCGATTGGGTGTATAGTAACCAAGGTGTGGGCTGCTGTCAATCTTCCTCCCTTGGAGAAAACCATGACAGTCCTCCTCCCCCTAAACCGGGGAGGGAACTGTTAACAAGATGGAGAACAAGGTGCCGTGTGTGTCACCTCTTCCAGGAAGTGTGGAAATGGCATCGTGTGGCCACCAGGATAAGAAGTCACTTCCATTCTGTCTTCTTGAGTAGGATACTTTCTAGATTCCTGCCCTTTCCCCCCCTTTCCTGGGCTGCTCCTATTCACTAACCTGCCATGCCATACACTTTGGAGTGCTGTTCACACGCTAGGGAGGGGATAGTAAGCACAGAATCATGGCACCTGTCTGGAAGGAGCTGACACGGCAAGGGAGAGACAGACAGGAAACCCACTGTTTAAAGCCAAGTTTGAGGGTAGTCTTTTCATTCAGGAAACCCTCCTGATAGGGCCGCTGGCGAGGTTAGCATTATGTATTGTGGCTCACATTCCCCGTTTACATGCTGACATTCTAAACCGCACTGAGAAGGGGCTTTAGGATGGAACTCAGCTCCCAAAGCTCTCATGGAGTGGGGAGTACTTCTGAAACAGGTACCTTGGGGAGTCTTCTGGGTTCCCTTTTCTGCCCTCTGAGGACACTGCGAAAGGAACCAGATGATTGCCTGACACTCAGTTCCCCAGGGCCTTGGCTTTGAACTTCCCAGTCTCCACCATAAGAAACAGATGTGAACTGCGTAAGCCACACCGACTATGGCATTTTGTTATAGGAGCACAAACTGACTGACTTAGCTAGGAGCTCCTGCCCTGTGCACCTCGGGTCCTGAAAGAATGGCTCGCATCAGACGCCCACAGACAGAATCAAGGACCTGCCTCAGGTCTCCCTATTGACAGCCTCCAGAAGCAGGTCCTGAAAGTCTGCACGTCAGTCATGATCCTCAGGTGATTCTATTACACAATACATTTTAGAAACCATTGTTGTTGACACTAACTTCCTCGTAGGGGGAATTAATTACATCTTTATGCCTGCTTCTATATCTATATATTCAGTGAAAGATGAACAGGGCCTTATTAAATCTACATGTATGCCTCACTCAGTGTCCAGCAGAGAATGGGGACCCTCAGCAAATGTCTGTTGAATGAGTCTCCATTCCTCCATTCCTCACATGTCAGGGATGGCCAAGGACTAGAACGTTCAGGGCAGTGTTTGCTCTTCGGAATTCCCTATCAGAATGAGGTTTTTGATTGAGCGCATGGTAGAAAAAGCTTGAGAGTAACTTAGCTGGTGCTTCCTGAATTTGATAGAGAGGCATATTTTTTTTGGTCAGGGAGGGGGAAATAATTAGCATCATAAAAGTGTGTTCTGCAATGCTGGACTCTGCCATGACAAATGCTTGTCCCGGGCTGCTGAATCAGTGTCCTGGCTGTGGGCTTTACATTTACAACAGTGTAATTTTTTTTTTTTTGGCATTTCCCTTTCCCTTTGGTTCCACTAATGAAATTGAAATATGTAATTTCACTGAAGTTCCTCTGTAATTTAGCAATTAATGTACAATTATTTTAATGCATTACTTTCTTTTTAGCAAACAAACAATTTAGGAGGTGGTGTGTTTTGTTCGGCTGTAAATTCCTGAAACTAGCCTCTCATTTTCCACGTGGGCAAATGCTGCTGGTGTGCCTTGTAACACATTTAGGTTTACAAAATTTCCTAGAAATGCAGACCCAGGTGGGTGGGTAGGCAGGCCCGTGTGAATTTAGAGACTTTGGAAACCACGTTTCCGAGTAGCTCAACCCTGTGTGCTGATTGAATGTGAGACTCCTAGAGCCCAGGGAAGTGGGAGCCCCAGAAACAGTCCTGGAGGACAAACAGCATCTTGGCAGCAGGCTGATCCAGGAACATAGCCCCGGATTCACTGTCTGATTGTTCAATCTGGATTCAAGGGCCATTGGCAGAACAAGGAAGAAAAGGGGGGAAAATAATTGCCTTGAATTTTGCCATGAATATCACGTCTGTGGACTGCCGCACTAGACAGAGGGAATCTACACAGAGCGCCTGCTTCAGGTTTTAAAAATAACCCGCTGAGATCCGCACTTCTATTCAGCAGCTAAGAAGCTTCTCAGGTGAGAAGAAACCCACTGTTGTTAGCACTATAGATTTCTTTTAAGGTCGCCGGCCTCTTCCCATTAGGAGCCCCATCCATCTCTGGTGGCCTTGCCCTCCTACAGCTGGGAAGGGTTTCTTCCTCCTCTAGCCCATTTACTACTACCCACCCCATATTACCAGCTAGAGGACAAGTATGTGCTGGGCTCAAATAATACCCGGGGACAGTTTTCCTATTAAGCACCAAGCATTCTGCCCCCCAACTGGCAGGCTGTGTCTCATTCTGGACTTTCCCCCCTGTTTTGTTGATACCAGGTTTTTTTTCTTTTTCTTTATTTTTCTGTCTTTAATATGAGGGTCCAGTCTGGCAAGAGAAGGCCTCAACACATCAGCAATAGCGGAAGAGAAATACAAAGAAAAGAAAGGACAAGAGAGGAGGTATAGATGATCTCCTTCCACATACTTGAAATTCTCTGTCTCAGTGGTAGCATTTGGGGTGCGGGTGTTATAGGGCAGCAGCATACCCCATGCCTGTAATGATCTCCTCATGCTGTGTGATCGCTGGCTGCTGCCCCCAACACTTTCCGAGGACTCTGTGAACTTTAAATTGGCCCTCCAGTCTCCCAGTGGCCTGTCAGTCACGAGAATCGCATCTTTATGCTAGCAAGCCCCTTGGATGGAGTCTGACATTGCAATCTTCAGTAAATTACCCTGTCACTGACAGTCTTGCAGTTATCTTGCAAACAATCAAGCAGGCAATCAAACCACTCTGCATCACTGGTTCAGGACCTGAGAGGCCAGGCCATTTCCATCCCGCAGTGTGTCCCATTTGTTTATTTATTTATATACCTACTTATTTGTTTGGCTGCACTTTTTTTTTTCCTGGGGAGGATGGGGTGGGAGCGGTTCGCAGCAACCCTCGGCAGGAGCTTCATTCTGACTCAGCAAGTGAGACACTTCCCGGGTGGCCCACAGTGGTGACACATCTGCTCATGTGCCCTCATCTGCTTCAGTTTGCTCTGTGGAACGTGGCCTTGGAGCCCATTCTAGGTGCTTTCTGTCAGGACTGAGGCCAATTCACAGCCCTGGCTGATTTTTCTATGCACATATATCACATGATAATTGGACTGGCATTTTCAAGGAAACCAGGGCGTGAAGCATCTTTCTGGGAATAAGATTGAGCCTATTATTTATTTATTTATATTTTAATATTAATTTAATTAATTCAAGTCACGCCAAGGCTCTTTAAAAAAATCACTTTTCTGTTAACTGTTGTTTTGACGTAGGAGCTCATGTAACCCAGGCTGGGCTAGAATTCACTGTCTATGGAGCTGAGGATGACCTTGAATTCCTGATCCTCCTGCCTCCACCTCTCAAGTAATGGGACTGCAACTGCATACAACCACACTGAGCTTAATTTTTTTTAAGATTTATTTATTTATTATGTATTCAGTGTTCTGCCTGCATGTATCCCTGCAGGCCAGAAGAGGGCACCAGACCTCATTACAGATGGTTGTGAGCCACCATGTGGTTACTGGGAATTGAACTCAGGACCTTTGGAAGACCAGGCAAAGCTCTTAACCACTGAGCCATTTCTCCAGCCTGCTTAATTTTTTTTAAAGCCTCACTTTTGATAAAGAAATCAGAGAGAATCTTCTTTGTATTAGAAGACCTAATGGAGAAAGCCACACACCTCTCAAAGGGTTGGAGGTCAGAACTTGCTAGCACGGAATCAGATGGATTTGTGGTTCAATTTCATTTTCCTTGGCCTCCTCCTTACTGTGCAAGCTTGGGGAGAGAATTAACTTTGTCGAGCCTCAGTTCACTTGCCTTTAAAACTGAATTATTAGGCTGGATGTGGTGGTTCATGCCCTGAGTCTCAGCACTCAGGAGGCAGAGGCAGGCAGATCTCTTTGAGTTTAAGACTCGCCTGGTCTACATAGCAAGTTCTAGACTCTCACTCAAATAACAGCAACAACAGCAGCTGGGTCATCATCGTACTATGCTGCAGTGTATTAGACAGAGAGTAACTGACTTGATGTATAGAATATCTTTTTATCACATAGTACACATTTAGTAAATTATAGGTATTACCATAAATAGAAATTCACTAAAGTCTTAAGATTCATTCTGTTTGTAAAAACTGGACAGGAAAGTTTATGACATTGATACTCCTTCATACTTAGAGTCAATCATTAGGATGGGCCCTGGGCTGGTTAAATCTTGGCAAGCCTGCTAAATTCCAAACAGTGATAGGCTAGGAATGACCAACAGTGAAAATAATGTCACGGAGGAAGCAGCATCGCCACATTTTTTAAGATTTGAATCTTCACAGCAACTTTGCAAAGAAGAGTAACGCAACCTTGAAACTTCAGACTGGGAACTTGGATTTGAGTCTCAGATTGGCTCCTGTTCAGCTGTGGTGGACAATTAACTGCTCCGGGCCTCTCATCTCCCTCAGGTGCCAAGCGGAGATGGCGGTGATGATGTGAGAAAGAGAATTAAATCAGCTAATTCTCAGCCCTGCGGATCTGGTGTCCACATCTGTGCCTTCAACTAAACTCAGATAGAAAATGAAGCCAAGCCTATGGTGATTACATCGGTACTGCACACATATAGATGACTTCCTGTTCCCCAGACAATACAGCACCATTACTCTTTGTACAGAATTTCCATGGTAGCAGACATCACCTAGAGATGGTTCTGGAGGGCCTCGTTAACCACTGTCCTGTGATGCAGGTAGGAATAGCTCTGAGTGTGGCCCAACACAAAGTCTTAAATCTACTTAACTTTTTTTGTGATTTGATTGCCAAGCTATCAAAGAGGAACTTTGTAAATTATGTTACATGGCAATGTCAAAAGGCTGGACAGCCCTGAACAGGATTCAGGAAGATGTGAAGTTGTTACCATGGATACACTATACTCTTTCCATCAGGAATCTGAGCATCGGGGATTTGGTATCTGTGGGGTCCTGAAGGACCCGTGTGGATACTGAGGAATGACTTGTGGCACTTGGTGCAGTGCCTGGTACAACAAGTGCTCAGAGATTGAACTGTCACCATCAGCATCCTATAGGGGAAGAAACCAAAGCTCGGAGAAGGCTTAGTCAGTCTCACTCAAGTGGCTAAGATGCAGGAAAAGGCAGCCGATGATAGTATCTCCATTACTGGGAAGAGATGCTTCCCCACTAAAGAAAGTCAGAAGACAAGGTACTTGACTAGTCATCCAGGGAAACGGGAGACTTAATCTCTTCTGAAGGCCTGTCTACTACTCAAGCTGGGGAAGAACTGGGCTGGTTGGCATGGGCCTCTGAAAAATTCAAACAGAAACAAAGCACCTGGGAATTCATTCCTAGAACCAGGCTTCCCAGACCCTCTCCCTCCCACCCATTCCAACCATCCCACTGAGTTGACACATACCTTCTCTGATGGCTATAGGCTTGTGTCAGCCAACTTCAGTCCCTGTCTACTTTGCTCTGCTGGATTTTAAAAGGGGCACCTGCGTGGTCTAGAGACTTCAGCTCTAACTCTTAGTGAATGCTTATCAGTAAAGATGAGTGCTGGGTGGTGGCAGGAGGCCCTGTGTACACAGGGAAGCAACCATAGTCAACATTTGGGTATTTCAGAGTTGGTAAAACATGTAGCGTATCTTTTTGCCCCAAAGAGTCTACATGCATCTTTGACTTAAGCCTTTAACAAGGATGTGAGATTGCTTATTTCACGTTTTCCTTTTTGATCTTTGTAAACTGGGGGCTTCAGGAGAGTCTGGTTAGAAGCCTTTTGTTCAGTTTGGTGGCGTCTTGTGTTTCCCATAGCTTGCTCTGCACATGGCTTCCTCTTTGACCTGCATGAACTATATGGCTTTCTTAAGCTTTTAAAGGCTTTGGAGGAACACCTGCATTTACTTTCCTCAGTTTTGTTTGGTCACAAGGTGGCACAAAGTGACCTCAATGATCCAGGGCAGGTGCCGTGGATACTCTGGGAATGTCTACATGCAGGCCTGGTTTGGAGCCTGGTTAAAAGTGTGGATTTTGGATGGGCAAGATTGCTTGGTGGGTAAAGGCACTTGCTGCCATCCTAATGACCTGAGTTGGCTTCCCAGGACCCACGCGGTAGAAGGAGTGAACCAACCTCCACATGCTATCCTCTGGTCACCACATGTGCGCACACATACAAAATAAATAAGTGTAATTATTTTTGAAAGCTCAGTTTTTCACACTGAAATCCACTTTTTTTTTCCAGGCTATGATTTGAAAGGACACATTGAAAGGATGCATTACCACTCATCAGTCTACCTATCCTATTCCCTGAGCCATCAGGCTATGTAGAGGATTGGTTAAAAACATGGTCTTTGAAGAGGTAAGAGTACACACTGATTCACAGACAGGGTGCTCAAAACAGACACAATCAATTACGATAGGTGAGAAATTATAGTCCCTTTTACAGGGAAGGGAGAAAAGCCCAGGGGAACTTTCTGGACACTTTATGCATTTTTGCTTGCCATCTCGGCCAACTAGCTCTACAGGCGATTTCAGCAAGTGGTGGAACAGTGACGGTGCTGAGCAGAAATGTCGGATGATCAGCCCAGATGAGATGCTCACAGACTAAGGGTGTCTGAGTCATTGCAATTTCTTTTTATCTTTCTTGGGTTTTTCTGGGCAGCAATGGTTTGTTTACCCACAGAGAGATTGATATTTACCAGTTTTTCATTGCCTTCAAGAAAAATGCAGGTAGTGCAGGTGACAACTCAGGAAATCTTAGTGCTAATGATGGGGAGGTGACGGGAAAGCTAATGAAGCAGAGAGAAGAAGGGAAGAGACAGTCAGTTGGGCCAAGGAACTTGGTGCTTTGTTCTGCGATGGAGATGAAGGAGGAAGGGGATGGAGTATCTGGTCGGCAAGGGCCCTGACAAAGGACAGCCCCCCCCCCCCCGCCGACCATGGTCTTTTCAGAGATGGCAGCCATGGAGGGGATTTTGCCCTGGATGTGACTTACTTAGGTTGAGCCCGGGCAGTGTCACTCTGAAGGACATGGGACCTCCAACAAGTATATTTTGGCCAGTCCTCTGATTATGTAAGCAATCGCCTAGTAGCAGTGAACATTGTTGAGGCCACCCAGTCTCTATGAGCCTGCAAAGGGAACGCTGCTCCCAGCATCAGAGGCTGTCTGAGGGTCTTTGAAGCTGGGGCTGGCTACCCGACCCTTGGGTGATCCACTGAGGTTGTACATCGGGCATCGAGAAATTTGCTGAAAAGCATCAATTCCTCACTGGAGCCCACAAAGTAAGCAAAGGCCGAATAAAGTCCTCCATTAGGTTTCTTGTCAGCTTTGGGGGTTTCGGACCCTCAAAACATACCTAAACCTGCAGCCACATTGGAAACCAGGAACAACAAGAGAGGACCATCTGTGTTATGAGGCACGGAAATTTTGTGTACACATTGATGAGTTGACAAGTCACTCCTCAAATGATGGCTAATTATCTGTGATGGGGAGCTTGTCTCCTGGGGAGGATGTAATCGTTTTATGGGAGCCATATTGCTCTTCTCAAGGGATGACAAAGACAACTTCCTTTCCTTATCCTGAACAGAACAGCAATGACCACCACCCGGAACACATTTGGACCAAGACTGCGATTATGCACAATCCTCACCTCCACCTCAGTTCTTCCTCTGTTTAAGCCTAAGGCTCATATAGGTGCCACAAAGGAAGACCTGTGGTTGTGGGACACCTTTGTCTGTAGGTTCCCTTGTGCCACACCGATTGGCTTGTTTAGCCGTCATTTACCATGAACTGTTAATTGGTATATTGGAATGTGAGGCCTAACCCACCCTCTGGGGACTCCTGGAGTTGGGCCTAAGACTCTGCTATTCCAGATTAACTCTTGGTATTTGGTTGACTCTGCATGCATAAATAGTGGGTAAAGGATGGTAGACATTTCAAAGGTACCCTGATGGGGAGACAGGGAGCTTACATGGGCTGGTTCTCCAAAGTCCAAGACCCACAAAGATGTAGTACCCAGCTTTTCCCCAACTTGTTGATGGTGACACTGACTCATGACCCAGTTAAACACAAAGCAAATAAACATAGACTTTAGAGTTAGGACATTCTGGCTTTCAAAGCAGTTCTCACATTCCATGGCTCTTTAAGCCTGGGCAAGTGAGCTCACTTTCCCATCTATACAATGGACTTAAGCTAATATTCCCCACTACCTTGCTGCGCAGAGAGCTATAGGATGGGACCCACATGAAGACTGACACACAGCTCTATGAATGATGCTTCTTAATGATATTCCCTGCTCTCTACCAGAGAAGGGCATTGTTCCATTTGCATTTCCCCCTACGCCTACTGACAAGTTGGAAGTGAGGGATAATTGAAAGTATTCTGGCTTGATGTAACTAAGAAGTGAAAGGCGCGGGCAAGGCTGACTTGATTTAACCTGGCAATATGAGATTAGTTCTTCATTGCCTCTGTTAGGTCTCCCGCATTGCCAACCTCTGAAAGCAATAGATTGGCTGACAGGGTGCTCATTTGGAAGGTTTCACCTGCCATTAATACCCTGGGTGCCTGACGGACCGTTGCTGCTCTCCCTCCGTGGAGCACGGCCACTCTTAAATATAGCGAGGAGGAGAACTGTATTTGCACTCCTGGAAGGCCTGTTGGAAGTCTTCCTCTTCCTTCATGCCAATTCCTTGTGTCAGTCTCTGAGTTCCAGGGCCAAAGAGCCTTGCCCCGGAGCACCTTCAGCTTTTCTTCTGACTTAGCAACGGAAGATCAGTCAGGCTTGACCAGAGAGATCTGGCAGAGGGGAAGCCCCACTACAAGCTGCCTTGGCAGCTCTCCTGCTCTGGAGGAGGGGTGTGGGAAAGAGAGCAGAGTCAGCTAGGAAAGCCACAGGCTCTGTTGCCCAAGGCAAGGGTGTGATTCGTGCTGGACCTCTCCAGCTATGACTTTAGTGGTGCCTGGAGGCCAGTGGGGGATGTTTCCCATCACATCCTTAGTCTCCATCCCCTTTATTTATTTTGATGAAGGTTCTTTACCAAACACTGAACAACACTCCGGCCCCAACACAACACAAATACACCCAACGAAATCTGTCTGGGATTCTGAGTGGGCCTTGAGAACATATGTGACTTACAAGCTCTCTGGTGATGGGGACGTTCATTCTGAGCACTGAGTTTCCAGGATCCACAGTCTAAACCAGCCTTGCTCACATACTTTGTTACCTGGCCTGGAGAACAGGCATTTGGATTCCTGCTGTTACCCTAGACCTACAAAATTACTGAGACGGAGACTGGGGATCTGTGTTTTAAGGGAAACCCCTAGATGTTCCTTTGCTTATCGAAGTTTAAGATTCCTTGCCCTGGATTACTGCAAAGGCCCTTTAGACATCTAAAGAAGTACAAGCTGTCCTGGGGGGACTATTCCAGCTTTCTCGATCTGAGTCCCCTGTAAGATATTATCAGGGGTTTCCTAAAACACAGAGGTGGCGGGCAGGGGGAATCTATATGTTGAAGTGCAATCTGGGAGACAATAGTTAAACAATATGGAACAAAGTTCTCACAGCAGAGCTTCTCAGAGTCCTTGAAATGCAAATACACGCAACTCTTTACTACCACAGCTGAGTGGATGGCCCTTCATGATGGAGGATCCATTTGGTCCAGACTCATTTCTGCAATTGTATCCAGTGCCATATAGCCTAACAGCTTCTGAAGGCATTCTGCCAGGAAAGGGGGCCCTGCTCTTAGAAGGGCCAACCAAACCTTCCTGTCTTCTACGTAACAAGCAGCATCTTTGTCCCCGCTTGGCTTTGCCAAGGGTGGAGGCCATCAGTGACCTGGCCCAACCCAAACTGCATCACTATGACAAGCATGACCCTTCAGGGGAACTGCACTCTGTCCCCATTCTCTATCTCCTTCTGCTTCTTTGATACCCTGGGGTGGCCTTGCTTGCAGGGGCCCAGTGCTAAGTGACAGCATCCTGGGGGAGCCACATGTTAACTAAGCATCACAAACCTCTGGCGCTGTAATACAGCATTGTTATCTGGAAAGTTCGTGCAGCTGAGTTACAGAACAACTGCAAAAAAATTTTTTTTCTCACAATGTTTTATTTCAGTTTACAATGTTGTGTTGGACTGCGCTCTTGGCTGGATGCAGCCCGTGGGCTATGGCTCCCAGGCCTACGTCATAGGCAAGCATGTCTTGTGAGAGCTAATAGTAGTTGGTGCTTACAAAGAACTTCCAAGATGTCAGGGGCTGCCCCGGGTAGTTTTCACATATCCCCCTGTGAGGCCCTGGGGTCCCAGGCACCAGGGCTGTCATTTGCAGTGGGTAGAGCAAGAGACCAACACACAGATTAGATGATTTTGCTGAAGTGGCTAGGCGGGGCTTGAACAGGGCCTGCTGCTCTCTGAAGCCAACTCTTCCGTGTAGCTCCTATCCAAAGCTATGCTTCTCATCAAACACTCCTTCCAGGGGGCCATTGGACTACTGAGCCATCCTGTGAGCCTGCCTCTACTCCTTGCACCTAAGGCATATCTAAGTCAATAGGAAGACCCATGACTTGAATACTAATAGTGTTGGGCTATCAGTCTTCTATCCCGGGTCTTCACTTACATCCAGTTTACATTCTGACTTGGTGGGCAACCACAGCGATGCCTTGTACCACCTCTTCAAGATTCTCTGTTTTCCCACACTATTCCATGAAGATCTAGCCGTGATCCTTCATATATGTTCTTAGGAACCTCACAACTGGGTTCTATGGTCTCCATTTTGCAGATGGTAAAACTGAGGCTCAGAGAGCAACTGGGTTCGTCCCAAGTACACAAACTTGGTAAGTGATGGGTGCATGATCCCCACATTGGCCATCTGCTTCCACTTCTTGACTTCTACTCTTGATTCTTATAGGAGGCTGGGAGGGTCATAGCATATCAGGGCTCCTTTGCTCTTCAGCAAATTTCTCCCTTCTCTTCTCATATCCCTTCTTTTTTTTTTGTTCCCCTACCCTTTCCTTAGTCTACCCTTTCTTCTTTCAACTCTTGGCTAGCTGACTTCCTCTATCCCCAAAGCAGCTTCTAGAAATGATCTCATCTGATCAGTAGTTCAGCACCACAGACAAACCCTGACCTAGCAGATACTCACCCCTGTTAGCCCACAGCCATGCTTGCTGTACCATAGGGACTTTCACCCTGGCGGCTGCTGTCTACCCCTTGACTGTTACAAAAGCCACTGGCCATAAAGAGCAGGGCCTCTGATCCCAGCCTCCCATTTCCCCAAGCGCTCGCCCTCTGTCTGCTGTGCCTGGCCTCTAATAGCCACCCTCCTCCCCTGCCCTGCTCCTCATCAGCTTGCTTTTTATTTTTCTTTTTGCAGAGCCTGCTGACAGGTTGGACAGACAGAGCCGATGGCCATGCAGTCTAGGCCCAGCAGGGGGTAGCAGCCTGGTGGGGTGCCAGACAGTGACCTGCTGGGTCCTTCAGAAAGAAAGGGGCTGTCACAGTCAATGCTGCGGAGCAACAAGCTGGAATAGCTACTTTCTGCCTGCCTGCCGGGAGACCAGGGGATGTCTGTGTCTAGGATGGGCCTCAGAGACTGCTGAGGCGTGGTGCTTTTCTTCCTGTGGCATAAACACAGTTCTGAGTGCTGGCTGGGAGGAGGGATTGAATTCAGTTATCATACAAGCTTTCGGCTTGATTGGGATGATAGACTAATTTCTAAACTGATCTTTTCCTAAAGACTCCTGTGCACCAGGCACTGGATGCAGAACCCTCAGGATGAACTTAGTTCATCTTCATGTCCCCTCTGTGGGGTGGGTGCCACGAGCCAATATTATACTGCTGGTGACGATTGTGAGATCTGGAGACAGGTGACATGCAGTCAAAAACAGACTGTGTGTGTGTGACACATTGATTGCAACCTATTAGCTCTGTGGCCTTGGACTTTTGGTTTTATTCCTTTGAGCCTCAGTTTTTTTTATCTAGAGAAGGTTGCTAATAACCATGCCAGTTTGGCAAGGCTATCACAAAAGATTAAACCTTTTATCACAAGCGTTTAGTATATGGTGACCAGTAGTTTCCACCCACTTTACGGCTGGAGAAAGCCAGTCTCCGAGAGCTGAAAGCTTGTGAGAAGCAAGGCTGGAATTCAGCCGTCCAGCCTCAGCCTTCCCTACCATGCTACACCTTGCCCAATGATATATGGAGATGTCAGAGTCAAAGCACCCTCAATACTTCTGCATTTTGTCCTGTCTTAGTGGATAATTCTGGGAGTACATTAGTCAATTTTTTTGGTCACCGTCACAAAATACCAGACAAAGCCAACTTAAGGAATAATATTTATCTTGGCTGTGGTTTCAGCCTATAATAGGTTTGCTTCTCTGTTATGGGCCTGTGGTAAGGTAGGGGAGTGTGACAGAACTAAGATTCTCACCTTGGTGTGTCTGGAAAGCAGAGAGGAGACAGGAAGGGGCTGGTGGCAAAGTACAGTCCCTAAGAACATGGCCTTAGTAGTCTCCTTCCTTCCAGTAGCCCCACCTTCCTTCAGGTAAGCCCCTCCCTCCTGTCCATGCTAGCACATTATGAATCTGTTATTGATGGGTCCATCAATGGAGGCAGAACCCTCGTAGTCTAATCACCTGTCAGTCAATACTGCCTTCAGCCGCTGAGGACCACACCTTTAACATATAAGCCCGTGGGGGGCCATTTTACATACAAACCATAAGAACCTTAACACTGGGCTCATGTCCTGTAGGAAGTCACTGTATAGGATGTATAGGATAAAATAACACTGGTAAGAACAGCGAGGAACAGTACAGACATGTGCTAGTGTCTTACTGAAAGGAAATAATGAATCGTACATTGGGTTTTTTTTTTTTTTTGCATTAGTAAAGTGACTTCAGTGGTACATAGTGACTTAGGTTTACTGTTTTTAATAAAATAATAGCTATTATTATTATTTTGGATAATTTCTTAATGCACTGTGAAAGTTTTTTTTTTATTCAATTTGATACAAACTAGGAACACCTGAGAAGAGAGAATCTCAAGTGCAGAACTGCCTCCATCCGAATGACTGCAGGCAAGTCTGTGGGAGCACTACCTCCATCCGAATGACTGTAGGCAAGTCTGTGGGAGCACTACCTCCATCCGAATGACTGTAGGCAAGTCTGTGGGAGCACTGCCTCCATCCGAATGACTGCAGGCAAGTCTGTGGGAGCACTACCTCCATCCGAATGACTGCAGGCAAGTCTGTAGGAGCACTACCTCCATCCGAATGACTGCAGGCAAGTCTGTGGGAGCACTACCTCCATCCGAATAACCTTAGGCAAGTCTGTGGGAGCATTACCTCCATCCGAATGACTGTAGGCAAGTCTGTGGGAGCACTGCCTCCATCAGAATGTGTGTCATGGGCCTGCGAGAGCCCAGAGTTGCTCCCAGGATCTTTGCACCAGTCAAGCTACCCTTACCTTAAGATGTGGAATTGCTTGGCCTGTTTTTCTCATTAGGTGACCCTGGGATGCCATGCTTGGAGGCATCATTGCTTTCTGGTTTGAGCTGTCCTCAAAATGATGCATGAGAGGTTTTCAGTGTCAGTATTATTAGAAATGCACATCTGTAGTCACTGCACTGGATCCACTGGACCCAAACTCTAGGGATGGGGCCTAAGAGTCTATGCGTGAGGCTTGTCAGACCGTTCTGACTCTGGCTCACATTGTGTCCTGAGTTAACTCGACAATGGCTTCCCAACCCTTTAAGATAGTAGCTATCCTTAGCCTATTCTTCAGAGGACCAAACAGAGGCTCCGAGACATGGAGCGACTTGAGCTCTTGCTGTACATGGGGAACTGAGATATGAGCATGGAATTCTGTGATTCCAATGCTTCTTTATCAGCCTGTCTGTCTCTTCTCCCCACGGGGATAGAATGTTCACACATGCAGTGGAGGGCCACAGAAAAGGCCATACTTTCTTTTTGGCCAAGGGTCTATTGAGTCAAAGAGATGATCTTCTGTCTGTGGTAGGGGTCTGGCTGCGATTCTAAAGAGCGAGGTGCTATGCGAAGGAATGCGAATGCTGACTTGAGACATCACGCAATGCTCCACATGACAGCATGCTCCTGTGGCACCCACGCTCATCTGAGTTCTCCACAGCCTCGCCCCCACAGCCCTCCTCCTCTGATTTCCTCATGGACTCTATTAGAAGGGCCCCAGCCTCCTTGGAAACGCTCAAAGATCACCACTGTTCCCTCCTCCACACCTTCCAGTTTCTAGTCCCTTTACCCACAATGCTTTTCCTTCATTCTATATCTAATTTCCCAATATCTCTTACAATTTAAGATTTATTCACTTATTTTGAGATAAATTCTCATTCTAGCCCAGTCTGGTCTGGAACTCACTATGTAGCCCAGGATGACTTTAAACTTCTGGTGATCCTCCTGCCTCAGCCTTTAATTTTAAAACATTTGGTTTTTGAGACAGGGTCTCATGTATTCAGGCTAGCCTTGAGTTCTGTAGCCAAGGCTGGCCTTCAACTCTTGATATTTCTGCCTTCACCTCCCAAATGCTGGCATTATAGACATGCATTGCCATGTCTCTTTCACCTACTTTGGAAGTTTTTGATGACCTTTTGCTGGGTACCCAAAACCTCTTTACGTATTTTTTCTGTCATTATATTGTGATGTAATGATGCATTGAACGGATATTTTACCATGAACAACCCAGGGACGCTTTGCAGGCTGAGTCTGAGTCTCATCCATTCATGTGGCTGGGAATGGAGGATTTTGGGTGAATTTTGGGTCATTCTGACAAGGAGTATGACTGCATTGAGGGTGTTGTTTGCTATTGGCTTCATCAATGACAAATGATCCGAACAGGGCTGTACTGAAGGCAAAAGAGGGAGAAGGGCTTGGGAACATAACTAAAGAACATACTTACTATCAAGTGTGTTAGACACACGCATTCATCCTAGCCTAGGACTGGGGCTGTTGTAGATCACAGCTTAAACTTTAGTGGAAGATACCTATTCTCCCGAGGGCCACTGAATCCTTTTGCTGGTTGCATAGCAAGGGGAAAAAATAGAGTAGATTTTGAGCCAGAAACCTGGGATTCTGGTCTATCCTGCTTGCTTTTTGTCCTTGAAGAAATTATTTTGCTTCTCTGGATTTTGTAGCTGCTGTGGACTATGAAAAACTAAATAAATTAAGCATTTTATTGTCCTTTAATTTAGTTTCTTTGGGAGAGAGTGTCATTACCTAGCCTAGGATGACCTTGAATTCAAGACGTTTCTTTCAAGTGTTGGGATTACAGGCATATACTGCCATGCCTGGGAGTACTATATATTTTAGCCTTTCTGTACGTGGTAGTCCCCAGTACCCATGGAGGAAACAGCCCACGATTCTATGAATGGATGGATGTCCTTAATTGTGTGTGATCTCAGAACGTCAGACCCCTGTGTAGGGAGATAGGGTGGTGAGGGCAGATTTAGAATGACATTCTTTAAGTAGAAGGAGAAGGGAGAGAAGTGTCCTGTAAGATTTGCCTTTTCCTGTGAGTAAGGAGAAAGGGAAGCATGAAGCAGAGAGGGCTGGGGAACCTTGTCATTGTCTTTGGATTCACATTTGGCTACACAGTTCTGGCCTCTCTCCAATCCCCCAGCGCTCTTGGCTGAGAAGATGGAAAACCAAAGAAAAGAGCACAGGCCTTGGGCAGCTGCTCCTGCTGCGCTGCAGAGAACGCCTCGCTATTTAGAGTCCAACTGTTCCACTTTCCCCTGCTCGCCCCTGGCATTCCAGCGCATAAGCACTTTGTGGGGGAAAAACTGCATCCTCAATCCCTAACTGGGGGAAAGAGCTAATGCTGATGGTGGTTTTCAGCACACTCAGAACTCGTGTTTCTGTGGGACTGAGGTTGCACCAGTCCCTGGGTCTTCCCTGCTTGGACAGTGGACACAGCACTCAGGTGCTGGGAGCCCTTCAACCTGAGGAGGGCTCTTGACCTGTGTTCTGGATCCTGGCAGGGCTGTGTTGTGACCCTGGGACCATGGGCAAGCTGCTGTACTTCTCTTTCAAAGGATGGCCATGGCTAATTTGGGCCATGTCAGTAAAGCCTTAGCGCATGCCTGAACCAGGGAAGTGTTTGATGCCTCTCAGACCTTGGGCATCACATACTTTGATGTCAGAACAAAAAACATCCTATTTTGGGACTAAGTGGCTCTCCCATGCACCCAGGCTTCTAGAGGAAATGTTTCTCAGCTGTGTTATTGTTTCCTTTTTGGGCCTGGTTACTCTTTATTGTGAACAGCCTTTCCACACATGTAGATGGCTAGCAGCAACCTAGGCATCACTAAGGATCATTTCCCATTCACCATCACTCTAGAAATGCTTCCAGACACTACCAGAAATTTCCTGCAGAGCATAGTTGCCTCTGATAGAAAACCGCTGATCTGGACCCAGACTGTGGGGAACACAGAGCTAATAAAAATGGCGTCAGGGCTTCACAATGGGAATCAGGTGGTAGTCACAGAGACAAGGCAGGGAAGTGCTATATAATCCAGGAAGAGTCTCTGGCCAAGACGAAACTACCAGAAGCTAATTCAGTGACATAAATGTTGGGCCATGAGTTTAATCTGTGGTTTAATTCCCTAAAATAAATCTCCAGTGATTTAAATGACTAGCATTAAAAATGATTGAAAAACAGTGAGCATGGGAAGATGCACATGAGTGCAGGTGCCTGTGGAGGCCAGAAGACCGTGCTGGAGCCCCTGCAGCTGGAGGTGTGGGTGGTTGTGAGCCTCCCAACATGGGTACTGGGGCTTTTGCAGGAGCAGCAAGCACTCTTGGCCACTGATCATCTGTCCAGCCCCTTGATTAGCACTTCACAGATTAGGCATCTTCATTGCAATTTTATGATGAATATTGGATTTGTCATCTAATCAGGTGAAAAAACCCTAATCTCTTAAGAGACACTTAATAACCATTTAGAGTATGGGAGATTTGATTAGGAAAGACTGAAGGTGCTATGTTAGGTAAAGCCGTGAACTTTAAATGTCTTAAAAAAACTGATGGTCGAATCCATTTTTTTTTTTTTAACCAGGAATGGGTTTTCAGTGGGAAGCTTAATCTTTGAAGTGCTTATTTTGTTTCCTTTGAGTTCTAAGACAAATCCTGCCCTTGCTTTATTCCTTCCTGGAAACATCTGTTGTTAGTGTTTTAGAAGGAAGGAGACGACGGCTTTAAAGATGGAAACCTGCACATCCCAGAAGTCTCTCAAAAGGTCTATTTTGGGTCTTATTTTCTTGAGTCCCCGTGTTTGTCTCTGTAAAATGGAAATACAGTCACCCCTCCCTCTACTTGGGTTTTCCATTCACACATTCAATCAAAAATGAAGAAGACGTATTCGGAGGAGACAATTTCCTCTGTATTGAACAGGTCCACACTATTCTTTTATGTCATTCTGTATGTAATGCAGCATAGCAATTGTGTACCTAGCACCACATGATAGCAGGAAGATGCATACAGGTTATATGTAAATGCTACACTAATTTATGTAAAGGACTTAAGCATCCTCGTATTTTGATATCCACATGGCAAGTAGAATTAAGATGGCTGTAATATGGTAAAAGAGGCTCAGAGGACTTATAGGTGGTGTGACCTAACAGCACAACTGGAAAGATCTACATAGGAAGATCTAGGAGTATGACGTTCCTGTTAGGGAGATGGAAGAGGAGGGCAAAGGGTGATTGACCCAGGAACTAAAGGATGAGAGGAAGCCATTATACACAGAACCTGGCTTGAACACTTTGGGCCCTGAGCCAGCAAAGACCCTGAAGTAGGCACAGCACACTGGTGTGGGGATCAGAAGGGTGACCAGTGAGACCTGAAGCGGAGCTTGAGGGAGGGTAGGGGAAGGACGGTCAGAAGGCAAGCAGGGGATGCAGAGGAGGCCCTCTAGCTGGGACGAAGCAAACGTTTGCTTCGATTCTAATCGTGTGAGAAGCCTCTGAGGGAATGCTGGATCTGATTTACAATAGACGTGTTCCCTGGCTACTGGGTTGGAGGACCACGGAGCATGAGATGGGATTAGAAGCATAGAGACCCACACACTTGGTGTCTGCTCTCATTATCCTGGTACATAGGCGGTCCAGCCCAGTGCTGGCACACTTAGTAACTGTCATTCTTACGTGAATCAAAGAACAGCAGATCTCAACCTGCAGGTTCCATCCGCTGATGATCTAGTCTAATATGCCCATGCCTCTAGAGATCTTGCTTCGATGGAAAGATGTGGAATGGCCTCAGACACCTGTTGCCATGGGTTCCTCTACTATCTCATCTGGACTTGCTCGGCTTTCTCCTACAGAAGAGAGACTCAGTACCCAGCCAGCTGCTGGTGACCTGCAGGTCAAGTTCTCTTCCCATACATTAGGAGTATGGCTTTCCTATCTGGGAGCAAGCTGGGATCCTGCATATGGCTCCAGATACATTTATCACAAGGCCTTTGGAATTTGAGGAAAATCCTTGCCCAACCCAATTAACAGAACTAAGTTGCCCTTTGAAACCACCTCCCAACTGACTGACTCGTTAACGCATGTGCATGCATTAACCAAGGCATTATGCAGTGGGCTCACCCAACGCTGCCTTTCACTGGGCGAAGAGACTGGACTCTTTAGATTTAATAACCATGTCTTTCAGAGTCTTTCAAGTCCCTAGCTTGGCTCTGCTAAATGCACAGACAAGGTGAGGTATTAATTAACAAGTGAGATAAATGCCCAGTTTACATCCTTGAATCAAGTCAAATGAATTTGGATGGTGAAGGGATGGGAAGGAGGGTGAAGGAGCTGTGGGCATGGGGCAGATTTCATCGGTTTTGAGTGTTCTGGACACAGTCCAGAGTTATGCCTCCTCATTTGGACCTGGCTAGAGTGCCTTGGATGACATGCCCAGAGCTCAGTCCAGCATCCATATCTCTTAACCCAAGGCTGCCTCCTCTGGAGCAAAACAAGGAACCAAACCTTGCCAGGGGAGGCAGAGTAGATAGCAGCATTCTGGAGGAAAACTGGAGTGGTGTTTAATTTATACAGAGAAATGAAGATGCTGCTAGTGGATTGATGGTGCAGGAGAATTGTCTATATTCTGTCAATTATATTTTAAATAAATGCTGATTGGCTGATAGCCAAGCAGGAAGTATAGGTGGGAAAACCAGACAGGAAGTAGAGGTGGGGCAATGAGAACAGGAGTATTCTGGGAAGCAGGAAGCTCTTTCCCCAGTCCTGCCCAGACCATGGAAGAAGCAAGATGTGACCTGCCCCACTTAAAAAGGTACTGAGCCATGTGGCTAACTTAGATAAGAATAATGGGTTAATATAAGTTATAAGAGCTAATATGAAGCCTGAGCTAATGGGCCAATCAGTTTATCATTAATATAGACCTCTCTGTGTGATTTCTTTGGGACATAATGACTGTGGGACCTGGTGGGAGGACAGAAACCAATCAGGCCCTCATGTTACAGTTTGAGGAGTCCTTCCATGGCTCACTCTACTCTGTGACTTGGAGAATTCTCCCAGGGCCGGGGTGAAAACTCTGGGCTTAACTTTTGAGATGTGCCTTCTCTCATCCCGTTAATCTCACATTCCACGACAGTCCTTCCTCTTGGTTCCTACCAAGGTACTCTCTCTCCCTTGGTCACTTCTCATGCTCTGGATTATTGAAGTAGTAACAGTCTTTGTGTACTCCATCTTCTCAGATGGAGAGTGACCCGTTTAACATTTCCCAGCAGCCAGTTTCTAATGGGTGAACATTTGGTAGACTCCGGAAATGTTTGTTAAACTGCGAGTGAATAACTTCACGGGGGCTGGATGCTTGGAGGGATGGATGAGTGGATGGGCAGGTGGACGGATGAATTCCAAGGCATATGGAAGGAAGGATGGATGAAAGGATGGATGGAAGGGTCACTCATGACAGAGCGTTAAGGGCTTTTCAACTTTGAAACAAACATTGTTCACTGCTCCAACTAGCGACAGAGAATAGTTTTAAAACATCCTTGGTAGAAGAGGCAGGTGTGGGGTGTATGTTTGGAGCCCAGGAAGGTGGCAGGAAGGAAGATGGATAAAGCATATGATACACACATATGGACATGTTACAATGAGTCTGCTCTAGTAAAAACAAGATGAGAAGACAATCTCATCACCTTCCAGTTACGCAGTAACTAAACCTGAAATCATTTATGCTTTTTCTTCTCATTATTTGTTTCTTCCTGAAATAATGTTTCTCTCTCCTCATTTCACTCCTCACCTGCTCTGGGAATTGAAGTGGGGAAGGATCTGGGGTATAGGTACTATGACATAGGCCTGGGCTAGCCACCCCAGGAGAAAGCGCCACTTAAAATGCTGCCCCCAACATGTGGTTTGTGGAACACTCTCTTGGGTGGTTGGTAGCATGTAGATTGCTGTACTGGAAATCTGACTTAAATGAGACTCAAAAAGCAGGGACCAAGAAACCTGACTTCCAAGGTCTCCACAGCACTGAAGTTTAACCAGATGGGTTAGGCTCTTCATAGCTGTATGCATGATGGGAAAGTCATTGGTTGGATTCTGTTATATGATTTTCTCTAGAAATTCTTAAAAGCAACATTAATAGGAACACTGGCCAACCTGCCTGTGTATTCTACAAACCAAGCATGTGTCAAATATGTAACGTGCATTTGCTTGCTTAAACTTATATTAGCTCATGGAGTTGACATAATCACACCTGTTTTGTTTTTTTTTTTTCAGACAAGCAAATTGAGACTTTCAGAAGTAACTTGCTGAGCCTCAGTTATCTCAACACAGGCTAATTCTGAAGACCAGAGGCTGCAATCCTACAATGCCACAGTGTCACACTACAGAAGCAAAGGAGGAAGGACGGAATGCCATCTCATGATGTGCTGAAAAAGAATGAAGGGGAGACGATGGCTCTCCCTTGCAGCCATGAGGACGGTGACACAGGTGACAAACAGAGGGGCATTCTTCTGCCCCTCCAGCTGGAGGCTGATGAGGTCACAACCCTGTCTTATCAGGACTGCACTGTCTCCTGTGCACCAAATGAGCAGGGAACTTTATCTATCTTATGGGAGCTTCAGGAGGACTCCCATGTAGGCTGAAAATGATGGACTTGGGGCATTTAGCACATAGACGTTGGATGTCCTGCTTCCAAGTCCTGGGGGACAAAAGGACCTCTAGGGAGTGAGTACAGGCTTTCCAGGCCAGACAGTCTAACGATGCCTCCTCACCTTGCTGTTCCCACTTGGAGAGGAAATCTACACACTCTCTCTCTTACCCCTGGCTGTGATGAACTTGAGTTCACACCTCTGCCTTGGTGGTGATAATTAAATATTATCCGCCTGTCACTTGGCACACATGTTGTGTGTATTCTCAGACTTTAATGAGCTGGTATTTGTCTCCTGTAAGCAAAAATATTTCTTTGAGTCTCTCTCTTTTTTTTTTTTCAAATTGGGGTGAGTGGTTCAAGTGAAGAGCTCTAGCTTTTAAAAAGACAGTCTCTGGCCAACGTGTCTGTGGACGGTCTCCACTTTTTTTTTTTTTGGGCAGGGACAATAACACTCAAAGTTTGTCCCTTCTGAAATGGGCATTGCCTTCTGAGGTTATGTGAGCAGTCACATGGCTGGTGAGTATTGTAGCAAGTGATGAGAATTCAGAGGTATGGGGTCACCATGTATATTGTTGTGGGGACACTGTCAGGGTTTCTCAGCTAAATACCAAAGAATACAGAAAGTATTCTGTATTCTGTGAAATTTTCCCCAGATCTTCAAAAGAAGCAATTTTATCTAGGTGCGTTGAAAGAGAAATTAAGACATTCTACAGAATGAATGTTTTAGGACAGTGGATCTCAAAGGAAATCTACATCTGGGCACCTGGAGATTTACTAGACTTTCAAATTCTTGTACCCTACCAGAGACGCATGAGTTCAGAAACTCAGTGATGGGGTCAGGTCTTAGTCGCCAAGGTTTAATCAAATCCTTTAGGTCCTTTCCGAGCTACGAGGGAATAGGAAGAAAGTACAATGGATTCAATTCAACCCCAGCTGATGAAGTCAGTAAAGAACTTCAAATATCTCTATCAGCGTTTGTGTTTGAAACTATCTCAGCCTCAGTTTAGAGTTAAAAAAAAAAAAAACAAAACTATCACTTTAAATTGAGGATCTTCTCCTCTCTGCCCCTCCCCCCCAATGTCTAGTGATGGGGAATGACTGGCTTTTTCCAGTTCTGTTTGGAAGAACGATCTCCCCCATTCATGAGATTTATGACAAGTGCGTTCTTCGCAGCTGCTCCCTGGGCCAGCACTCATGTTCTGCTTGGATGCCTCTCTGACCCAATGCCAGGTTTCTAAAGCACACAGTCCTTTCGGAGGACTCCCAGCACAGGAGCGAACCCGGTACTCCAGAGGCAGGAGAGCCAGGGGCACCCACCCCTGAAACATACGTAGAGAGATATGGTGAGCTCACTGCCCCTGGGTGTGGGGTTGGTGAGAGGAACTTTAATATTTACCAATAAACAGCAAAGTGCTTAGCACACCTCCTAGGGAAGTAATTAACCATAGAAAGAACACCCTGTGCCGAGGCATCTCCTCCAAAAAAAGAACTCGCTTAATTGTGAATTGCTTACGCCAGGTGAGAGAGAACCGGTGTCTACCCCCTTCACCTGACATAAGCAACTCTGAACTAAGTGGGAGTTTCTTTTTATAAACACAGTGCAGAGACTTTCTTCTTGGTGGTTAATTACTTCCTCGGGAGGTTGCATTAATAGTTCCCATAAGAAGACCATTATTGTCTTTAGCATAATCACGGCCTCATTTGCTTTTGTCCTAGCCTTTCCAGTACGTGGGCTCTGCCTCTTCAAGGGATCCTGAGTTATGCCTATCAAGCAAGCCCTTCAGCTTGAGGATCAGGTACCTCAGGTCGGGAACCAGGATCAAGGTGAAGCTGACAGAGAGGGAGGCAGATGGCACAGGGCCTGCTGGGGACCCAGCCCGCCCAGGAATCTCTTCTCTTCCGTGTTCTGCTTTCCAGCAATTTGCTATGCTTTCAGCTGCTGACACCCGAACAGGGAAGGGAGCCAGGGAAGTGGTTCCTTTGAGGAGGTGGAAGGAGCTGATCTATAAGCAACCACGGTGCTTGGTGAAATCACCAGGGAGGCAGAAGCAAAAAGTCATTGGATTTCAACTCTCAAAAAATGCTTCTCGCCCATGATGCCTCACCTTGGTTAAAAAAATGCAAGGAAGTGGCTTCTCTTCGGGTTTTGTTTTAGGAGGGAGAAAATGAGTGAAGGACAGTGCCACAGAGGCATCTGGCCTGTGGAATTCTTTGATCAGGAGGAGCTTGTATCAGTGTATGTATGTCTGTTTGCTCACAAATTATCTATGTATACAAAGGAAATCATTATGGAAATTGCCAGACGTCCATTAAGAGGATGAAGAAAAAGGAGAAAATTGGATGTCTAATAGTCTCCTCTGTTTCTCACCAGGTTGCATCCTACTTTGGACACCTGCAGCTGACTCCAGTGGCCATGAAACAGGTTGCTTTGATGTTGGATGGTGATGCACACATACTCTGTGACTGTCACAGTGGGATCGTAAACTCCCTTGGTAGATCAGATAGCTGCACTTGGAGATCCTTCCATCCCTGAAACAACTTCATGTGAACCCACCCTGCCTGTGAGTCATTTGGGTGGGGGCAGGCCACATACCTGCATTGATATTATGGATAATACACAGTATTTGAGCTTAGGATACTGGGCAGAGGAAGGCAGATCTCTGTGAGTTCAAGGCTAGCCTGGTCTACTGATCTCCAGGTGTGTCTTCACAAGAGGTTTGCTACCTCAGCTGTAAGAAACTAATACAAGACGGGAGGTGGTGATGAACGCCTTTAATCCCAGCACTTGGGAGGCAGAGGCCGGTAGTTCTCTGTGAGTTCAAGGCCAGCCTGGTCTACAGAGCAAGTTCCAGGACAGCCAGGGCTATACAGAGAATCCTTATCTTGAAAACCCAAAAACAAAACACACAAACAAAAATTCAGGGGATTCCATGCCCCACATGCTAATGGAACCCTACTTAGCTTCTGAGCCCTATCATTACACTGGATTGTGTCCCAGAAGAGTCAGCTCGAAGGTTCAGAACAAGGGTGGTAGTACTCAACCATGCCATCTGTATTATACAGACATAGTCTCAGAAACTAGCAGGGCTGAACTGGTACTAGGATGGCAGAAGAGAAGGTGGCAAACCTCCCTGTAAGGGATCTAGAGCAAATGTTTGAGGCCTGATGGCTGTGTCATCTCTCCCTGTGTAGGATCCACTTAGCTCCATGGTTAAGGTGGAATACAAGGTATAGCCATACACGAAATGTAAACAAGGGCAGATGAGATGGCTCATGGGTAGTAGCACTTGCCTCCTAGACAGATGATCTGGATTTGATCCTTGGGATCCACAAGGTAGGAGGAGAAAACTGACTCCCACAACTGATCCCCTGCTGTGGCACACATATTCCCCTTCTCCTCCGCACACACAATAAAGCAAAGACATGTCAAAAAAATTAAAAACTAGTATAAACAAATAAACACCACCACCTTCCTAGGCAAAAGAAGGCATAGGTTAATGGTTTGCTTCACCATGCAAGAGAAAACAGTTTGTGAGATCTGCTAAGTCGCAATAATGTATATAGCTAAAAATACTGTATTATATACTTAGAATTTGCTAAGAGGGCCGATGGCAACCACACATGTAGAAAATAAGACTGAAGATGGTGGAGATAACTCCGAGTGGTGATGGCCATGCTATTTTTTGTGAGTGTATGTATACTCCCAAATTCATCAAGATATGCATAGCTTTTTATATATAAATCACGCATCAATAAAGTAGTTAGAAAAATAAGTATGGATATTTAGTTTGAATTTTATGTACTTTTCTGCATGATGAAATATTCTTTAGATTATTTTCCCTCAGCCATCAAGAAAATGTTAAAACCTTTTCTTTTCCTTTACAAACTGGTTTGGTTCTCGGTCTATAGTTGGCTGATCACAGATTAGGACACATCCTTTTGTTTTAGAGCTGGGTTTGGGTCCTGGTTTCATACTGTTTTGTCTTTAGAAGTAATGTAGCTGCTCTTCGGGTCTTGGTTGCCTCATCTGCAAACTGACATCTCATAGGGCTATCAGGATGAAGGGGCACTTGGCTTATGACATCCTAGTGCAGTGTGAGGCTCCAACTCTAATCACCATTGTCAGTGACCATTACTGGCCACCCTGAATGGTCTGGCAGGACCATTCACCTGGAAGGCAATAACCAGAACACAGCTACCTCTTTGCAATGATGAGTATTTGAGAATACAAAGCCAATACCAAACCCCATGTTGTGTCTCCAAGAGTCTTCCTGGCCCAATGGACATGTGTTCTCCATTGTGTTGGCTTCAAAGGAAACATTACAACATTTGACAATAGTATGGAAGAGATCTTTCAGGAGAATGACTCATGACGAAAGCACATACAACACTCTTCTTGAGGGGATGGGAATTAGAAGACGCTTGCTCACCTCCCTCATTATCCTTGTTATCAGCACAGGAGGTTTCCATGGCAACGTTGCATCCGGGCCCTCTCCAGCCGGTCTGGCAGACACACTGCCAGCTGTTCTGACCCAGTGTGCATCTCCCGTTACCGTTGCACAAATCAGGGCAGCCATCTGGTTGGAGAAATGGAGAGAATGAGAAGGAGGGACATGAGGCCGCGCTGGGGAAGCAGGGGAGCCATGCAGAGGGAGAGCAAGCCTGCAGGGCAGCCACTGGGCCAGCCTCACAGTGGGGCCCATACCTGCTGTCCAAAGAGTCAGGGGAAGCAGGCCATGCATGCAGGTGCAAGAAGGAGTTGGGGCACAGATGCAGGGGTTTCCCAGTGACAACTGACCTGGGTGCAGGGGACAGAGCAATCTTGCAAGTGGGGAGGGAATTCAGTGCACATCCCAGACAACTGTACCAGTGCTGGCCTGACAACCAGACTAGCTAGGCTCTGATTTTCAGTCAGTGGCTCAGGATGCGTGGTATCTTGAGAAAAGCCTACCCATCTTCCCTTCCTTCTTTCCTTCCTTCCTTCCTTTCCTTCTTCCATCCTTCCCTTTCCTTCTTCTTTCTCTCCTTCTTTCACTTTCTACTTCCCTTTCTTTCTTTGTTTCTAATGCCTTCTGCATACAAGGAAAAAAATTTCCTTACAAGCCTAGAGTCAAAATGTCCTCCATCTTGCAGAATTTTAAAGATAGCTTTACATATGATTTTCAAGAGCTTCTTGTGACCAAGAAAGAGCTGGCTGGCTGGCTCTGCTGGGCATTTTTTTTTAAATTCTTCTAATAGCTTTTAGGGACACCTCCAAATGTTGGCTGCTTATCACCACCTATTTATGGTCGATTTAAAACTAGAGCAGGATTTAAAGGTCAAGGGAGGGGTAAGTGCCAGATGACTGGGGACTTGATAGAGGAGATCTTGTGTCCACACAGGGGAAGGGCAGTGGAATCTACACAGTTCTGATTTCATGGCTTTCTTTTCTTTCTTTCCTTCCACCCCTTCCTTTGTGTATGAAATCAGCAGCCTATTTTATTTCCTAAAAGCTCCAACACCCACAGCAACTGTAGCATAGACTCCCCAACCCGGAGCTCCGGCAGAGGGAGCTGCGTGAGAAGAAAACGGAAAGTGATACGGCCTGCGTCTTGCCATCCAAGCCTCCATGGCCCTTTGTGAACTGGAGAGATGCAGAGGACCCGTGGCATGTGCCGACTCTCCTAAGACCTACTTGCTGGTAAGAATTTCTAGGTCTCTTCTCGTTTTTCTTTCTTTGAGCAGTTTTATTGAGGCATAATCTACCTACGGTAAAATTTACCTGTTGTGCATGCACGCTGCAATGACACCTGGGGAAGTTATGGAGTTGTGCGATTGGAGGTATATCTTCTTGCTTCATTTAAATATACTCCAATGACCATTAATTTAGTTGTCCCTGTGAGTAACTATCTGAACATCTTGAAAACTCTCTCTCCCTCTGTGACCTCTTCCATTTCTAGAGCTGTTTCTCAACTACACCAATGAAGGCCTGGCTGGGATCAAAGCGTTTTCTAATGATAGCGGGAATTGGCCTGGGCATGTGCATCCAAGGCCTTCACCTCACGTCCCTCTTCTCTGCTCTCAAGCACCCCTAATGTGGGTGCTGATAAACCTAGTTTGCACATGTGGCAGCCGTGTGAGTTGAAAGAACTCCCAGGGGAGAAAGGTCCAAGGCTCCACCATAGAGTTTGCTTTAGGAAATGTCAGTCTTGGCTTGCTTCCTCTCATCCTGTGCAGCTTAGGATCAGAGTGAGGAGGCTAAGCAACAGGAAGGTCCTCCAGGGGAGGCCTCTGGAGGGCAGCTGTGCTGAGGGAAAACAAGGAGCCTGGAGCAGGGACTCTGGCTTGGTGCTAATTCTAGCAGTGTGCACATGTGCCTTGGCCTCCATGCCCGCCCTTACAAAGTCCAGCTCAGGATTCCACAGCCTTCCTTACCAAAGAGGTGACTGTGGTCCTGTCTGGGGAACCACTGATGTCCCTCCTGCTCATATCCTGAGACAGTGCTCCAGGGAATGCCTTCTGCACTTCCTGGGATGTGCCATAATCACTTCTGTGGGAGCAAAATGGAGCTTGGGAGGAAAAGCTCGAAGGACATTGGATGAGTCCTCAGGGAAAAAGAGATCTTGGCCAATCCGCAGCCACCTTCTGCCTTACAATCACCACCAGAAGAGTGTGGGGGAAGAGACTAGAGAGAGTGCCCTACATGACAGACCTCTGAACATTTGCTTGACATGGTTTCCGGTATATGCGCTTTGCTATTTAGCTACTTTGAGGCCTCATGTCTCACTGAAATCATGCCCAGAGTCTCAACGGAAGGCTCACTGTGTAGGAAACCCACGTCCACCACATAAAATTTAAATTTGCCAAGAGCCCCAGCATGTCAGTCAGAGATATGTGCTCAAAATATGTATGCTCCTCTATGGAATGAGGTCTCCCCCCTACTCTTTTCATTCTGACCGACTGAAGTGAGATAAACAGGGCAGAGTAGCGAGTTTTCGCCACTTCCTACTTGGAAGATGAAAACACGAACAGTAGGGAGCTGGCAAATCTCTGAGAAGTTTCAGGGCAGCTGGGAATTAATGGACAGGACTTTGCTTTTAGCTTGAAGAGGAAGAAAGCCGTCTTGGTAGGTGCGTGGCGTTGCTAGGCAACCCCAAGCTAGCCCTAGTGCAAGTTCATTCTGCTGGTGGCCTTCCGAGGAGGAGGCGATTCTCCGTGTTTGTAAAGAGCAAAGCCAGCTTCTGCTTAAGGAAAAACAAAACCTAGGAAGTAATTAGTCTGGAGGGTAAATGGGCATCAGGTGGTAGCTTTTCTCTGGAGAGGATGCTATGACTGAAGTTGGAATTGGCTTATGGGCTCATACTTGGGCATCCAAGAAATCGCTGTATGGAGTCCTCCGAGTTTCAGGCCGGCTCTCGGATTTCCTTGAGTGCCTGCCTCTAAATGACTGATTTAGAGTCCCGGAAGGCAACTCTGTTTGGGTGCTTATTTCCTCAGCTAGAAAGGACTGATGGCTGCCTGGGGCCTTCAGGCTCTATTGTGACCCTGGATCAGTGATTCTTAACACAGGATTTATAAAAGATTTCCCTCCTTTTCTCTGGGGGATGTCTGACAAGGTCTGAGACAGTTTTGATTGTCATGTTTAGGGGTAATGGCACTTGAAACCTCATGGGTAGGGCCTGGGGGTGCCGTTCAACATCCTGAAGGCACAGTAGAACCCCACCCCACCTTCCAAGAATAACACAGGTTCAAATGTCAGCAGTCCTGAGGTTGAAAACCACGGCTTTGTTAGATCTCAGACATGGTTGTTGCTGATTCACAGAGCCTCACCTGACCTCAGCCCAACAGCGAGGGCTTGAATAAATAGGAGTCAATCCCACCTGTCCCTCTGAATCTCTTCCAACAGCTATGAGGAGGGAAAAGGAACCTTCCTTTCCAACACAGGGCCTCTCCTCAGGAAAAGTTTCCAAGGGCACTTGTAACGTGGGCTGGTTTTGTCATCTCCCGTCCTACCTACAGCTGATACACATGCATGCAGTAATCTCTACACAGACCAAAGCCCTACCGCTAGACTCTTACGATGCCTGATTTTCACCCCTTAGTCCTCTCCAGCCATGGGCTTTGGCTCTCACTCAGCAGTCTCGTCTGTTCACCTCAAAATTGGAAGACTTCAACCTCTTTCCTTTTGTTCCCTCTAAACTGGTTCCTTGATCCACAAATGACCCCTGAATTCATCCACTGCCAAGACCCACGCTGGGCAGCCGCTCTCCTGGTGGGAGATGTGTGGAACCTGCAGGAGGTGGGGCCTTGGAGGGAGGTCCTCAGGTTATTGGGAGCGCCCCCATGGAGCACAGTACAGCCTCAGCTTTTCTGTGGGTTCCTGCTTTAAGATGCTACAGAGAGGCAGAGCCAATGGGGACTCTTTCTCAGACTCTACATGTAGCATTCAAACTTTCAGTCTCTTTTTAAAATAAAGGTATTTTTTCTTGTACTAATGCAAAATGTAATAAAAAAAAAAAGGAATACACAGCCACACCTGTCCTTCCTTTTAAATATCTCAGAATCTGCCCCCTGTTGGTATTAATCTTGGTTTGGACTCCTGCAGATTCCTAACTCATCATTCTGCCTAATTTCGCTCCATCCTGGACACTGCCGGAAGCACAGCCGCTTTCCATGGGGGAACGTCCTTATCGTGATTCTGAGGCCCTCCTGAACTGGCTCCCACCATACTGCCCTATCTCAGAATCACTTTCGGTTTTGGCCACATGTAAACTGGATGACTCATTTCCCCAGCTCTGCCCTACCCTTCATCTCCCGTCGGGCAGACACTCACGTTTAGAAGCCCCATTCTTTCTTTTGTGTTATCCTACCTGCCCCTCTCTCATTATTGACTAGCACGTAATTGATGTGGGCTAGGCCACACAGCCATCCTATGACCCGCTGACAAAGTGCCAAAGACTGTGGACTTTGCCATTAACTACAATTTGAATGGTGTTCCTAGGACTTCTCAACGCTAAACTGAACGGCTGTGCTGGGCATGGCTATTGTGTTGTTGTTCACCTCTAATAAGTTAGAGGGACCATCTCTAACTTATTTACTGTTGGATTGCAGTACTCAGTGGGTAGCTGAAGGGAACAAATGAATGAATGAATGAATGAAATGTCTGAGTGAAACTAGCGGGGCCAGTAGAAATGCGAAAGTTTCTGAGACCTTACGTATAAATCCCAAAGCACTGGAAAAAAGAAGTAGAACGAGCTACCAGCTAGGTAGGCTTTTTGACTTAAACAAAAGTTAGGCATTAGCAAAATAATGTCTAGGGCCCAGAAAAAAGGGGGAGCGTAAGTGGGTTTGAAGACAGCTATAATTACCATAAAAACACTTTTCTAAGACAGCATCAAGACGTTTTCTGCAGTGTGGGGCAATTTACAGGTAGACGTGAGTGGCTAATACTGTTTGGGAAGGAAGGACAGATGAATGGGCTTTTAATGGGCCAGCAGGCACATTGGGGAAGATGCGCTCCGATGCAGCAAAGACAAGCAAGAACACAAACAGGCTACGTGGAAACACTGATTACAAAGAAAGCTACACAAATGACACCCTTCCTGCTCAGTTCAAGAGACCGCTAGGAAAACCATTACACTCTGCTACAAGCCTTCAGAAAAGTTTCTTTTTCTTTTTCCCTCTTAACTGAGGAAAAACTATACGTAACTTTGGAGGCAGAAAGTTCTGGGAACATTGAAACCAGATTTGCCTTTTGCTGTCCCTATGATCTTGGGCTGGTAGATGGCCATCTTGGAGCCCAGCCTCTTTAGAAAGTTATGCCTCCTCTTCGTGAATGTTATATACTGTGTCTCTCAACAGAATAACATCTTCAAGGGCAATATTCCGTCTCCTTTGTCCACTGAGACAGTTTCCATGTCTAGAAGGGCAGTTGGCACATACTGGACAATAAATGTTTGTTGCACACACAGGGCCAATACATACTTGTTAATGGAGTAGCTGACTTCAGACGTTGACCATACTTGCTTTAGACAGACAGCAGTTGTGTTACACAAACTAAGCAAGAGGGAGGTTTTAGCAGAGTTTGGGGCATCACACATGCTCGTTTGAGACAGCGCATGTTGTTGATACAGCTGTTGCTGCTGCCACTCTAATTACGGCGAGGCTCTTCAAGTACAGCCTGAAGGGCAAGCCCCTTCTCTTTGCCTCACGCCCAGATCAGGCAAACCCGAGAGCATATGTTAATTCAAGTTTTAAAAAAAGTAGAATTTTTCCCTAGTGTTCTCAGTGTGTGTTTTGCTACGAACTTGGATGTTCTCACTCTTATGACCGCCAGCCCAGAAGAGCAGCGAAGACGCATGGGGCTGAGCTAATGGAGACAATCCACGGAAGAGAAGAACAACGTAGAAGGCAGGAGGCTCAAGTGGAATAAACGTGCCCTTTTCTCTTGAGAAGAGTTTCGTCTTCTGCTTTTCAATTATTCAATTTTCAACGTGTATATGTATGTGTGTGTAGGTCAGAGGTTGACATAGGGCATCTTCCTCAGTTGCTCTCTGTGTTATGCTTAGAGACAGGGTCTCTTGCTGAACCTAGACTGGCTGGCCAGCAAAGCCCAGAGATTTTCCTGCCTCTGTCTCCCTTTCACCATTGCTGGGGTTGCAGATATGCAGTGTGCTGCCTGACTTTTTCAATGGGTTAAGTCCACATTCCTCTATGGCAAGTGCTTTATTGAGCCATTTCTCCAGCCCCAAGAATTGTGTTTTTAATGCCAACTAAAGTAGGGACATCGTCCCTTCTTCCTTGCAAACCGTTTAAACATTACTTTTTTCTTTTTCTTTTTTTTTCTTTTTTCTTTTTTTGGTACTGCACATCTCTGGATTTAGGGAAGATGCTTAAAAAGAACCTACTTGCCTTACAATTCCAGAACTCTTTCTAGTTGAGGACAGCAGAAGTGTTAGGGACTAGGGATTGCTAGATGTTTAATTGTCACTTAGACTAAATAGCAGCAGCAACACCTGATATTCTGTGAGACACACTCTGGGGGAAAACTGCAACTGATTTTAGAAACCTGGCTGACAAAGAGGCATCCTAGTCCCTGGGGAACAGTAAGGTTGTCCTCGATCACCTACATGTCAGGTGGGAGCTGTGTGGCGACCCTATTTCTAGGTATGTAGTGGAATGGACGTGCTGCCCTGAACCTGTGACTGAACAGCTGTTCCTGCTTTGCTAACAGACATGGAAAATCGAGAGGCAGATGTTTCTCTGTGTTTCAACAGCATCTGTGTATCTTTGAGGGTCTGCAGAGGTGTGAGCAGGTACAGCGAGACACAGGAAGAGCCAGCATCCTTGACATGGTCTACTGCAGGGGAGGAAGCTGCTTTTGTTCGGAAGGCAGAAAATTGTTCCCCTCCATGCCAGCAGCCACAGAAAGAGCAGACCAGCCTCGAGATGATAGGGATTGGGACTCAGCTGTCTGCTGCATGTGTCTGGATGCACCTGGATTCTCACCGTCAGCATTATTTCTGTCTGTGTGGGAAAAAAGCATGCAGCAGGCTCAGCTGTGGCCCCAGAAAAAGTGATGAACTTGAAAAAAAAAGAAAGTAAACAGGATCCTTTCCCACTCGGGGGAAAAGGCAAAAGGACTTTTTACTGTGCAGGAATTTCAGGTACTTAGTACATTCCAGTTCTTTTTAAGTTGAGGTCATGGGAGGAGGAAACTGAGAAGGTAGGAAATAGTGATGGGGAAAACTCTTTTTGGGCAGGAACCTCTGGTCAGTTACTGAGTGAATTCAGGTAGAGTCAGTACCCCCAGCTGCTCAGGGCTTCCACACAAGCCTGTGTTCGCTTTCCTAGAACATCACTGGTCCCTATTCCACTTTACCCGTCGAAGGAGGATGCTGGCAGCTGGCTACTGGACTTGGAGTGCTCACTCCAATGTTGTTAAAGTACATACTAATCTGTGACAAGACCCTGCGGATGCTCTACAGGAGCCTCACTACTGATCTAGAAGCTTCTCTATTGAACTAGATGAAGACTAGCTTCTCACTGAAGGGACACAGTCCTGACGCTTGCAGCATCAGCTTTGATTTCATCCCTCAGTACTGAGTCAGCCTCTGGGTGGACTGGCTACCCGGTTCCTTTGTAACAAGCCCTCAAGAGGCCCTAGTGCCTATCCTGTGAACATCGGTTTGGGATTAAGTCCTGAGCCCCAAACAGAACCTCAAAAGACCTGAATTATCTGTTCTAGGAGCTTACCTCTCCTCTTCTTTTACCTCTGCTCTCTGGGCCTCTGGAATATGGATCCTTCTCTGGGGCTTCTTGGAGGCCCCTCTCCCTATACTAAGCTCACAGTACCCACTCCAGCAATGACACTCATCTGGGGCCATCCTGTCGGGGTGGTTTTCCCGACACCCTGCCAGACCATCCCTGTTCCCCTTCATAGCACTCTCTTCCATCTCGTTGCACTCCCTTACACCTATCATAATTCTAGTTCAACCTTTGTTGAAAGCAGAAGGCTTCAGTTTGGCTGCACATACCTTGGCCATCCTTCCTTTTGGCTTAGTCACTAAACTATCTCCAGAGGGGCTTGCACCTTTCTGAAGGGGAGCCCCAGGCATCGGTATCTCTATGTTTCTTTATCTCTTATCCTTTTCTTTCTTGCATGTGTACGTTTGTGTAGTATATGTGGATGTGTGTATGAATGCTCGTATGTCTGAGAGAGCACCATGTGTGTGGATGCATGCATGTTTGTATTCATGTACATGTGAAGGCCAAAGGATAATGTGAGGTCTGCTCATTGGTCACCCTTCAGTTTACATTTTGAGGCAGAGATGCCCACTAAAGCCAGCTTTTTGATTCTGTTAGTCTAGATAAGTAGCTTGCTTCAAGGGGGAGACCCTCTGTTTTTGTCTCTCAAGCCCTGAGATTGCAGGTGAGCCACCACACTCACCTGGGTGCTGTGGATCTGAACCCTTGTCCTCATGCTTGCCTCTCAAATGTGGAGCAGCTTGAAAATTGTCTCCTGGGCCATATCCCCACCCCTCTTTTTCTTTCTTCTTTTGGTACTGGAATTGAACCCAGGGCCCTGCTCATTAAGTAATGCTCCACCGCCAAGCTACACTCCTGGCCCTTTTATTTTTCCTTCTCTATAACGCTCCAGATTATTCCACTACACAAAGAAGGCTAAGAACCAGTGGTTTAATGGCCTCCTTCCTGGGCTCCTCAATGCCTCCTGCGTGAAAGACTTTGGCTCCGTTGTTTATGGCTGGATTCCCAGTGCTCACCCCAGTGGTTAGCATTCAAGATATTTGTTTGATGAATTCATGAAGAAAGAAACCTGGGCTGTGCTCCTTTGCTGTTTGATCGTTACCCTTGATTCAGCAGCCAGGTGAAAGGAAAAGCCTCCTGCAGGCCACACCCCAAGCGCTGGAAGGGCGATCGCTTCCCCCAGCAGAAGCAGCAGCTGCTTGCTGCACAGGGTCCAAACCCAGGCTGTGGCAGGGGCTGTGTCTGTGTGCCAGTGTGGAGCTCTGCCTCCAAACCTGTAAGCAGATAGCTCCCGACTAAAAGAGACAGACTGAATGCCCAGAGAGGCAGATGAGAAGGCACATTGGTAGATGGAGAGGGTGACGAGAGTCACACAAAGGCAGGGATGACAATGAGAAGAGAGTTCAATGGTTTAATTTGCTTCTTGGAGGATGATCAAGTTGTTTTACCTTGTGCCGCTCATTCCCATGACTGTCCAGCAAATATTGAATGTGGTACCTACCGGTATGGAAATAGGGACAGGCATGACTTTGATTTCTCATTTGTTATTTTTAGCCATCCAATTCTACACCCACAGAGCATCCTGATAGCCACAGGAGGGTCATAAAAATACAAATAACGCCTAGGAGGATTGTGGGCACAGACTTGTTACTACTTCTGGAGGGCTGATGGCTCTCTTTAACGTAAAATCAGGCCAACAATCAATTACTGTTTTCGTTGTTGTGTACCTAGTACAACTGCAAGAAACATAAGAAAATATGAAATGTTTTTTAAAAGAGATGCTAAAAAGGGCCAGGTGAGGAATCTGCTCCAGGACTGAGACTCTAGAGCTTAGGATGTGTTCTACACCGTGACAATGACAGCAAATCATCACAGCGACACTCCCAGGTGCTTTTCACGTACGAGGTCCTTCAGTGTGGTCACAATAAGCCTTGGTGTAGGTACTGCTATTACTCCCATTCCACGCATGAGAAAGCAGAGGAACAGAGAAGTAACTTGTCCAGTGTAGCAGAGGCAGATAGTGGTAGTGGCAGAATTCGGACTTCAGGCTCTGGGCAGGCTCCACAGACCTGTTCTCCACCAGGCTGAACAGTCATCCTGGTTTGCCCAGAAATGGCCATGCTTGTGTGATCAGTGTATCTCAGGAGAACCCTGAGTCCCAGGAGACCTAGGGTCATTGCTGAGGTCAGGAAGCAAAGACTGGGGTGTTAAAGAAAGTGGGTTGGGGAGAAAGTGAGGACTGTGGTCTTGACTGGTCGTTGTGGAGGCAGAAGGTGAAGTGGAGATAAAGGTCTCCAAAGACAAGGAAGAGGTCAGTGTTACAGACCATGTCACTGTGTCATCATGGAGTACGGGGTCCTTCAGGATGTCTGTTGGGACTAAAACATCAGGGCAGCCCGAGACAATACAAGCCATCCATCCCTTAAAGTCTACCAAGGTTTGGTTTTAGGACCTGCCTCAGATACTAACAATGTCCAATGGCTCAAGGGCCTGTATATGAAATGGTGCAGCACAGTATGTGTATGTAGCCTACGGAATCTTTCCGAATAGTCTATTTCATCTCTATATGGCTTATATCTAAGACAGTGATAATGTCAATGCCATATAATTACTGTTACATGATATTAGGGAGTAATGACAAGAAAAACATCCATCTGTGTTCAACCCTGATTCCTATTTCTTCCCAGTTGGTTGTAAGGTTACGTATGCAGGTGTGGCATCTGGGAGGCAGGCTCGGCATAGTTAGGGTCTGTGTCTGAACTGTGTGAGTTTGAATCTCAGCTCTACTCTTGGCTATATGAACTTTAAACAAAGTACACGAGCCCTTCATGCCATAGTTTTTTCACCTACAAAACAGAGCCTGCAAAATATCGATCCCTTAGAGTTGTTAAGGGTTAAGGGAAGACGATGGCCTATGGTAAATCTTCTGTATAGACACTGTTATCGCTGTTGTTATCATTAGAGGAATCCTCTAACAGGGACAGCAGGGGCCATGAACTTCAGGTAAGTCTTTCACCTGCCTATGCTGAGGAGGGACTGTGTTTTATGACTTAAAATAGGAACAGAAGTAGGTGGGTTGACACCCAGATATAATTCTAGTATTCCAAATGCCGAGGTAAGAGGGTCTCAAGTTTGAGGTCAACCTGGACTGTGCTGTGAGATATTGTTTCAAAAGAAGAAAGACACGGGCGGACCACAAAAGAAGGTGTACAGTCAGTACAGCCAGGAAAGCACTTTTAAAGACTTGGAGAGAAAAGAGAAAAATGAAGTAACTTCCTGGGAGAATTTTCTGAGTTAAGATGTCCCCATGATGGACATCACAAGTTATCTGAAGAATGTTTCTTAAATTTAATAGGTGTGTAAGATATAATTCTTAAGGACCACAGGGTAAGAAGTCTCACCCACGGTCAGCAAAGTGTATTAGTAGGATGAGGTGGTGTTGCTCGGGAGTGAGGGGAGACTCAGGTCCCTACAAAATATGCCCTGCCCTATGGGGTGGAAGGAAGTAATGGTGTCTGTCATTTAGTAGTGCTAACCAAGTGCTCAGCAATCCACAGCCTGTATCTCACCAAGGCATTGCAAGGACCACAGGAAATACATATTGTCATCACGTGTGCCTGCAATTACTGAAGCTCAGTGGAGTTAATTAACTTGATGAGGGTCATCAGAACTCTAAGTGGTAGAAGAGGGATTTGAACTTAGGCCAGTACACTCGCTCTTCTCTAGTTTGATAGGCTTCTAGGGGAAAGGATGCCCCCCCCCCGGCATATCATGCCATCAGCTGCATCTGTGGGTTCTGCACCCTCGGATTCAACCAGCCTTGCCTTGAACAGAGTGCACCTTTACTGAACATGGATAGATTTTTCTTGTCATTATTTCCTAGACAAAAATGTCTACAACTTTTAACATAGCATGTATGTGCATTAGAAATGACAAATAACCCAGAGAGGACTTAAAGTATGTGGCTGCATGGCACAGGTTATACATCAACACACTGTGTCATCTTACAAGGGCATTTTGGTACTTCTGGGGTCATGGAACATGTCTCTATGGAAAGGGAGGAGTGACTGTGTTTTTGCTTTGATTCCTTGCTTTCTAAGCAAACTTCTGATTTTAAACTTCATTACCCATATGGATTTCCCTTTAGGGAGAGAATATGCCGGAACTGTAAGACTTCTTCACTGTGGATTAATAAATTACCATTTTGGGGTTAGATGCAAATTTGGGTAGCAGGAGGATGAAGAGAGGGCTCATCTGTGGACACAAACAGATGGAGCCACTGAAGCTGAGAGCCAGGCTGTGAGCTAGAGAGATCCTGCAGGGGAAGTGGCTGCATAACGATGTGGTTTTGCCTTTTGCTCTGTTTGTAGCCCCTGATGAGACTAGTGTGTGAGAACCAAAGGGAGAGGACTCCCGAGGGGGAAATAGCAGCCCAGTTTCATGGGTATTGAGTGCTGATTTTGTAGCAGATCCATGACTGCCTTTTTAAATTAATGGATCCTGAAGTACTGTAGACAAGGTGACATAAATGGAGAGTGACAAGCACAGGAAAAGACCAAACAACTGTGTGCATGGACAGTAGTTCAGGCAGATGAATTTGGCAGGAACACAGGCATGAGGTAGAAGAATGCTTGCATACCAGAGGGACAGCAAGTGCCCAGTTGGCCAGAGCAGAGCCAGTGAAGGGCAGGGCTTTACAGTTTATTCTAAGCATACTGACTTTATTCTGAAAAGAAGGTTGTTGTTGTTGTGTGTGCGCATGTTTGCATGTGCGCATGTGTGTGTTGGGGTCGGGGGAGCTAAGCAGACATATAAGGAGGTTCTTTTACTGGATGGTTAACAGATTAGGGACAACTGAGAGGGTTTGCCACGACGAAGTTATAGAGCTGTCTGCCATGGTGGTGGCTTGGTAAGTACCAGCTGTGACTCTGGCAAGGCTGTTTACAGATAGACACCTTTAGGTTTTACCCCCTATCTCTCTGGAAGGAAAGATCTTTTGAGGCACAAATGTATCCCAGATGAAGTAAGCATTCCACATGCCCACGTGGGAACCAGTGAACAGATGATGGGGAGGAGCGGGGTCTCTTCTGTGATTTTACTTCCCCTTCAATGTCATTGGCCATGTGAAAGAAGATACCTGGGTGACAAAGGATGAGAACCGCTTGGAAGCATCCTTCTGCAGATGGACACATAGGAAAGACAGGAGGAGAGGACAGAATTACCGGGTCTCAGAGGCTCTGGCCGTGGAACCAGGATGGACAGTCTCACTTCCAACAGCTCTAGCGACTTTCCTAACATCGTGACTTCAGACCAGAGGGTTGTGCTTATTCCACTAGTTACATCTGCCTCTTCTCAGGCCTCTTCAGACCGTTCTCAGGAAACCTTATGTTATCATTGCTGATCTTTTCATTCCTTTGTGTCTCTGTATCCTTTCAGGTTAGCTTGACCCATTTGAATTGGTGCATTCAAAGACACTTAAAAAACTTGTTCACTTGTCGGGTGATGGTGGTGCACGCCTTTAATCCCAGCATGTGGGAGGCAGAGGCAGGTGGATCTCTGTGAGTTCGAGGCCAGCCTGGTCTACAAGAGCTAGTTCCAAGACAGGCTCCAAAGCTACACAGAGAAAAATCAAGAAAAAAATCACTCACTCACTCACTCACTCACTCACTCACTCACTCACTCACTCACTCACCCTATGTATCTATCTATGTATCTATCTATGTATCTATGTATCTATCTATGTATCTATGTATCTATGTATCTATGTATGTATGTATGTATGTATGTATCTATCTATCTATCTATCTATCTATCTATCTATCTATCTATCTATCTATCCATCCATCATCCGTACCTGTATCTAGTCATTAATCGATCAAGTCCTCACTGACCAACCATTCCAAATCCTGAGAACACCTGGGACAAATCAGCCCAAGTCAGAAGAATTCACAAGGAAGGGTATGTTTTACCTTGTGTTGTGGTACACTTTACCTTGTAGAGAAGCATTAAAAGCACTCTTATCTTTCCTCCTCTTCTTTAGCCCCCTTTCCCTGCTCTGGGTGGCCCAGTCACCCTAGTCATCCACCCAGAATCATTTGTCACTCACTCTTCCCATCCCAGTGACCCAGGCAAGCGGAAGAGAGTTCCGAAACTATTTGAAATCTGGGACTGAGTCTTTCCCCCCAACTCAGCATTTAGCATCATCTAAAGGATTATGGGGTGGGGGAGGGGGAAGACCCTGCTCACTGTAGAATGTTTGTGTACAAGTTTGGCAATAATTTGGAGCAGGAAGAACATGCAAGGGTTTCACAGAATGAAGAGTAAGGAGGCCTTTGTTTTCCAAAAGAGTAGAGAATCGTCCTCAGAATTCCCACAATCTGGCATATGCTATTGTTAGGTGCTATTCTTCAGTTTTGCATAATGAGTACCACCCCGAGAAAGGCAAGCTCCCTCTTTGAAATCTTCTCATTTACGGAGAAACTAAATTCCCTCTTTTCAACTACATTTTCACATGCAAAACAGCAGTCTGTTTCTGCTAAGTCACATTCTAGCTAAATGGATAATTGAGCGGGTGAACGGGAGCTGCTACTCAGCTGCTGACCTGCAGGGCTGCCACACATATATACTCCCAAATTGCGGTGGAGTGATCCCCAGGAGGCAGAAAGCATGACTGATTTTTCCAATAAAGCTCCAAAAATCGATAATCCCTGTAGACGAAACGCTTGCATTTCTAACCATCTGAGATTTCTTCCTCTGTTATCCTCCACCCCCAAAGGGCCCTCTGTCTTTGCCATGGCACCCACTTGGAGTCCTCTCACTCCCAGAACCAAGCCTGCACTCTATTACAGTTCTGCTGAACGCACCTTTTAGGGAGGCTCTGCAATGCTTCTTGATTTAGAGATGCCTGGGTTTTATGTGGTTGTGGGAAAAGTTGCTTAGCTTTTCCCAAGCGCCAATAAGTTCTGATATATGGCTGTGCATGCCTGCATGATTAATGGCACATGCAATGCAAGGACTTGGAGCTTTCAGAGGTCACCCCGTGTGTACTGAATAATACAGCGTAGATCCGAAAATACCCTTGGATGAGAATCCTGGCTGCACATAAATGCAATGACATTGCCTGCTTTCGTTGACATTGCCTGAGACTTGGTGTTTTGAAAGCAAGTCACCTCCCCCAAGCAGGCAATTTCAAGATAAAATGGGAGATCATTTTGGCTCCTTGGATATTTCTCTGCACAGTGTTATAGGTACTGGGAAAAGGAGGGAGGCTGGGAAAATCATGAGGCTGCAATGTTAGTTTCTGACAGGATTTCCAAGTTCAGGGTAGCCAGGCCACATTGTGAAGCAAATTAAATGTCCATGCAAAATATGCTACTGTGTGCAGTCCTGTGGCTGAGAATTTAAATGCACCAAAGTCAAGAGATTCAAAATGATGGTTCCCACAGCAACTATAACTCAGTTCTCTGGTGAATATAAAATTAACTTTATTGCAAAACATGCTGTTCAATTTACGCCTTAATCTAGTCATGGCAGAGTTACCGTTGCTGCGAGAACGCTAACTCTGAATTGTTTTGAATAATTAATTTAATGAAAAGTTGGTGAAAACGTGAACTCTGATAGAAAAGTCAGCTGAAATTTAGGCAAGTTGGCCAATTGTGCCAATATGGAGTGGCATTGGGTCATAGAGTCTGAAATTACTTGGTGCACTCTTTGGTCTAGGCACACTGGTCAAGGTAATGGGGCATTGTCCTTAATCCCCAAAGGCACGCTCTTGCAAGGGATGACATTACCAACAGGTGATCGCTTTGCTGGACTCCAAAGAAACCCTGTTGCTGCTGTTCCTACCTGAGGACAAAGGAAGTGATCAAAATATGCAGTGATCACCCATGCTCAGTGGGGTTTGGAGCTTAGCTGCCCTTCTCTTGGACTGTTCAGCTGGCCACATACTCCTTCATTTTTGTGAGACAGCTCTCTTTTGTGTAAAACGAGGGCGCTAATAGTCTCTGCCTCACAACGTCAACATGAAGGTTAGAGGGGGTTGGCATGGCAAAGGACTTAGCAGTGCTTGGCAAACTTGGTATTAAGTACTCAGGAATGGTTAGCTCACTGTGAGATCCAGAAACGGAGACTCGGTTGAGTTGGTAGATTAAAACTCGAGACAAAACCAACTATTGGGCCTGTCTGGTTCTTTTACTCCAGACTGAACTGGCATAAAACTAAGCTAGCAAAGGGGACATAAAACCAGAAGCAGGGGGGCTGGGGAGATGGCTCAGTGGTTAAGAGCATGAACTGCTCTTCCAGAGGACCCGAGTTCAATGCCCAGCACCCACGTGGCAGCTCACAACTGTCTGTGACTCCGAGATCTGACACCCTCACACAGACCTGAAGGCAGGCAAAACACCAATGCATATAAAAAAATAAATTAATTAAAAAAAACCCCAGAAGCAGAAGGTGGCAGAAAAGTGTACCTATTGATAGCGCACCTCCCTTGAAGTCATTGAGACCATTCCTACTGAACTTCTAGAAACTATTTCTTTTACTGGATTCAAATTTTTTGATTTCTTTTTTTAAAATTATCTTTCTCCCTCTTTTTAGAATTTCCTTTTAATCTCTCTCTTTATTGTGAGATATTCATGTCATTGATTGGCAGATAGGCTGTATGACATACTGCATACATGTTTAACATATAAGAGAGTTGAGTTGTTGCTACTCCCTTCTGAACCATTTTTCACTGTTGGAAGTGATACTACTCCCGTTGTGGATGTATACTCTAGACCATACACAAGAAAGTCCTCTGTTCAAACCTTAATGTCCCCCAAGCTCAGGAGGAACCCCTGATCCACCCAGTGTGTCCCTTTGGTGGCCCACCTTCAAAGCCAGCTCTGTATTTCTAGGAAGTGGGTAATTTTGGCAGCTGAGAAACAATATTTTGAATTGACTCATTGACTTCTCCCTATACCCTCCCTAGCTGTTCTCCTACACACAACGTGGTTGTTCTTTCTCCCTGTCTTAAAGGAATCAGACGCTGGGTAAAAGGGAAAAGCAGCTTCCCAGGGGATTTTAAGATTGGCTAGCAATCCCTTGGCACCTGCTGTGATCCAGGCTCCAAGGCAAGGGAAAATGTAGTCCCTACCCCACAAAGAGTCTATGTTGCACTGCCTGGCCCAGGGTTGATCCAAAGGTAACTGACTCTGCCAGAGGTGTTGTCAAGGTTTCGACAGAAAGGGACAAAGTCACAGACTGTGAGAGAAGAGAAAGTCAAAGGCAACGCCCGAGCAGTGTGTGAGTTTAGCTTGGAAAGTTATCTTGGCTCGGCTCTACCTTCCCTCTTTATGCACCGGCTTCATACTGTTTGCAGGGCCTCAGCCTCCTTCCCCACAAAGTCTTGGCTTGTGGTTTTCTGCATGCTGCGATCAGTGTCAGTAACATTTTAATGGCTCCTAAAAGACTTAATACTCTAACACCCGCAATCCGTTTGTTTTTTCTGCTCAGAAAATATTTTAAAGCTATATTACTTAGTGTAACCTAATCTCACTGGTGATGGAAGGGAAATTTGAATGTAGAGTTAAGGGTACCCTCAGAGCACAGAGCTCATTTAGAGGCAATGGAAAGAGACTGCGTGGTTTTATCAGGTGCTTGGCTCATGTGGGATTTCACCCCTACTTTGCCTGCAACCTTAGAGGCTCAGGGTGGAAACCTCATCAGCCAAAAACTCCCCCAATGATTCCTTTGTCTGTCTGGGGCTCCTGAGCGCCCCACTTTGGCTTCGGGAGTCAAGCTCATCAATTCACCTGAAGGCTGGTGGACTTGAACCAGCGTTCCTTTCCCAAATGTGTGAGAACTGTCTTTGGCTGATTCAACTGCACTGGAAAACCGTGGTTTCACTGACCTTAACATTTTCTAGAAGGTAGGCACCCCCAGGCTGTGGCAGAGGGGTCCCCATCACAATGCCTGATTGCTGCATGAATGAATGTAAAATTATCAAGTATGGTAGATGCCTTAGAACCTTGAGAGGCATCATGGAGGAGGGCACGGAGAACCAGTTAGAGTCCGAGGAACTCTCATTCCAGATGCCTAACTGGCAATGCAAGCTGATGGCTCCCATGGTAGCAAAAAGGTAATTTCTTGATAGATATTTTCCCATCCCCCTACAGTTTGATTTAATGGGGGAAAGGTAATACTTTTTATGCTGGAAGCCTACTATTACTCCCTGTGGGTCTTGAATATTTTCATCCCCTCTGCCTTTGAGGAAGAGTGTCCTGATGGGTGGGACCAGACGGGGAGCAGGTGGATATGTCATCCTTTGTGGTTCAGGTGAATCTAGTACCCTCCCCACCACATGCATTCTGAGGGGCCAGGTGTTCCCCTGGCTCTGCACCTGCCTCTGAAGGATGCTGATGGCATGCCTGCATGCAGAGGATGTGGATGATTAGAGTATCATGCTGGGAGAGCTTCCCAGGAACCGGTGGCCTGACCAGAGACAATTTAGAAGGAAGAGCAAGCGATCTAAGAAAATGGAGAATACTTGAGTTGTGCTGTCCCGGGAAAGTTATCAACAGGTTTACACTGCTGAACTGGAGTCTTCTCCCTGGGTCATGCCTGCAAAGCCCAAGGAATTCCCCTCAGTAGAGCAGACAGAGCGCATAGGCCCAGGAAGCAGAGGGGAAGAGGGCAGGGTAGGGGATTGTGTGGCAAGGCCTTGATCACAGCCACGGAGGGAAATCAACGGCTGTGGAAGAGCTCCAATCCTCTTGGGACAGTCTGATTTTCCTAGCTGTTTTATTCGAGGCAACTCAGGAAGGGGAAGGATTCTGGTCTGGGCCTCCACTGTACCTCTTGGGTCCTTCTGCCTAATTTGCATGGTCACTTCTGCTAATCCACTGTAGCTGAGAAGGCATGCATTGGCAGGTCTGGAAGGGAAAGACATCCTAGGTGGCGTTCCCCCAGCCTGATGAAGAGAAAGAGACAAGGGGGACCCAAGAAGCACAGACTACAAGGCTCCTTATAGTCTTCTTGCAGGACACAGGGTGTCTAGCACCCCAGGTGGAAGTTCTAGGTCGCAAACTCTCACAAGAGAGAACATGGCATTTGAGAACATGGCATTAGACCAATGACAAGTGCAGAGACGTGCTGCAATGGGTGCGGATGTACCATGCTGGGTCTGCTGAGCGGTCAGGTGGGCACATACACACGCATGCATGCACACACAGACATGGACACACTCATACGCACGACAGGAATCAGGCACTGGCTTGTCTTGTCTGTGTTTACTGTTGGAATTTGGAGCTGGCTGTCTATTGGAATAGGTGGGAGGAAGCTAAGAAGCCAAAGAAAGTGGCGGAGGAGGTGGCCATGTTTATGGTTCTTACATGCTATCTTTGCCAATGGTGTAGACCATAGGTTTGAATCAGTAAGTCAGCCTAGCTAGTCTTGTGTAAAATACTTCTTGTTGCCGATCACTGGGTGTCTGGGGACTGCTGCTTGCTGTGAGGTGCATTGAGGCAACACAAAATCTTTTGAGCTCCTAGGAGAAAATTCACCATGCAAGTACAAATTAGCACCATTATACCGTGGGCATGAGACTTGCATCATCTTGAATGAATCACCAAGGATGGCTGGAGTTCTCAAATAAAAACAGCCAAAACTGTCCCAGTCTCAATCCAGGTAAATGATGTTTCCTAATTTCCATTACCCCTGCCTTAGAGGCAAACATCAGGGACATAGAAGGGCATGCCATTGGTCCCCCTGTCTTATTTGAATTACTTGAACAGCACTAATCTCCCGCCCCCCAATATCGGAAAATTGGGATAATAGACACAAACATCTTGTCTTTTGGCAATTGTTGGAAAAGTAGCCTTTTTAGAAAAAAAACCGAGGCTTGCATTTCTACATGGCAACACACAGTTGGAGCTGGCTTGTGCCCGCCCTCTACAGCTTGGGCATTCTCTAGACACTTGCTGCCCGTGTGCTTACACTCCATTTAATATGTGCACTTACTTTGCTCTTGCCTCCTGTTCATGGGGATAGCTGAGTTTTTATTTCTCTCTACTTGGTTATGCCCTCCCTTCTCTCCTCTAAGTCAACAAAGATACCCAATTCATAGTGCCCTCATTATCCAAATCTAGGCCAGCTCCCCTTACAGAGGAAAGATCTGCCCAACCACCCCTTACCAAGGGAGAAATGAGAAAAGCCCGGTTTCTCTCCCTCTCCCCTCCCTTGTCAGTAATTCCACCCTAAAAGCTCAAAGTTTTCTTATTCTGAGCTGTCCAGGCAGTAATCCAACTAAATTAGATCATAAGCATTTGAAGGTTTTCATACTAAATAAAAATATAGATATAGCTAAGAGAAGATGAGATTTAATTAATGAGTGTTATTTAACAGAACAAGTTGTGCCATAGATGGAGGATTAAGAGATAAAAAAGGATAGGAGGGAAAATCAAATTTTAATGAGTTGCCATCTTTGCTTGCTTTAGCTGAGCTTCCTCCATTGAGGAAATATTAACACTTACTAGGGAATTGTCTGCATGCATATACATGGTTTATACCTGGCTTTCCATTATGCAGTAGCGCTGTGCTACAAATGAATTCAAACCCGGAGTCAAAATTGAAAGCTTCTACCCCTATATTGGTGGATCTCTTAGGGAAGCCACAAGCAAGGTTCAGTATTGAAGAATACATTTAAAAATTATTGCCAGAAATGCCAGGAAAGGGATCTTGGGTTAGAATACAGCCACGTCTTGTGTCGGGGGAAAACAGGTGAGGTCTGAAACACTACAGTCCATCGCCTGCTCCTTTACGAAGAGTTCTCCATGTTTGTTACCCTGGAGGTCTCTTGTGTCCCACTCTGTATGGTACCAAATACGTTAGGTACTCAATAAATGCTGACTATACTTGTCACAACTTAGCTCGGACTAGACAAGGGAAGTATGGACATGAGACTTGGCGTGCACGGCACGTGAAGGGTTTCTTGTCAGTGCTTATGTTTCCGTTCTTGCAGATGGTGGTGGGATTCTTGCTGCGTCCCAGTCTCTTAACATTTACTTTTGCTATGTGTGCTCACTTTACTTAAAGGACTGGGGACCGTGTGACCCATAGAGCTCCTCCTGGGACCGTGACACAGGAGAAGGCTGCAGACATCCATGTTACCGCCTCAGGTTTAGCTCTGAGGACCCTTTGGTGGGATGCTAGGCCTCTATCTAGGCACAATGATTTGCTGTCTTTGCTGGTCTCAGTTGCGCACTTTTCAAAGACATATTTGGGAACCCGCAATAAAGGTGGGAAGGTATGCTGTCATTAATTTTTAAGCTAATGTTTATGGAATACCAAGCACTATGCTGGGTATTTCTTAACAAGTCAAGTCTCCCTAACAGCAGGATGGAATGATAACCATCCCCAAGCTACAGAAGAGGAGAATCAAAGCTCGTTCAAAATACATTACTTGTACAAAGTCAGCCAAGTGGCATGTGATAGGGACTGGTTTTGGAGCCAGGCCTGTTTGGTGGCAATGTTATGTACATTCCCAGCACCTCCACAAGCTCTGAACTCACCAATAACAACAATAGTAAAGTGCCGCTCGAGAGTGCTAACAGCGGAGAGGAAGAGGTTACGTTCTGCAAACCGACTGTGTGAGATAGCGACAGTTTGCAGAGGTTTCTCGCGTGTGCCGTGCATTTCAAATGGTTTAATTCTGGGTCAGCTGTTTTCTGTGCTGGATTTTTCGATGCTATGGAGGCATTTCCTTTATCAGACCCCCATAGAGCAGGCCAGTGAGGGAACGGACACAGATCTTTCCTGACCCCATTATATGGAAATCAAGAGTTAATTCAGTTCCTATTCAAAGGACGGTGAGAAGTTGATAGCAATATGCTTAAGGGATGCAAGTCGACCTGCCCGCATTCTTTGGTTTAATAGGAAAAAAGCTGGTTTCTCATATCCCCTCCAATATCTTCACTCACTTTCCCCTGTTCAGGGAAATTGCAATAATCAGTGCTAGCCGGGTTGCCTGGGCTTATCCACACCCAGAGTAGAGAACCAGCCTCCGGGCCAGGTGGCCAGGGCACTCTCCACGATGCAGAAGCCACACTTGGACGTTCACGTTACTGCCGGGAGTGTGTTGGGGATGCACGGGTGGTTTGATAACTTATGGAATCAAATTGGGCACAGACATTTTCTGTGTGCTTTCAAGGTGATGATTTCATAATCTCTCAGACTCTCCACCCCCTGGCATTGTTTCTAGACACCTATTCAGGGCTGTCTGGCAATCCCTTTTGAAGTTAAAACATAATTTCAAAAATAAAGAAATGCAATTCACACTTATCAGAACCCATCACTTGCATACAGCTTTAGACAGATGACCTCCTGGGCTAAGCTTTAACCAACTCCATTGCCAATGGGACTAGGCATTGCTGTTGCTGAGTTAGGGACTTTTCAGCCCGGAATTCTTAGCTCTTTAAATTGTCTAAGACAGTACTTTTATGGAACTTTCTTTCTTCTTTCTTTCTTTCTTTCTTTCTTTCTTTCTTTCTTTCTTTCTTTCTTTCTTTCTTTCTTCCTTCCTTCCTTCCTTCCTTCCTTCCTTCCTTCCTTCCTCCTCCTCCTCCTTCTTCTTCTTCTTCCTTTTTTAAAGTATAGCCATCCTTCCTTAGAATGGCATTTAGGGGATGTATGGTTTGAAATGCACAGTGCTACGTCTGATGTATGTTAGGGTAAGTAACTTGAAAGACTTCCTTAGAAACTGCTCAGAATTTGGGGTCTAGTAAATGTGTAAGTGCTTTCCAACTGTGTTTAGAATGAAAGAGGGATCTCAGGGACATGTTCATATGCAGCTTTCTTTTTCTGGCTAAAAATGGAAGCGACCATTAACTGATATGAGGGGAATTTGGGTTGGGGAGAGGTTCTTGACGGAGTCTAAACTGGCACTCGGAGTCTGGCTGTGGTAGTTTGCCCTTGGTTTTTGCTGTATCAGGGAATCAACCACATCTATGGCAGAAACAAAGGGCTATTCTCTCAAAGGAACTTAGGACCAGCTGCTAAGGCTGCAGAGTGTTCACTGGGTAAGTGCAATAGGAGTTCATAGTGGGATCTAGAATGTGGCTGGGACTGAAGATACCCAGCTTCCCAAAGCATGGAGCCTGGGAGGCACTGCTGTATGATATCCTGGAGGAGGATATTGTAGACAGCTGGTTTCTCTGAAGGCATAGAGCCCGAAAGATCTGACAAGGTTAGGTGCACACATGTGCAGCTTTCTTGGAACTTCAGAAACCCCTGGTGGTGTCAGCGGGGAGTGAACTTTGTAGTTGGGATGAGTCATGAACTTGGACAGGTGATGCAACTGATATAAATAGTTCCTAGTGTGTGAAGTAGGTTTGTGGCATTCAGACAACTTGGGTCTAGCAGTCTTACAATGAATTTAAGAAGGTTCAAGATTTCCCCTCCTTCCTCTTACAGTTTGGGAAGGGTTTCCTGTCCACTGCCAGCCTCACTTTGACTATTATCCTAGCTCTCTTGGCAAAGCTTGCTAATCTCTGCTGAACCGACCTTTTCACTTGATGTTGGTCCAGGCAGTCAACTGCATCTTTAGGGAGCTGAGAATAGAAAGAAAGCAGTGTCATTGTGGACCAGAGTGGAGGCCTTCTGGAGAACTCTTTGGTTACTGCCATGGGAAAAGTGTGAACTTCCCCTTTAGGGTTTTAATAATCAGAGAAACATTTCCTGGTAGCTTTTAATTACACTGTAGATGCCTCGTCCTATCACCAAGGACCAAACAGGCCTCTCTTCCTGATTACAATGAAAATTATGTGTGTATTTTTTTTTTAAAACCAAACACTTTACTTAAACTACGGATATTTTTTTAATTAGAAGAAAGATTAACTAAATGAATTTTCTCTTGTAATTTAATCCATTCTAATTATCTTGAGACTGTTTATGATGAAATACTTAAAATTTTGCCTGGCTGCAAAATTTACAAATGAAAAACCTCCAAGCTAGCCTATGGTATGGGTGGGTGCCTCCTGCAGCTCTCTGCTTATGATGGTTCACAGAAGTACAGTATAGAAACGAAGGAGGCAAGTGCATCACAATTATGATTGGTATCGTTCAAGATGGTGGTACCCTATTTTCCAAAGTCAGTAAAGATGATCTTTTAAAAATGCTTATTTTATTATTTGACTTATATGTATGTGTGTGAGTATGTGAGGGGGAGCTTACATGTATGGGAGTGTAACTGCTCTTGTAAGCTAGATGCATCCACTCTCCCTGGGGTTGGAGTTACAGGAGGATGTGAGCCGTATGACATGAATGCTTGGCACCAAATTTGGGCATTCTGGAAGAGTAGTACATGTTCTAAAATGCTGAGCTATCTTTCTGGCTCCGGTACAATCTTTTTAATGTCTCAATGACTTCCATTATTTCGTAAGTGAATATATGTGGAAAGGCAATCACTTTAAACATAGCTTATGAAATCGAACTCTACGGAGGGAGAGGGTTACTAAGATGGGATCCTATTAGACAAACAACTTGGAAGGAAAGGGAAAATCTGTTTCTGACATGAGCATCTGGGGCACCCTTCTGATAACTACAGAGATTCCCCCAGATGTTACACATGGGTCACGCTCCAAGGAGTCAAGAAACTTCAGTGCGTTAGGAAGGAGGGTAATTGTGAAGTTATCAGGTTGAGTGGGGACAGAGAATCAATGAGAGTTTTGGTCTTTCCGAAGGGCATGCTTGTTAATTGGTAGAATCAAAACGGGGACTTCTGGATTACTCTTGATTTACAGAGCCAGCGTTGTGCTACCCAGAGTTGTGAAGGATGGAGAAGGAATGCACAAAAGAGAGACTGAGCTATGCTCTAAGTGATGCTGACTTGTGGTATCCTCTATCCAGGAAAAGGCAGATCCCTTCTTTTTTTGCCCCCAAATGCTAGGAATCAAATCCTGGGTTTCAGGTGTATTAGGCAAGAACCCTGCCACTGAGCTATGGCCCTGCTGACCAGACTCCTTCTTCATGTAGACCAGGACAGTTTGCCATACTCCTCAATGGCATACCTGTGGTCTCCAGTTAGAGAAATGCGGCTTCAAAGAGTGAAATACTCTTGAATTCGGGAATAACATTTTCTAAATTATACCTCAAAGGAGTTTCTTCTTTTGAAAGATACTTATTGTAAAAATAGAACTTAGAATTAAAATAAATTCATGGCTACTTGGTTCTCTGGGGACACCTGTCTCAGAGTTTGAGAGCCTTTGGCCCAAAGTAACAAACACCAACTTTACAACATGGTTCTATTAACATAAATGATTCCATGTATAGCTGGATTCCTCGATAAGATGAATAGGTTCAATTCCAGCTGAGAGGTGAAATTCTGAGTTGGTCATGAGAATGAGGCACAGAACAAGCCTTTGTTTGGAGGGTGGAAGGAGGGGGTGTTGGCTGTGGTATGGTACTAACTTCGTAATGGGTTTGGAGGCAGATTTGTGAAAGGGTGGCTAAGGAGGGGGAGAATCAGAATCCTTCTTTGCCCTTTAATTTATGTTATAAAAGTGCTAGTTAATAGTGGTGGTCATAATGACATTAGCTCATGTATCCCAGACTCTAATATCAGATTGAGCACAGTGCCACATACAGGCAAGGAAGGATGTATTAGTTCGCAACTCCCATCTTTCAGACAACGAAACCAAGGCCCATCAAAACTAAGAGCTGCCAGGATTTGAGGCTAGGCAGGCCCCCACAAATGCTGTGTCCTTCAGCACTGCCTTAGTAAGCTTGCATTTCTCCCAGTCCAGGGAAAGTGGAGGAAGGAAGGTAACTCCTGCTTTAATGTTTTCTATTAAAATATACACATTAATGGATGAAGTGGGGGATAACTTTTTATCATAGGCAGGGAAACATCCCCACACCCACAGAGATAGATTCCCCGGGGAAACTGGTTATGAACAGGCATCAAGGGGAGCCAATGAGCGAAGAACTATTAACAAAAGCACCTTTCCCTTCTCTCCAGGCTTCAACTGCATGCCATCAGAGGGGGCAACAGTCATGGAGTCTGCTCCTTTAGTGCAAGGTCGTTGTGTATGTTACAGGAATATACATTGAAAACCTGTCGTGCCGCAGAGAAAAGGGCTTGATTGCATTTGAGTGGCCCATTCACACAAGTCTGCATCACATGCAATAAACCCTGGAAATGGATGGGTCCCTTACAGATCATCTTATTCAAGTAAGTTCTAGAGTTAGTCAATCACACAGTGCATCTGTGATATTGCAATATCTGCACTGTTATTTACTTAATATTTTTCTTTAAATTTACTCAGGCCTAATATCACTACCTACTATCAGCACATCCCTAAGCAATAACACCCATGTAACCGGAGGTTTGATGTGGTAGTTACATTTTCCTGATACTCATTCTTAAGAGCTTCATATAACTAACCAACGAAGTACATTTGCACCCGATGGACAGCATCTTGTGTTTGGATACAATGCCCTAAGAAGCAACTACATAGTCTAATAGCAACATTTCCTGCATGAAGCAACGGAGGTTAGAGATCTTTGGTGACATGTTTTATGGTACACGAACTATGTCATAGTCAAGTCTTGACTACAGATGTCCCCCTCCACTGGCCAATGCATTTTCCATGATGCCATGAGGAATGAGTGATGAGAGAGAGAGAGAGAGATCTATCATTAATATCCTCAGGAATTCAACTCCCTAGGATTGTCTGTCTTTAGTGTACATGGTGAGAGATTCAAGAATTGCAGACTTGATTCTCTGTTAAAGATCAACTTCTGAGTACCCCAGCACATATTAGGACAGTTCATCCTATCTTTTCAACAGATCTTACACATGTTTGCTTTTGGGTGTATAGTCTTTCTGCGGGTGACTCTACCCGATCGATGGTCCTATACCCTGAGAGTGAACTATATTTAATTCTTTATTTATGTGAAGTCTTGTATCTTTCGTTAGTGATACAATGAAGTTGTAGTTAACAAGAGACCATTTATGATGGTGGTCCCATAGATTAGAATAGAATTAAATTTTTCTCCTCACTAAATGACATCATAGATGTTCATGAGTCATATGTGTGTGGTGATGCTAGAGTAAGCAAACCCACTATTCTGTCATTGGAATAGAATTATAATAACTCATATGATTTTGAATAGTATACAATCCTTGCTAATAAATGGCATTGTTACTGGTTTATACATTTTTGTTGCTGTGGAACATGTTCCCACTGATCAAAACTGTTCACTCTAAGCAATGTTTTGTAGGTAGCAATATCTATAGCTTTCCATAGCTATAGCTATGTTACATTAGGAGGCCACATCGCAAGACTGACCTAGATCCTCTAAGTTTGCCCAAGAACTCTATCATGCAATGACAAAGTCATCTAACTATGCAGGTTTTTGATCATGTCCCCACTACGAAGACATACGTACTGCTTTTGATGGCTCTGTACCTGCCACTCCAGCTACAGGCTCAAATGCTGACCACTTTCTCTGAAACTGTCAGGAAGTGGCACAGAGGATGATTTGAGCTGCCCAGAATCCCTTTCCTCCTCTCTTCTTGATAAGAGACCATGTCACAGCTGGATAGTACTAGAGTGCGTATGAAACCCTCCCAGACATGTTTTTTACTGGGAATCTGGACTACCAGGTCACAGCATTCGGACAAAGCTTGTGTGCATTCCATATGTTCCAGGCGATGCTGAAAGCCTTCCTTCAGCAGCTAAGACAAGAAAGCAAATGCTGTCAGGGAAGAGACTCTGTTCTTGTGTAAAGTCATTATTTCTTGTTATTTTATTTCATATTTCCACAGTGACTTGAAAAGATGTCCCTGCCTCTTCTGCCTCCTACTTCTTATTCTGGTTTTGGATAGAAAACGTAGAGCTCCAGAACCAAAGGGGATATCTGGCCACGTGACTTTCCTAATGTGTGGTAGAAGGCTTGCATTTGGCCAATTCACCTATAACGGCAAAAGGTTTAAAGGTTCAGGTTTTTACTAGAAAGAGGAAGATGACAACAGCAGCTATTCTGAAAAGAATTTCAATAAGCACACCCGGAGGCTTGGATTAATCAACCAATCAGATTATCAGCTGCTTTCATGGCCGTGGTGGTGAGGATGACTTCGCAGGGGCAATATTCATCTCTGCTTGAATTCACTGTTCACAAAAGCTCAGTGTCCAAGGGTAATAGCGACATTAAAAAAGGGAGATGGTAAGAGCTGCATCTGTCTCCCTAACTTGGGCGGAAGGTGGAAAGAGTTGCGAAGACAGGTGCCTCTGTGTGACGTTGGCTAATTTTATCAGTGGCTTTTCTCTAAGCCCACTCCCTGTTGTTCTGAGACTGTCTCCCTCCTGGACTGTGACCCTGTCTCCTTCTGATGACAAGCACTTAATCAGCACATCTCATTGTCGCCTGGATGGTTTTACCTTGGGTAAAGATTCATTATCCTTATTAACATCTCAAGAAACCTTCTCTTTCCCCAACCAATTAAAGAAGAAAAATAGAAGGGCCCAGTGCAATAGATGGAAAAGAAAACTCTTTTGACATGTGACACCTGCTCAGGTCACTCAGCCCCATGTGGCCCCCAGAATCAAGTTGTCACAATTCTGAAACATGAGCAGAGGTCAGGACCATAGAGGTAAAACACACAGATTGGAATAACTGCTGCATACACTTCCTGGATCCTCAACAGCTCACCAGGTTGGGAATGCACAGTGTTGGTAGACTGGGTCCCTAGACTGTCACTTTGTGTCACTAGGCAGGAATGGAGGCCTACATCCTGTAGAGGGTCACAGCAGAGCACTGTCCACAGATAGCTGCCCTCATTTCCCTAGTGATAGGAATATGCTGGTGTCTCCTTGTATTCTCGAACTATTCTGCCAGTCAAACATACCAACACCCAATTCACCTTTTTATTATATAAGAAATGCTTATCTGAGTTTACTATAGTTCAAGTGATTTGACCGAATAAAAATTCTATAGTTCCATCAAGCTGTGGTGTGATAGCCATCCTATGGCCTTCTTATGTTAAATCCTTCATATTAATAAGGGGTGGTGGCAGGTGATAGGCAGGTGGCAGTTTATAGGAAAAGAAATCCATTTTAAAATCACATTTAAGGAATAAACCTCCTCTAACCACACAATATGCCTTCTGATTTATTCATAGGAGTAAACTGTACCTTCCCCAAATAATGCTAATATATTCCAAAGATGTACATGAAGTGTGGTGATTTAGATTCAAAGTCTATTCTCGTCTGTGCAGTTCTATAGATTTTAGACCTTATATTTAACTTGTTAGGAGTGAACGTAAGACTCATTGTTGGGCAGGTAATTTAGCTTTTATATTAACACCAACACATTATACTTTTGGTCCACATCTGTAACAATAAAGACACACACTAAATTTCCAAATAAAAATAATTTGGTCACAAATTTGGGAACTATGTATTTGACCAAATATGGAGAGCCCCTGGGGATTCTACTTGAATGACTTCTGGAAGTCTGCTCTTTCAACGTCTCTTTCTTTTCTTCCTTCCACATCTTATTGCTTCTTCAGTAAAATAAATGCAATCTACAAAGGCTCGTGTGGATTGTTCATTGACTATTTGCAGGGACTCCCCTGAAGCCATCTCTCTCCGACCTTCTGAAAACAGGCTGCAGACAGCCTGAGCGCCCAGCGCCAGCCACCCACCATCCTGCCTTACCCCACTGTTTACTGGCCAGTGCCATTTCCTTCTTATTTATTTTCTACTTTCAAAACATAGCATTTGAGGCTCTGTGTGGAAAGGACCTAAGTTCTTCTCTTTCCCCTGACTGTCAGTCTCCCTGAGGAGGAGGGCCGATTTTGGGCTTGCAAATTGTGGCATTTACTTTAAATGAAATGACAGGGATGTCTGTTCAAACTAAAAGACTAGAACTCCATGAAGCAGCTCCAGGGGCCAGTAGCTGGAAAGCTTGAGAAGTAATTATGCATGGATGATCCTCTCCCAGCTTTTCAGTGGCGAATCTCACCAACTAAGGGACATTTGCTGCTTTTGAGAAAACGCCGAGAAGAAAACAAGGAAGAGACAGCACAGGTTCTATTAACTAAGCTGGGAAGCCCTGATTTCTCCCAAGACAAAGCTTTGGCAATCACAATCTTAACAACTTTCTTAGAAGAGACTCTTAACATCACTGGGCATCCTAATTTGAAATCAGGGGCTTGCCTGCGCCAGCACCGTTTTGTTCTTGAAGCTTTACGCTGCATATAAATTGGCACTTCCTTGACATCCCTCAAGAACTCATGGGTGTCAGATCGCAGAGATGTGAAACTTGAACTGAATGCTTCAGGTATCAGAGACACCCTTTGCTAGGCCATAGCACCCACGGGCCTGCTTCACTGAAGTGCCTGGGCGCTCCGGCTGGTCACAACCTCACTGTCTTCCACTGAGATCAAAGCTGTCATTGGTCTATTCTAGTTCAAAGGCTCCAGAGACATCCCAGCTCATGTTTTTGGTCTTCCCTCACACCCAGTCTGTGGGTTTTCTCCCTTTTCCTTTGGCCATAAGATCTGCCAAGCCACCCTTGGTGGTGTCTCTTCCACACAAGGAAGCCCACCAGCCTTTCATTTCGCCTCTCTCTTCATCTGGGCTTAAGCAAATTTCTCACTTAGAGTTCAGTCGCTTTTTTTTTAAAGGACTGATAACAATTAGTTTCCCAGGTCTTTTATCCTCTGTTGTGATTGCTCAATGTTGGGGTGTCGCTGGCAACTAACAAGATGCCAAAGAACTGGTATGGCTGTCCTCTACCAATGCCCTGTGTATGGACACTGAATTTTGAATTTCATAGAATGTCAAATGTCAGCAAATGTGTTTTTTTTTTTGTTGTTGTTGTTTTGTTTTGTTGGATTTCTATTGAGGCTTAAAAACTGTCAGAAACAGTTCTTTGCTAGCAAGCCATGGAAAAATCCAAGCAGGCCAGGTTTATCCCTTTGGCTACAGTTGGTTAACACCTGCCCTAGGGGGTCTACCTGCTCTTCCTCTTGTGAACTATTTCCAGACCCCAAGCATGGGTTGCGGTAGAAGTGAGAGCCAATATGCTCCACTCTGGAGACACTATCCCTACCCTGTACTTCTCAGACAGGGAAAGAGGGTGTCAAAGTTGAAACATATGAATTGAGAGTTGTGGGATTATCTTCCTTAGGGGTGTTGATTGGCAAGAGCTTCTAGAAGTGGGGGGGGGAGATAGGGACAACAAAGATGTGAGGTTGGGGAGTAATTTTGATTTAAACCACAGCAGGCATGCAGAAGTACAACAAAAACCCCTGAAGAGTGGAAGTCACTGTAAGGACTGTCTTGGTCTTGGGCTGTGCACATCCCTCCCCTGAAAGTCTGGTGGACTGCCCCTCAGCCTCTTGCAGGGAGCGGAGATGACAGTGGCTGCAGGGGATGCAGGACCTGGAGCATCATTGAGAGATTGCAATAACAATTCACTGCCAACGGACTGTCCCAGCAGGGTCCCAGTGCCATAGTTGTGACCCTGATCAGCTTGCTGCCCTTCCAATGGCCAATTTGATGGAACGGAGGGGGATTGAACATAGAATCTGTTCACTTCATCTCTGTTTGACTGCCCGAATGAACAGCATGGGAAACTGAGTCTGACTTCATTGGTCAGTCCTGCGCAAGATCCTCCTCCTTGTCTCTCATTCTAGATGGTCAGTTTGGATGTTGGGGCTAGCACAGAGGACAGGGCTCCAAATTTATGACTAGAATCAAAGATAACTTGAAGCGGGACAAGATAACAGCTGCTTGGTTGGAGCTTCCCTGGAGAGTCTATGCAGGTAGGCTATCGAGCCTGGTGTGGGAGAATCCTACAACAGACTTAGATAAGCAGCAAAAGCAAAAACTGGAGGGATAACAAAAAGGGTGGTTGGGAGGATTACTTTGTAATCCTAACTATCAGAGAGAAAAGAGTATTGGCTTCCAATCCTCTGTCAAAGAGATAATTAGACACGTTCAGAGCAGCCTGTGTGTTCCCAAGCAAAAAGAATGGAAAAACAAACACAAAGTGGCTAAAACAAAAGAAACAAAAAACTTCCCCCAAACAAAACAAAGCAAAAAACCAAAAACAAACAAATTCCTCCCCCAAAACCAAAACCCCCAAACCAAGTTTCTCAACTGTAGAAACTTCAAAACCATGATGTTTTTATTTTTTGGGAGACAGGGCCATGATATATAGTTCAGGTTGACTTCAAACCAAAGATCTCCCAATTTCAGGCTCTTAAGTGCTGGGATTATAGAATGTGTGTGCATCTATAATCCTTAAAATGCTCACTTCCTATCAAAGATCAGGCCTTTACCATTTTTGTGGGGAGGTGTTTGAGACAGGGTTTCTCTGCGTAGCCCCTGGCTATCCTGGCTATCCTGGAACTCACTCTGTAGACCGAACTGACCTCCAACTCAGAGATCTGCTTGCTTCTGCTTCCTGAGTACTGGGATGAAATGTGTGTGCCACCATTTCTGGCTTAGAAATATTCTTGGTTACGAAATTTATATGTGAGTGGCAGCTGAGTAGAGAATGAAGTAGGGGCAGAGGTGGAGCTCTATCCTAGTGACAGTGGCATTGGGGAAGCTGAGGAGTCAACTACTGGGTGCTTGCATCTATGGCAGCTGTACTTGGTTACCCGAGGACCTGGATGGTTTGTGTATACCAAGCACGCCCCCACACCAGGTTCACAGTGGTACCAGCACCAGGGATCCAGGGATCCAGTTAGCCAGAGCAGGGAATGAAGGCACAGCCATATCAGGGTGCTTGGCAGCTGCAGGCACTAACAGTTTCCCATGCATGTGCATTCCTCCCTCCCCAAGATGAGCACTTTGGATAAGGTTTGTTAATGGATTTGGTCACTTTCCACCCCAAAATGCAATCCTGCAAAAAAAAAAAAAAAAAAAAAAAAGGGAAAAGCTTTTCCAATGACGGAAGCTCACTTTCCCCTTTTCCCTAACCCCACGGAGATTTGGAGAGGCAGCGGGAGGTTGGGGGGCACACGTGTCCCTGAGGGAACAGCCAGTTGCAATGCGCGACCGTCACTACCGATCTACGATTTATGAAAATAAAGCAATATGTGCCTGTTTCGGTGCCTGCCGTTTGCCTACCAATGGTGCAGTGTTCACCATTCCAGCCCTCTCGGCATTCACATTTGCCATCTTTACAGGTCCCGTGCTCAATGCAGCGGGGGTGGCACACGCGCTGGTCACAAGCTGCGCCTGTCCAGCCCTCTTCACAGCGGCAGGCTCCCCCGATGCAGACGCCGTGAGTGCCACAGTCTACTGAGCACACTTCTGGAAGAAAAACAATGATTACAGCTCAACACCACAGCGGGGTGAAGTCTTTCATGGAAGCCAGACCACACACACATGGCTCCAGAGCTGGCCCAAGGGAGGCCCGGTAGCCATAGCGTCTTTGTAGGTTTGTCTCTTCGCTGGGTGGGGAGTCATTTTGCTACTTTATTATTATTTTTCTTCTTCTAGAGCAGTGGTCCTCAACTTGTGGCTCCTGGGCCAGCAGCATTATCATCAACTGGGAACTTGTTAGAAATGTAAAGAAATGCAAATCCTTGTACTCAGGTTGGATCAATTAGATGTGTTGTCCGGGCCGGAGCGGGGGCTCACCAATTCACTTTAACAAGCCCTCTGGGCGGTTTGGATACTCACTGGAGTGTGACAACAGCTCTTCTAGATACTGAGACCATTTGAGAGGAGATCAGACAGTGGCTGCCCTTTAGCTAAGCCAACAGGAGTTGCCCTTCATGCAAAAGAATTATCTGGTGGATTCTGGCTCCCTATTCAGCTGGGGCTCTTCCTCACTGAGCGCCTGAACTGACCAAGCCACTGAAGCCTGCTGGGGTCCATGCTGCTTCACCGTCACCAAGCCTGTAGACCCACGGGTTCCCCAGATCAGCACTCTACGGCAAGGATAACCGCTGTAAATTATGCTGCTGCGCTTGCACAGCCTCTTTCTCAAAGGAGCTCAAAGTCTTTTGTGGGGGAGGTGGGGGAGGAGACAGACAGACAGATATCCACTCTGGCGTTCCAAACCTATCACGCGAGGACAAGCACGTGCCAGACATTCATCCTTACAACAGCCCACTGAGGGAGGCAGGGAGGGCATGGCTTGTCATGCCACGGGAGGGGAAACCAGACTGTGATGAGCAGTGACCTGCTCACAGTCACAGCGCGTCTGCAGTACTATTGGAACTTGGGGCTGGGACTCTGCATGTTCCCCCCATCCTCTGTAGAATGTCACCAGGACCACCAGCAGATGAAGCCAGAGGTGATTGGGCCGACTCCCTTTCTTATCCCCGCTCCCCCGCCCCTTCTCTTTTGGAATGAAAGATTCTTTACTTTCCTCATTGCAGGCAAAGCGTCATCTCTTCCCTTTATGATTGTCATGGCAAGCTGACAGCTGTCTTAGCACCCCAGGAAGGGGGCGACATGATGATGATGATGGCTTGCTTGGATAGGCACTCGTCAGTGAACAGAACCTTTCTTGGGAAGGTTGGGACCGGCTTGAACTGTTGAACTGTTCCATTTATTTTATTTTATTTTTTTTAAGGTCACTTGGGAAGTAAGACACATACTCTTAGTTTTAGGAAAATAAAGTGTACGGCATAACTTCATTATTTCCCTGTCACTGGAGAACGGCAGCGCTTTATAACATGTTCACACGACACCCCGAGGGAGCCTCTTTTCTGTTTTATAGGATGTTCTATTCTGTTTGTCTGGGACTGAATTGTTCTGTATTGTTTGCTGCTACCTTTAGGGAGTGTACATAAGAAAACCTATAATGCAAGCAGAATCAACCCTCCTGGGCCTGTCATCCATTTGTGGTGATGGAGCCAAAGAGGGACAGGAACCAACACAATCATTTGATTTTTCTTTTCATTCTCCAAGACCACAGACTCTACGGCTGAGGAGGTGAGAGTGAGAAAGGTACGGACCGACCAAAGTCCCTCGTATCCCAAGTATAAAGATGAGATCTCCCCCCAGCCAGAAGGCAATGGAACACAAGGATCAAGTGTGTGAGGAGACGATCTCTTGGCTTACCGACAGAGCAGTCGGGACCCATCCAGTTCGGATCACAGCTGCAGAGGCCAGAGTCGGGGAGGTAAGTGCCATGCCCACTGCACTGGTCTGGGCACTGGACCCTTGCCAGCTCACAGTTGAGACCACCCCAGCCAGGGCTGCACAGACATTCTCCATTCACACAGACGCCATGACTGGAGCAGGTGGGATCCAAGCAGTCAACTGAAACAAGAGAAGAGATATGGATCGGTCATGAAGAATGAGCCACCAAGGCACTGAACCTGACCCACACAAGCAAATGACGGTGCCTATGTATTACTCGTGTAGTCTCTTGGCAGCCATAAAAAAGGGACTTTATATGTTAGAGTACCGAATCTCAAAATGTAAAGAAGACCCAAGAGCCATGAGGGAATTCCTCAGGCACAGTCAGCAAGCCCACTTTTAGATTCTTCACAGATCCAAAGGTGTGCCGGCCCGCTTTTCAAACGCTGCACTTTCCAATCTTCAACCTTGGCTGATGCCCAGCAGGATCAGGGAATACATGCAGCATCTTCCGCATGTACGGCCAAGCCCGATTACCCTCCCTCTAGGAGAAGGCTGAGAGCCGCATTCTAACCTCACGAGTCCTTGATTTCAAAACGAGAACGAAAGATTAAAAAGAAAACCCGTGAAACTCTTAAATGAGTCACTTTTGTAATTGTTCCACCTAGGCTCTGTTTAAAATTAGTTTTTCTCTCTGAGAACACACCTAGTGAGGGAGGGAGGGAGGCGACACAGTGCAAGATGTGAAGTTGGGTGCATGTCCCGATCCTTACTACAGGTGGTCCTGAGTAGTGTGGTTGGGCTGGTGTTGTTGGCCATGACAATGGCCCTCCCTAAGAGTGTCTACTGGCAAGTCCATAGCAGATTACATGTATTATTGTCCCCGTGTGTATTATGGTTTGATTCCTTGGCCGTTCTCAAGATCTGGGTGGCTACACACGTGAGGGAATTTGAAAACAATCACTCCGGAATCAAGTTAAAGCAAGGGCAAGCTGCTAGGGGCAGTTATTAAGGATATGGGCTTTACTGTGGGGCTGTGGTCTCTATCAGCCTGCATGCTAAGATAGACAGGTATTTCAACAGGAAGACTGGCTTCCTTGGAGGGTCCTAGAGAAGGTTCCCGTGGCCTGTGGAGAAGACAGCTTTGTATAATATGGGTTAGGATGGCGAATGAGACTTTTGCAAAGGGCTCAGCAGCTGCCTCTGGTCTAGGAAAGTGTGGAACTACTGTCTTCTTATTTGAGAGAGACAAATTTTTCTATGATTTGAAATCATGCCTAGACACTGAAGTAGCTCTTCTAGCATCTCCTGGACACAGACAGCTTGAGACTAATTTAAATTCTTCATGTGTAACTTTTTACGGCCATTCTGGCAATAATCCAATCTCTGTTTGTATTTGTGCCACTTTGTGGTTCGAATCCTCAGAAGATATCTTGTAATCTCTCCTTGCTTAATGTCAAGATGGAAATTTGCAAGACTGTTTGGTCCCTTTGGTCCCTTAGTCATGAGATGGTCACTTTAGATAGGCACTCTTGACCTGCTATGTTAGGTGCCTCCTTTCTTTCTTATTTAAACACAAAATGATGGTTCTATAAGGTTTATTTATTTATTATCCCGGAATTCGCTCTGTAGACCAGGCTGGCCTCGAACTCACAGAGATCTGCCTGCCTCTGCTTCCCAAGTGCTGGGGTTAAAGGCGTGCGCCATCACCGCCTGGCAGTTCTATAAGTTTTAATACTGACAATACAGTGACTCTAAATAGGACATCATTTAAAGGATATGTGTCATAAACTCCCTAGACCTGAGGGATTCAGACCAGAGGACTACGAATTTATTAGAAATCACAACGTTCCATAAAGCTCTCAAAGAAGAACCCTCTCTTGAGGCAAAACCAATTTTCAGTATTATGAGAATTCCATTTGGATATTCTCAGGAAGATATATCATTTATGGAAGTCAGTTCCAAATTGTTTGAGCCATGGGGAAAACAGTGACTTTTTTATTCACCCAGAAAGGTGAATTTTAGTGATTTATTATTAGTTATAGATGTACATAATATTACTTAAAATTGTTACAGTCACTGTAGAATGAAATCCATATGGTCGGGGGAATTGAACTCTGGATGATGCAAATCCTCTGATACCTTCAAATTGGCCCCACACAAGGGGATGGAACACACCTGTATGTAAGTTTGAAATGAGGTTTAAACACATCAGAGACATTTATGAAGGAGTTATGTGCTAATCACAATGTTTCCTACCCAGCATGGAGGGGAGTGGATGCTGTGTTTACAACTTAGGTAGAAACAAATGACAGACTGCTCTAAGCATGTGTCATTAGCAAAGTAGACGTCCAGGGCTGATTAGAAAGAGATATGGTGCTATGCTCTCTCTGCTTCTCTTCCTTCCTTCCTTCTTTCTCAACACAGGGTTTTGCTATGTATCACAAGAAGGCCTAGGACTCATAATACAGGCCAGGCCAGTCTTATACTTGTGATCTTTCTGTTTCAGCTTCCCAAATCCTGGTATGTCTGGTGTGTACCACCACATCTAGCTGGTGCTATTTTTTTGTTTTTCAAAGCAATATGTCTTTAGCATTGGCAATATATGAACTTACTCATCCAGAACCAATAATGCTCATATTCTTCTCCTAAAGAAGACCTTGCAGTATAGTTTTTTAGAAAATTCATGTCCCTATTTATAATAAGGCAAAATCAAAATACCCATATAAAATACATTGTGTATTACTACCTAAAAATGCTCTCAGTCTATAATTAACCATTTAAAGTGTTTGATGAGGTACCAATAGATGAAATATTTTAAAAATGTTTCATAATCTTTTCCTTAAAGGATGAAATAAGAAAACATAAGATAATAAGAAAACTCAAGAGATAATGAAAGTATATGCATACACACATATACACACACACACACACACACACACACAGAGAGAGAGAGAGAGAGAGAGAGATTTTTTTTTTCTGCCAGATATATTAGCTCCCTTCTCTGTTCTGAATTATGGTGAGAAGAAAGGTGGAAAAGCCACTAAGATTTATTACCCCAGTACTAGAATGCCATCAGAAGGGCCATTTATAGTATCTAGAAATATGAACTAACATTTTCCCTGGTCAGTGGTATTAGTAAATATACCCTTGGTGCTCTGTAATTACAGTGGCTGATAGAATAACCAAATTCAAATTTTAAGGGGAATGGTTTTACAATGAATTTTAAATTTGGTTCCAATTCCATCTGATGGTCTTTTGGCCATGACTTTAGAGTCTTTAACAGGTAGGAGAGACTCGTGGTTTTACAAAGCTTTATAAATAGAAACAGAACAGTTGTACTTAGAAGGAGGACATTGGTTTTGCTCACTTAAGTATCTTGTCCCTCGAAACACCGGCTCCTGAAGGCTGAAGTCATTAGAACTCATTTGGTCTGGGGTCCTTTGTAGATTTGACAGAAAGGGCTTGTGACTGCAGTTCCCATCCCCAAGGATGGACAAAGGAGATCAAAGGAGATTTTACAAACAGTATGTACCACGAACCCCCAAAGAACCATGAATTACGTTTATGAAGTTAAATGTCATTGAAAAATGACTCAACCATGAAACTGACATGAAAACATGGCCGACTTAAACGAACTTGTCAGTTCCCTCTTGTCTCCTTCCCGCTTCCCCAGACGTCATCGGGCTGTATCTCAAAAGATATCCTTTCATTTTCTTGCACAGATTTGTTAATAGTGTAACAATGTTTCTGCAGCGAAAAGCATGTATGGTAGCTATTGATTTCATTCCAAAGCCATTTCAGGTAAGTCATTCGAACATTATGACTATGATGAATATCAGAAATAAAAAGGCTAAATGGAAGAAAAAGTGCTGACTCAGACGTTCTGGCTCCATTTCCCCTTTTGAAAGCAGTGTGTGCATCACCTCTGTTCATTGTTTTTGGGTAGCAGAGATCAATAGGGGAGATCTCATCCTTCTACAGCCTCCCTCGTGGCTTACTTGTTTCACTGTTTGGTTGATTCGCTCTGAACGTTTACCTAAGACTTCCTGGGAGAGTAAGGAAGTCCAGGAACCACTAGACATTCTGCTCCCAGACTATCTTTCCTGGACAGAAAAAAACCCCGAAGACTGACAACGCCTCATCCCCGCCTTGTCCCTGTATGTCGCTACTGCCCAACAGTACATGCAGAAGGTTGTTTTAACCTTTCCTGCCATAGCATTGACCTCTCCCATGTTTTCAGCAAATGCAGCTTGGCCTCCTGTAATCCATTCATCTTCAGGAACTTTAACCTTTCCAGCAGAGTTATTAAATCAGTATTTCCTCCATCCCAACTCCCAATTTGGTTTTATGATAAAAAACACAGGAAAGTTATCTTTCCTAATGGAGGGAAAAATGTATAGTGAATGAAGCAGGGGAGATCTAGGGGGCCAGATTTCTGGGTGATGTTAAGGGTGTTATGGCTGATCTATTGAAAATTTGTAGAAGAAAAATGTTCTAGAAGCTTACTCTTTTGAGACCACAGTTGTAGACACAATGGAATGGGGGATTTTATAAGGGAAGCCTACAGGATATATCTCAGAATAAGGCACTGGCAAGACTGAAGTGGAGAAAGGATGCAACGATGGTTAGGGTTGCATTAGGTCATAAGTCCTACCTAGCTACATAGCTTTGCTTCTCTGATTTGCTGCAGGTGTGGTCTCAAAATGACCCACATATGTATAGTCTTTCAAGCCTGTCTGCTCTACAAGGACAAGGGGTTTTATTGAAATATTTACAGAGATGTGCATGGGCCTAAGAATACCAAGAAGAAAGTAACCAAATCATAACAACATTAAGAAGTCAGCTTTGAGGGTGTGTGTGGGGGGAGCCGAGCTTCCTTTCTCTAGATAGTTCTAGAAATTCTCAATTAGAGGACTTTAAATGAAACAGAAGAAAAGAGGGAATTTGCTCTGGCAAGGGGGCCTGGCAAGATGGCGTAGCAGGTCAAGCTGCTTCCTACCAGAGATGAGGACCCAAGTTCAAGCCCCAGAGCCTGCATGGTAAGTGAAGAGAACCAACTCCTGCAAGCTGTACTCCGACCAACACATGCATGTTGTTTGCATGTATATGAGAGCACACACACAGACACACACACACAAATAAATTAATGCTTTCCAAAAGATATGTAGAAGAAAGGAAGGCAAGGAGGAGTCAGTATAGGCAGACAGACAGGCAGAGAACAACTGAGAGAGAAAACACAGGAGGAAGAGTAAAGTAACTAATGTCTGTAGAGTAAAACAAAGCATTCCTTCCAGAACCATCTCCATAGGCCTTTCCTAGACTACAACTAAAGAAGTTTACCAAAACCCAGGGGTTTGAAGTTTTGGGTGCACAATGCTGCGTGAAGTTTTCTTTGCAGTGCTGGGAGCCCAGTTCGGGGCTCTCTAGCTAAGGTCAAGCCCTGCAGAGCTGTCCAGCTTCTGGCTTTCCCTGCTTACCTTCTTCACAGTGCTCGCCCTTGTAGCCAGCAGCACACACGCAGTTGCCGTCAATGCAAGAGCCATGGCCCCCGCAGGAAGGGTCGATGCACTGGTTCATGGGCACGTCACACTCGGCACCTTTCCAGCCACTGTAGCACTGGCATGTTCCTTTGGAATATTGTCCATTCCCACTGCACAGGACAGGGCAGGCAGCTGTAAAACCAAAGAGAGGGCACCAGGTCACAGGGGATCGACACCTGAAGGGCCGTGCCTGTCTGGCATCGCGGCTTTGCCTCCAACCTTGCAGGCTGAGGACTTAGCCACAGAGGTACCTGGTCACCTGCAAGTTCAAAACGACAACCGGGCCATTGCTGTCAGTGGCTCCTGCCCATGCGTGGCCAGGCACAGTAGAGGATGCTGTAGGCCTTTCCTGACTAAATGATCAGAACCCCTATGAGGGGCAGCTATGATTCCACCATGTGCTGGAGGCTCAGACTGGTCATCTTTTCACAGGGCTCACAAGCAGGGGCCCAGCTGGAACCCAGGTTAACACACTCCACAGCTATGCTCTTACAGAAACTGTTACAGAGGCTGTCGGCACTGGCTGGGAGTCTGAGTGTATTTTACTCCTTATTTTATCCTCAGAGAAGTTGACTCCTGTTCTGGACACATTCAAGTCAATGAATCTCTCTCTGCCTTAGTTTATTACCTATACCATGAAGAAATAAGTATATCTATTTCAAAGGAGAACACATGCATTCAATTACAAAGATAAAACAAGCCTGACTTATTAAAAAAAAAATAAAAACAAAACAAGAGAAGGAGCAAGGCAGGCCTAAAGTGTGCCACCCGGAGCATTCCCCACTCCTTGCCTTTGCTTATGGGACGGAGGTTGAAAAGTCTGTGGGGTTGTCCGGAATGCCACTACCTCTGCTTTAAGTTGGCCTTAATTGTGCCACTTGTCACTTTCAGCATTTATTTCCAAGGGGGTTCTAGTGGCTCCTTGAGGCTTTAGACTTGTCCTGTCTTCAGTGATTTGCAATGAACCTGCATTTCCAACCTGATTTGAAACAGAGCGTGTCTCTGACTGTCTCGGTTATGGCACAGGCCTTCAGGAAGAGACCTTCAGCTGTGACCCATGCAGGTGTTTCAGTGGCTACTGGTGGTGTCTGTGATTTTGAGCCCAGGTTCTGAGACTTCCTCACAGATGCATGGTGCATACATACGAAACCAGGGGACTTCAGAATTCCATGAGCAGATTGTGCAGTCAGTCAGATCACTGTTTAATCCACTGCCTACCCTGCTTTACTCATCCCTTATGTGGTCATGGTACAGTCACTAACTTCTCTCCGTGAGTGTCTGACTTCCCAGGGACATAGTAACCTTCTAGAGGACAGGTACAGTGCTTACCAAAGATGACTTCCTGTCAGTTCTGAGTTTTATAATGCTGACTGGCTTGGGTAAAAACTTCTGCATTCTTGAAGGGTCTTTGGGAAAACACCAGGAAGTATTTATGAATGACCAAGAAAGAATAATGCCTCAAACAGCCCTCATGTTGCAAACACAATGAATTTCCCTCTCAATTTCAAACTGATTTGAAATAAAATATCTCAATAGTTGGCATATGATTGATGAGATTATTTTCCCAAATACTTTATAAGAGGGCATTTGTAGAAACTGTTGAGGATATTATTTCCAAAATTCTTATCCTTATGAAATATCTAGAGAGGAATGAGTTCAAATGACATCAAAGACACACACTGAATTCAGATAAACCTTTCTAAGTGGAGGGTGCATGCTTCTCAACACTTAGGATGTTAAGTAGGGGATTCTGTAGTTACTAGAGATACTGATTGTCTTGGAAGGTAGAGGAAAGAGCTTAGAACCCCAAATAGGGACTGTGCAAGTGTGAACTAGCAAGAGAAATAATGTACTTTCTTGAGAGATATTTGGAGACAAACTAAGTTTGTTCCACGTCAGTTCATCATAGGCTGCATGCTAAATTCAAGGTGATGCAAATGTGTTTGGGCAAATTATGATCCCCTCTTTTGGGATTCTACAGACATCATTAATGGATCATGGCATCTTCTCCCGAGCCTAGAAAGAACCTGAAAACCATCGCAATGCCCAGGCTAATACTTGCAAGGAGGGTGAGCTGGCATTCAAGAGAAAGCCTACTTTGTCATTTCTGATCTGGGTCACATGGAAAGATCTCCAGAAGGAAGACTAGAATATACATTGTTTCTCACCCCAGTTCCACCCTCATGCCTGAAATAAGCAACAGTGAGAAATGCATCTAGATAATGTGTAGCCTTCCGCGACTGTCTCTGACCCGCACACTGTATATTGGATGGGCTACCTGGAGGGAAGACAAAACCTCAAATCCTCACCGCTGTGGCCAACTGCATATATATATACCAAAAGGTAGGGGAGGAAGCAAATGATTGCTGTCTATATTAGCTGATAAAAGGAAGGATTATTTTCTCCTTTTCTTTTGCACAAACTCCAAGTGGTGGGAAAAAATAAGAATTGGTTTTTATATAAAATCAGATGGGTGGGAAATCCAGTTCAAAATGTGACCTACTTAAACTAGTCAGGGAACAAGTAAAAGTGAGTCAGGTCACAGCGTTCCTAAATGTAGCCCTTTCTCAATTTGTTTGATGCAAGCTTGCTGGGACTGTGGTCAGAGATGCAAGACGCTGATGTTTGCTGGAAAGCAGGGCACTTGAAGGGCTTGGCTGACACACCATTTAAAATGTATGTGACAGGACACAGCTTGCTAATAAAACATAAATTTTTTGAATTAAAAAAAATCCCGAAGGTTTAAAAGCCCCAAAGGGGGCTGATTGAAAGAGTGGAACTCAACGAATTCACTGTCACTGAAACAAAGAATGAAGCCTGCTAGTGGTCACCGGGTTTGCAACACCGAAAGCCAGGAACCCTCTCTGTAATAGATTCTCAGGCGCCACTCATCCCAGGGCCCCAGAATAAATATGTGTGGCGCAGACTTGTCTACATGGAGAAGCTGAGTGGGAACTAGGGACCTCTTGTATGAACAACCACTTGGACTTAATGTTTTCGGGGTGTGATCACGTAATGATCATTATTTTTAAGACAGAACAGGAAAATTCTTTGGACTCCATGTCTCACCAAGAAGCAGCACGGCGGAGAAGCGCAAAGGGCAAAGATTCTGGTGACAGAAAGTCCCGGGCTCAGCAGCTAGTCTTCATGTTTCAGCTGTGGGGTTTGAAAACGGTGACTAAACTTGGGTATTCAAGAGCCTCTTTAGAAACCTGTCTCTCCGAGTGGATGGGAGGAGGAAATGGCATAACATGACCAAGGAATCAACGTGGGAGCTGACACCCGCTAGACAAGTCATGAATGTTCCTGTGATCTTTCAGACTGGATCCCCAGCCTGCCTGAGTGGAGGGGTTGATAAGATTAAAAAAAAAAAGTCACAGTTCTCCCACACGTACATTGTGTTTATACATGCATACGTGCCCATGCATGCAAACATACTACTCCCATAACAAAAAGAGTGCCAGGTAGCCTCAATGGAGAGAAGTCGCCGGCTCCTCTCCGGGTGTGGGTGGAAGCTAGTCTTGACTGGTCAGGAAACATCTGCGAGATGTTTTATCTTCCTGCTTCTCTCTTTCTCTCCTTTATCCCACAGCCTTCCAGGAATAGAACATTGTGCATTCAAGCTTCTATTTAAAATTAATTAAAATGTGTGTACAAATTGACGATTCCTGTTTTACTCAATCTAGTAAATGGAAGCTTTAAGACTCCCGCAGAAGAAAAATAAATTACCGCTGCCACTAAAGACTGACAAGTTAACAGGCTGATGACAAAAAAAATGACACACTTTAGATTCACCTGGATGGTGTAAAGCTCATTTTAATGATCAAGCTGGAGTTTCCCCTTCCCAGCGTCTCTGTAAGGGAGGAGATGAATTATCAGTGTTATTTACTTGGGAGGCAGTTACAGGACCAACCACTCATCGCTGTTTGAAGAGAAACAAATCCCATCGCCCTGCCACTTTCAGTGGAGCGAATGCTCAGAGGGAGTGGAAGGGCTGCAGGGGAGGCTTTAATACAATGCAAGAGGCAAAATGGCTACAGGTGGCAAGTCATCAGGGGGCTGGATCTGTTGTGGAGAGGCACTCACAAACAATGCACTTACTTTAAGAAGTGATTTGAAAGCCGGTTTTGAAATGTTTTATTAATAGATTTATTGTGGAGAGAGGGTCTCTCACCCACGGCCCAGGTTAGCCGAAAGCTCGCTATGTAACCCAGGCTTGCCACAGACTTGTAGCCTTCTGACTCAACTTCCCGAGAGCTGGGATTACAGGTGTGAGCCACGCCTAGTGCCTCCACCCACTCGTAGCTATTTCTTTAAAGAAGGAATTTGAGGATACGCTAGACCCTAGCACCCCAGGTACATTGTCAAAACTGCACTGTGTGCTGCATGCCTTCACTCCCAGCAAGTCAGCAACTATGGACTGGTAGCCCAGTACTCTGCACAGACAGACTTGGTGGCAGGGAGCTGCTGCCTTCACCCTTCAAAGCAATCAACTGTAGTGATATTTTGTTTGTGTTTTAACAAATAAAGCTTGCCTGAAGATCAGAGTGCAGAGCTAAGCCACTAGAGGCCAGACAGCGGTGGCACACACCTTTTATTCCAGGACTTGGGAGACTGAGGCAGACAGATCTCTGTGAGTTATAGTTCAAGGCCAGCCTGGTCTACACTAGATTGACCCAGAGAAACAGAGCCAGGTGGTGTTGGCTTACATCATTAATCTCAGTTCTTGGGAGTCACACTTCTTTAAGCTCCACACTAAGGAGGTGGGGAGAGGAAGGGATGCGGCTGGGCAGAGAGAGGAATATAAGGTGGGAGGAGACATGAGCAGTGCAGTCTGAGGTGTCAACTGAAGCAGTTGGTCTGAGGACTCAGTCTGAGTACAGGATGGCCCCTTTGGTCTGAGCATCATTAGGGGTAAAAGGTCTCTCTGGTGGCTGGCTGCTCTGCTTCTCTGATATCTCAGCTTTTACTCTCTAAGATCTGACTCTAGGTTTTTATTAAGACCAATTAGAATTTGTGTTACAATCAACAATCTAACATTTGGGTCATGGAGGCCAAGCAAAGTAGAGGCTCTCAAAACAAAAGCAGTATTCCACTTTCTTTCAAGGAGAAAAAAAACAGTGTTAGGAAAGACGGGTTTCACTTCAACATCCCTGTAAGTGGCATTTCATTTACTGCACAAGCAAGTTGGCTCTTATTGTACCCTATATCAAAAAAATAAACTCTACACAGTGTAAAGAGTTGAAGTATTAGAAAACATTGGAGAGTAATCTTATTTTCTTCAGGATATATGAAAGATATATATTCCGGAAAAGGAAAAATGATTAAGTTTGATGGCACAAAATTTACATCTATTTGACAGTGGATACTGGCCTAAAACTAAACCAGGTCATAAGCAGTATTGGAAAGACAGATCTTAACGTGTTTTACAGAACAAAATTTACTATTTAACTTGTATAAGGAACTTTATAAATCAATACAAAGAGACAGACAAATGGAAAAGTGGGTAAAGTCTGCATTGGAAATAATACAGCTTGCCAATATAAAAGCTATTCAGAATCTTTAACAGTTACATATAATAATAAATACTATTAAGATGTAATTTTAGGCTTCTCAGATTGGAAGAAAAATTAAAAAGCTGTCCACAGCCTGGAAATGCTGCCAGGGCTTAGGAGTCCTGGACTCTGAGGAGGACAATGTGGGGGAGGGGAAGGGAATCCCAGGCAACATTCAGAAAGATCCTGGGTCCACATACACGGCCCCCTGCCCAATCTAGGTGCTCAGCACCTCCGTTTTCCTTGTCTGTTAAAAACGGGCAGGGCAATAATGGGCTTTGCATAAGAGGAGAATGGGGGAAGTTGGGAAGTGAAATTAAGGAGGAAAAAAGGCCCAGACTCTTCAGGCATTCTGTGGGAGGGCAGCAAGCGATGGAACTCTCAAGGAGTGGAACGCAGAGGGTGCCTTCTGCCAGAGAGGGGCAAAGCCCCTGGCTTGGGGTTTGGGGGGGTGGGGGGTGGGGCAGCTCCCGAAGCACCAACCTCCACATTGCCCCATCTGTCAAATGGCACATTTAAGCAAGAAAGCGACTCAGGGAAGAATTACCAGAAGGACAAAACCCTCATCAGGTGTGTCAAATCTCTGACATTCAGGAGCCATGGGAAAGCAGCACACGCTGACTTAAGCACGAAAGTATGGATGCTTTAATTAATCCGGGGTGAATTTAATTGCTTTAGTTAAGTGGAAATCGGGTTAAAAATGATGCAGAGCATGCCGGGGTGTGTTAAAAACATGACATATGAGTTGGATGAATCGATAAATTAAAAGTGCACAGATGTTTTAATTAAACCCAGGGAAGTTAACGAAGATCGCAAGAGACTTTTAAGCCTATGATTAATTCAATTCATTTAAAATACCTGTAGAGATATGGAGACGCCTCCATTTTGAGAGTTAAAAGTTCTCAATCGATAAGTACTTAAGCCGCTTAAAAAAAAAAAACCTAAGGGTGTGTATCTGTGACAACAGCACCAGTTACATAACAGATATTTGGATTCTTTGGCATCTGTACCTGTGCGGTGCTAGGCCATGGTGAAGCTGTTTAGGCTTCTGTTGGGGTTGAAGTGCGGAGATAAATGGGCAACTTCACTGTGCCCCGCCCACCACTAGCATGGGAGTGTCGCGAAGGCACATTGGCATGCTGTGTTCACCTGTGTTCTATAGCTCCCAGGAAGGAGTGTGCGCAGAGCTGGCTCGTGAATCAGACTGAATTCTTGTTGCCCCCCCCCCCGACCGTATGACCAGATTCTTTTAAACTTCTCATTTCACCTTTAAAGGGAGGTGAGACTCCTGGGGTGCTCTATGGTGTTCTCGTGGGAACCGAAAGAAACGAGATAAATAATGCTTGTGGGGCCTGGCTCAGGGTAAGAAATCAATAGATATTATTTTATTATTATTATTATTTTCATTAGGAGAAAATTGCTCTGACTACTTACAGGGTAGAATATCTGTCCCCCATCCCAGCCTACATCCTTTCTAGAGACTGGAGGTTTTCCTGTGTTAAGCCTTTTTGAAACAACAGGGTTTCCCCTAGTCCACGGGCCTCACTGTTAGGCACCCTGGCTTCTAGGACTCTGCAGCTACTTAGCCAAGTGGTTTAGGAAGAGAAAAAAAGAGGTTGGTTGCGGTTTGTTTCAAAAGCAAAGAAATGAGGGTGGGTGTCGGGGGATCCCAGGTTTTGGGTCTTGCTGGACAGTCTCAGCTGAGTTCCACGGTAGCATGATCCAGACTCTTACACAAACTTGAACAAAGTCTTCAGCTTCCCGGAGGGCTGGCCTTTGGCCAGCTGAAGACTTTGGGAACTGAACAGGCTCTGGAGGTCCCAGACTTCCTGAATTAGAAACTGTGACCAGACTCCAGTAGCTACCGCATTGAGATGACTCACCAAGCTATCAAATGTGGGAATCACCAACCAAGTGGCAGAGGGTATTTATGAAGTAACACCTCGACGGGGCAGAGTGGCGAATGCCTGATAGCCCAGCGCTTGGGAGGCTGAGGCAGGAGGATTGCCACAAGTTTGAAACCTGACGGCATAGCAAGTTCTATAGCCTTGGCTATAGAGTGAGGCCCTATCTCACAAAAGCAAAAAATAGACAAAGAAACACCCCTCAGCCTCCAAACATCTCTGTCTCTCTTTTCTGAGACAGTGCGTGCTGTGAAGAGATGTAGCCACATCATTCTCGTGAAGCGCTCTGCGTGCTGCCTGGGATGTAGTTCATGCTTGCTCTGTGGAAGCAGTTATCCCTGTGCTAGTCTGCTGACTGTGGCTTGTTCAGTATGGCTGCTCAATGGCTTGATGCAGAACATGTCCTAGGTGCACCTGCTTCCAGCTCCTCCTCCTAGGCCTAGCTGCCAAGAAATCCATGCCCAGTTGATTCTTTCGCCCAGAAGTGGGAGGGAGGAGAGGAAGGATTGGGTTGTCAAACTTCAAGGGCTGTGGAACATTCGTGGGGCGGGGGGGGGAGGGGGTCAGCAGCCATAATCCAGGCTCATCTGCATTCAAGGGGCGGCAGAGGGAGACAGAAGCAACCCAGGTAGGGTCTGTGGGATCTGAACACATTTCATGAGGGAGTGAGGCCACTGTGCAAGAGGCAGAGTGAGTCTTTGTCAAGGATGCCGTAAAGGGTGTGTTTCTGTTGCGATGGGAGAAACACCCCTTTTTCCCCCCACTATCTGGAAGGAGCTGAGGGTTTGTCCTTTCTCCTTGGTGAGCAGAGGAGATGAAAGCAGGTAAATGGAAAGAGCCAGTCACCCTGTCGGGGCTGCTGACAGTACTCATTGTTAGGGCTTAGAGAGCTGCCACTGCCTGGAATTGGGGTGTCTACTTAACAATACACTCTCCTGTGGCCATTAGGGTCACATCACAGCACAGCAAATCTGCCCTTGTCACATGATCTTACTTTTTCCTTGACATCAGAAGCTTGCCGTGTAGGTTAACTCAGTATTTCTGGAGTGTGTCCTATGTGCTACTGTGCTTTTGCAAACTTCACACGAGCTTATGTTGACATTTTGCATCAAGGCAACCATCCCCATTATGCAGACGACAAACCTGAGGCTCAGTGTGGCTGAATGACCGTCTACAATGGGCACAGTTAACTGGAGGAGCACAGAGGTAAATCCAGTGAATTCCAACTCTGCTGCTTCCTTTTTTTTTTCCACCACTCCATCGTTCTGAGGATGCACATGGGCTGTGAACTAAATGGTATCTCCTGTCTGTAAGCACTTCTTTATTTTGTATTATCCACCCGTAGCCTGTGCATGGTCCTTCCACTCACGCTGTACCTAGGCTTACTGGCTGTCACAGGCATGATTACTCTGACAAATTAACACCATGTTCTCCAGCACTCATATCGGTCATATTTCCAGCAACGTTTTAACTTCGTTAGCCTTGTCCCTTAACTTGAAGTCATCAGACATTTTAGTAGGTACATTCTATGGCTTGGGTACCACACTGGGGACAAGGACAAAGACAGCGGCTACTGCTTTTGATCAGCAAGAGAAAGAGAGCTATCTTTCCAGCGGAACAGTGTGGCAGAGCATGAGAGAGCCCTGGCCCCAATCCTTGCCTTTCCTGCCTCTGACTGACAGCAAGGTTGTTTGTGGGAGTGTTTCTGGAGGGTAGTGATCTGTGACCTTGAGTTCCACAAAAGACTAGTAAAGTCTTGGGATTCTTCCAGTCAGATAGCTATGAGCAAAGAGGAATGAGCAATCCCTGTACTTTGATGGGCTAAATTCTTGAATCTGTGATATGTGGGCCTTAGTGAGTTATATGGAGCAAGAGCAAGCAGTGTGGGTCATGGTTGAACACCATTCTACTTGTTCTCCCATAGCAGAATGTGGTATCGGGGACCAGCTTTGACCAAAATACCACTTACCAGGGTAGCGGCATGGGGATTAGAAGAGTTAGTAATGGGCATGAAGACGAGTAAAAATAATAAAACAGAAAACAAAAGATAGTACTGGGAGGGAGTTCCAGTGAATACTAAAATCCACTCATGTTTAATTTTCCCATCCATTTTATTCCCCAACACAATAGTGGGAAGAAGACAAAAGACTGCTTTACCATGATACAAAGGACAACTAGAACAGTTATTTGCTTCAATACTTGAGACATCAAGTCATTAGCGTTCTGTTGTTTAGGCAGTGAACCAAGCATCCTAGACCAAGCATCCCCAAAGGCAGCCACTCCCCAGGTCAAACAAACCTCCTATTTCAAAAGGAGCAGCAGAAGTATGCTTGAATTTCCTGACCATTAGTCAGAGTGGAGTGGATCTACCTGTATGGGCCATCTTAATGTCCAAAGAACCAAGTAACCACACCCTAGGTCAGGATGTGTAGCCACAGTTGTCAACAACTTTGAACAAGCTCAAACTCTCTGCCCTTTAGACAAGGAGGAAACAGGCTTACATTTTTGGGCCTCCACAATGTGGACCCTAAGCACCTGCAGGGCCCTAGGAGCCTTGGTAAGAGGCGCATCCTAAGCCACATCTAATCCCATGATTCAACTGCCAGGCACTGGGGAGGGATCTGGGAACTGGCATTCATGGTAATCTCCCTGGTAACTACACAAAGTTGAGCAGGTCACTGGGAGCCACTGAGGGTATTCAAGGAGAGTAGCTACAGCTGGGAAGAGGTTTGAGAGCACTCCAGAGATGCTGAGGAGGAGAGGCTGGTGGCCGCTACACAGGGAAGGGGACCTGAGGACAGCGTGGAGGCCTGGAATGGAAGAGCTGGCAAAGGGCGAAACAGTGGTGAAGAAACCCACCTGGCTGCTCAGCAAACGTGGCTGGAGCACCAGGGTTGGCTTCAAATGGCCTTGGTGTCAAACTGTGGCTCTGCCGTTTCTTTTTAATAAACCCTTAACCACGTGCTTATTTTCTTTACACCCTCCAGATTTAAGAGCAGAATCCTAATACAGACTAATAACACACACTGTGCAAAACCCTGTTTTGTTATCCCTTATCTCTCTGAAGCCCGTCTCATGGCTGGTCTACCATGAGGGGTTTAGGCCCAGCTGTTGGTTTGAATCTCAGCAGTACTACTTCCAATCTGGGTAATGACAGCAAGTTATTCAACCTCTTGGGTTCCTCATTTTCTTCATCTCTGAGGTGACTGTCACCTACAGAGTATCGTTGGTGATGTGACAATTATGCAGCTTCTCAGAGTTGGTCTGCACACAATAAGAACTCAATAAATGTCAGTGATGATAATGATCATGGTGGCAGCTTGATGCAAGGGCTAGAGTGTGGCCAAGAGGGACTGGGTAGTGGGGGTACATTCGCCTGTTCAGAGACAAATAGCAGGGTCCTTACTCCCTCCTCTCAAGGCTCCACAGAACTAGATAGGAGCTGAGCCTCACCCCTAGAGGAAAAAACCCACAAACTTTATGTTCCCAAGTTTGTGGTATTTCTGGGGCTCTGTTGACAGTTGTTTGGCAGCAGGAGTTGCCGTTTCTAATAGTTACTAAATTCGAGTTCCCTAACAGCTGTGGCTCCTGGTTGTTATGGCTCTCCTGTGTTTGGAGCCTCCAATTCAGCCTGAATAAGTCCTCAGAGGTGCCGGAGTTTAAGCTGAGAATTTGAATCTCAGCTCACTTCCGAAAAGCAGGGAGACTTTGTCTGTACATGAGTCTAGGAAAAGTGAAGCCAATGCAAGGCCTTGAAATAAAAGTAAACAAGAAGAAAAGGAATAATAATCCAGAGCCTCCAGCCCCCAGCAAACAGGTTTGCAACACTGAGGGAATCGCGCAAGACAGGAAAGCGATGACAGGAAGGCTGGGGGGTGACCCGTGCCTCGGATGAGAAGTGGGATTATAGCTGGGCTAGAGAATCAACCCAGGGGAAAAGGTACAAACCATTGGGAAATAGATGGCATTTCCCTCAGACTCTGCATCTGAGCAGATTCCCTCATCTGCATCACAGTGAACATGATTCTTCACCATAGTTGCCTCGCTGGAGTTTCTTTGTGACTTTTCTCTTTCTCTTTTTACTAACTGACTACTTTTTATAAACACCACTATACTGTATACTTTTCAATTTCTTTTTAAAACACCAGGTATGGTGGTGCATGCCTGTAACCTTAGCAATTTGGGGTGGAGACAAGAGGATTCGAAATATTGGGCTAGCCTCAACTGAAAAGTGAGTTCAAGGTCATCTTGAACTATGTGAGACTTCATCTTACAAAACAATAAAGAATAAATTGTCTTTTAGTGGAAAAAAAAGAATAGACTTTAGAAATTTTAATTCTTCTTGAAGGCACAACACTCCCACAAACAGGCTGTGGGAACCTAGCCCAGGCTACCAAATGCATCTGTGGGTTCAAGCTGGTCTCTGTCGGCCCTTCCCTTGATGGCGATGGCGGGGCCTGGTGACACTCACGCATCAGTGAAATTCCCTCACACCTGCTATGGCACTCTACCCCAGTAAGTGCCTTTGACCACGGGTTCAAGTTCTGCTTCCCACCTGTTTGATCTGTCTTACTCTAGGGGCCACCTTCCACGTAGCCTCTGTGTGGTGTGGTCTGCCCTGTCTCCATCTTTAGGGTCTGCTGTTATGATAAACCTTTAAATTCATCTTCTTCTTTCGGTGTGATTTCCAAGACTGTTGTAGGATCCTGAGAGTTCCCCCGCCAACTGCTTACAACATACCACTTCTGTGCTTCATAAACTCCCTGATCTCCTCCTTAGTAACATCTGGGCGTTCACAGTTTCCCATCACAATGTGGGAAAATGAGCCGCTTATTTCCTATGTACTTCTGAAAGCAGGGCCCAGAGCTGCTCTGCACACCTTGTGTTTCTGGCTCTTCATGCAGCAGTCTTCTAGTAGGCGTGTAATAGGCATTTGCACGGCTAAGTTCCCTCGAGTGACTAGGAGTGTCACGTTAGAAGCATCCAGTGTTCCTACTGAGGGTCAGGTCCATTTTGACCTCAGTGCCCCTGGGAGCCCCAGGACAGTAGGGGGTACAGAATGAGTGCTCTGTAAATGTGTGCTGATGGTCCCCACGCTCTGTGAAAGGATGACTTCAGATGCCTGATGCAGACTGGCAGGTTTATAAGAAGACAAGGAACGGCTGCCTGCACCGCACATCGGAGGGCATGGAGTGCACAGTGTGAGGTCAAGAGAGTAAATCTGTATTTCTGTCACTTGGACACACACCCGGTCGCTTAGATGAGATGGGAATTGTGCCTGCTAACGTGGCACATTCTCCCCCTGGCAGGAGGGCTGGAGTTTGCTGGCTGCCTATGCTAGCAGACTGGCAGAACCCAAGGCACTTGGGGTACAGCTGTCAGAGCAAGAACAAAGGTGCCGTGCATTCCTGATGAGGAGGGGGGGACCTTGTGCTCATGTTACCTGCAGTGGTTTAATCCAGACAGAAGGGAAGTGGTGGTGGGCTCCAGCCAGGAGATGGGTCAGGCTGCTGTGGGGAGCAGGAGGCTGAGAGCCAGCTGCTCTTGCTAGTCCTGTGACTTTCCTCTATCAGCCTCAGGTTACTCCCTGCTAACACCAGTTTATTGGGCTCAAAAGTTGTTTGTGACTGGGACTTCTCCTGGCCACTGACAGACCGTACAACACCAATGGAGTTGGGCCTTTAAGCTGGTTTGCCCATGCAAAATGTCGAGAGAAAGGCAAACATGTGCACATTCATACAACCATATTTTATATTTCTTCATATTTGCATAGGAGCTTCATTTGTCACTTATGTAATTCACTGAAGGGTAAATGGAATCTAAAATGCGTAACTTCAATCTAATCATAAAATGTAGCAGATAAACCCAAACTGAGAGATGTATACAAATTGCTTAAGCAATGCTGCTCAAAAGGGTCAAGGCCATGAAATACAGGAAGAGTTAAAGAACCATCATGGGTTAGATGGATCAGATGGACCAAGGGGTCATGATAACGAAACAAAGCATTGGATCATGAACCAGATGTGAAAGGCAAAAGTGGAAAGAAAAGTCTATAAGTCAGTTCAAATTACTGCATGGGTGTTAAGTTTCTGGCTTTGAAGTTTAAATTTAAAATGTTGACCTTATAGAGGCTTGCGGGGGGTGGGGTGGGGTGGGGTGGGGGGGAGACTGTGTTTAGAAATTCTCCTATTTTGGTAACTTGTCTTTATATTTTAAGTTACTTGAAAAATTTTAAATTATATTTACTGTTTGTGTGTGTGTTTGTGTGTATGTATGTATGTATATATGTGTTTGTGTGCGTATGCGTGTGTGCATATGCACATGTATGGAGGGCTGAAGATGACTTTCAGGTCTCAGTTCTCTCATTCTACCATGTTGGTCCCCGGAACTGAACTCAGGCTGTCCGTTTTGTTGGCAAATACCCACTGAGCCTTCTTTACCATATTTAATGCCAAAAGCTCTAAAAATAAATCGGTGTGGGGAAGATTGGTAAAACTCTGACTCATGTCAATCTGACTCATGTCATGTTGCGGCTCTGTGGACAGATGAGATAGTATGCATTCAATGGTTTGCACAGTGCCCAGCACATACTTAGTATTTGAGAGTAGTGAACGTGCAGGCTTTGGCATCAGGTCAGCACCAGAGCTGGGGTTAGAGTTCCCCTGCTGGAAGCTGTCCAGGCAGCTGGAGCCTGTTTGTGAATCCCTTGTCATGCAGGTACACTCAGGGCGTTCTCTGATTCTCAGAAGCCAGCGCCTATGGGACAAGGTACTTAAGCTTGGATTTCCCTGAGAAGCCAGGGTTTGGATGGATTCTTGGCTTTTTTTTGTTTGTTTCTTTTGTTTGTTTGTTTTGCCGTACTGGGGATCGAACGCAGAGCCTAATGCATTGCATTAATGCATTTGAGACAGCCCTCACTACTGGATTCTTTTTTTCTCCCTTTGGTTTTTCAAGACAGGGTTTCTCTGTGTAGCTTTGGAGCTTGTCCTGGAACTTGCTCTGTAGACCAGGCTGATCTTGAACACCCAGAGATCCACCTGCCTCTGCCTCCTGAGTACTGGGATTAAAGATATGCATCACCACCTCCCAGCTTACTACTACTGGACACTTGGTGAGTCATGTAAAAGGTTAGAAGATGACTTGGCTTAAATATTCACAAAAGACGAATGTGGCAAAGAAGACAAATCTCTGGTTATATTTATTTATTTATTTATTTTTTTTGAGACAGGTTTTCTCTGTATAATAGCCCTAGCTGTCCTGGAACTCACTCTGTAGACCAGGCTGGCCTTGAACTCAGAGATCTGCCTCTGTTTCCCAGTACTGGGATTAAAGGCATGTGCCATCACTGCCTGGCAACTCTCTGGTTACTTTTAAAGGAGCGTTCACATTTTATATTCATGGAAACCGATTCTAGTCTTTTTTTTCAATTTTGCTTTGGTGTTGCACTTTTTAAAAGAAACATATCTGCGTATGCGTAACGGATTGATTTAAAAAATAAGTCAGTAAAAGTACTGATGGCAAAGTTTGGGAAGGTCAAAGTTTGGGAAGTAAGAGCTTAGAACCGGAAGGAAGCACACGTGGATCATAACAAAGCAACTTGACCTGTGGCCACTTCAGCAGCATGAAGGAGGAAGCGCTGTTAGGGCAGAGAGGCAGGCAGTTGCTTCCCATACTCTTAAACCAACTTTGCCTACAATAAATGAGGGATACAGTGGAAAGCAATTTCATTCTTTAAGCGCCTCAATTTTACCCATCATATGCATCAACAGTTAAATTAAAATATGCGTACGAGTTCAGAGCCTGATTTCAGGAGCGGCGATTGAGTGGGAAGGAATAACTCCTCTTAACAGCCACTCAATATTTGTTTCGCAAGGATCAATTATATTCTATGGCTAATGCACGCTTGGAGGGTGCACCCAGCCACAGCACAGGAGGCGGATGCAAAACACACACCGAGAGTCCTTTTAAGCAGCTAAATGTACACTCCATTATGGATCCATAATGCAGAATGGACACGCGTCTGCAAATGGATTCAGAGTGGAGAGTTCTTAAATGGTCGGGTACTTGGGTCTGAAAGGCCAGTGACTGGATGTGCAGTCAGAGCACACATGGTTTTTAGGATTAATAATACATCGATGCGTGTCAGTGTTAATACACATTTACAGCTCACAGCCCCGCGCGGCTGAGTGTTCAGCCCATTTGCAGCCACATATAAAAGGGCGACTCAGTCCTTCCTCTCATTAATGCCTTCACTCTCAGGAAAATTAGATTACACAAGAAAAGCCATTCAGACGATATTGAGGCTTGCCTTCCTTTAAGCCGTCCCTAGGAAAAGCACTCGACATGGCAATGCAGGGTCAACCTCTACCCCACTTGGACCCCTTGGAGCCAGCACTGGAAGGAGCTGATAGTCTGTTGTTCTCCTTGTGAGTATGACCCTGTGTCCCGGGGCGTGAGTGTGCTCTGCTGAACACAGCTAAGGAAACTGTTCACAGACTTCATTTTTCCTGTCTTTCCACATCTGATAAGTTGACCAAACCTGTATGTTATGGGACAGACAAAATGTCTTAGGAAGGAATATCACACACATGGCCACCAATGCCAGGGATTCTGGGATATAAAAGTCTCATTCGCTTAACACTGAGTACTCACTTGTCAGGATGCAAATCTCAAATCTTTAAGTTATGGAGAATATCTAGATATTATTTTTCCAGAGCAAGAGGTTTGAGGATCGGACAAAACAATGCTATTATTTATGTTGTAGCAGTTTTAGTGATTTTTAATATCAAGGCAGAAATCTTTAGTGAAATGCAAATAAAGGTGCTGGGAAGATGAGTTGATTATATAAATAAATTAAAATATAAATAAGCCACAAAACCAACCCCTTTGGCAACTTACAATGGGCTCTACTGAGACACACATTCCGAGTAGTACTTAGTACCGCGCTAGTACTCACTACTGTGCACTTATTGCTACTCTGCTTTGTGGCTCTGTGCGTTGGACTTCTGACGTCATGCTCCCTTTTCTACCTCAGGAAATCAAAATTCAGAAATGCTGACTGACTCACACGAGGTCACCAAGAGGCAGAGATGTGTACGGGCAAAGTTGAGGCTGGAAAACTCAAGCTGAGCGAGGTCTTCTTCATGTCCCCTTGCTGTTTTCCACGCTTCCCTATTTGCGGGTGGGTACTCTGTGTTACATGCTAATGAAACAGAAAAGGACACTGCAACACTTGTGAATGTATTTGTGATGTTCTGGATATGTGTGTGTGTGTTTGTGCCCTAACTACACTTAACCCTGAGAGCCAATTCAAGGTCACACTGAAGGTCTCTTCCAAGCCAGGTGTGCAGCCTCTAAATTCCTTGTTCTTTAGAGAGTCATTTTCTTTCTTAAATTACCTTTCCCCCAAGAATCCCAAGGCCCCAGCCATTCTTTGCAAAGCAGTCTAGATAAATTAATAATACAATTTAAAACCAATTCCACAAAGATAAATAGCACTTCCTAGATTAGGAGTGTAGCTGGCCAGAATGAATGAAATTCACTAACCCTGAGATGCTTAATCTCCCATTACATAGAAGCTAATGATTATAAGAAAGGAGTGATGGTAATTCACTTCTGCTTTTACAGGAAATCCAACCATCTCATTTTTAGCAAATCTTTCTTCTCAGCACACCTCAGTGCCAAGGCTGGCTGCCTTACTCCTATAGGCACACTGGCCGCTGGTCATATATCAAAAACGGCTCCTTGACAAAGGGGGAGCCTTGGAGCATGCATGGGTTTGCAAAGTTCATGCACAGAGGACTTAATGGGAAGGCGATGGGGGGCTCCTCCCACCCCACTTCAGGGGCGTGGTGACACGTACCTTTAGCACAGTCGGCGCCTAGGAACCCTGGGAAGCAGTGACACAGTCCGGACACGCATTCGCCATTCCCATGACAGTTACGTGGACAGTCCTGCACCGAATCTGAAAGAGAGAGATGGAATGATGACCTTCTTCTCCGCTGCGCTTGTGTGGTCGTTTAATAACCTGCCATTTGTAACAACCCAAAAGGGGGTGGTGAGGACCAAGCACCGGTAAGCGAAGTAAGGGAACAGGGAAAGTGGTGTCAAGGTCAACACAAGCAAAGCGTGGAAGTAGCCAGCACTGTGCCCATGCTAACCCATGCTGGACTGCAGGGACAGGCACAGTTTTTATTCTTTTTATTTTAGTAAGATTTATTTATATTTTATGTGTACCAGTGTTTGGTCTATTTGTATGTACACATGTAGTACCCATGAAGGCCGGTAGAGGGTGTTAGATTCTCTGGAACTGGAGTTACAGGCAGTTGTGAGCCACCATGTGGGTGCTGGGAACTCAACCTAGGTCCTCTGCAGGAGCAAGAAGTGCTCTTAACTACTGAGCCATCTTTCTAGGCCCCCTTTTGTTGTTATTGTTGTTGTTGTTGTTTTTTTAGAAGAAACTGTCTATTTGGATTATGGGATCCAGGATTCTACCCTCAGGTATAGAGCATCAGGCAGGTGCTCCTCATCTCAGATTTGGAATACAGAAACGCTCTCTGCCTCTGGGAATTATAAGAAAAGGACAAGCAGAGTTATGTGCGGCATGCAATGTGTGTCTGGTGCTGGATAACATACGCGGCAGCATGGGCCAGCACCCCCGCTGCCTTCTCAGGCTGTGTGAGCACTTCATGATGTATGTGCCAGGATAAAAGGAATCAGCTCTTGAGTGTATCCCTATCTTAACTGATGTGTGGCTATACTTAAGTCTTATATTCTGCTATGCATGTTTCAGGGCTCTGCAAGAAGCAGGTATTGGGTTCTACACAGTCTTTTTTTTTTTTTTTTTTTTTATAAAAACCTTTCAGGTGTATGGGTGTTTTGCCTGCATGTGTGTTTGTGTGCCACGTGTGTGCAGTGCCTTTGGAGTCCAGAAGAAGGTGTCAGATCCCCTGAGACTCGAGTTGTAGATGTTTGGGAGCTGCCGTGTCGGTTCTGGGAATTGAACCTGGTCCCCTAGAAGAACAACCGGGTCTCTTGACCTCTGAGCCATCTCTCCAGTCCCCCTCCCCAACAATAGTCATTTAAACTTAATTTTTTTGTTCACAGAAAATATTCTGTGAATACTGTTTAGTCTGCTTGATCTACCCTGCACTAGAATCTTATTACTGGTTCGCCTTATCCCTACTCTCATTTCATCTTTCAGGGGATTAGTATGGAACTTTTTCATGTCGATTCAGATGGACATGTTCTTTCAAAGTGATCATTTTTGTTCTAAATTCAAACAAGACACATTCAAGCTTTCAGATTCCAAACGACTAAGATGATAAAAAAAATATGAGCCAGTAGGTCCAACACATGACGTGACCTCACCTGAGGAAAGGAAGGTGCCATGAAGGAGTCACGTGAGAGGTATCAGGATGTGTTCTTCACACACTCCTTCCCTGCACTGAGCGCTCAAATGGTGCATTCCAGTCATCTTTCTCTAGTACTCACTTCTATTCCTCTGGAATCAAGCTGTTCTTGGTTTTTGGAACTTTGAGGAGTGGTTTTGCTTTCTTTTTCTTTTTCTTCTTCTCCTTCCCCCCAAATACATAAAAGACTATAAAGTCCACCCAGCTAGCTTTCTTGATGTCTAGAAGTTCATAGCCCAGCTACATCTCCTTTGGGTGAGTTCTTTAAGGGGCTGAGAAGCATGTACAGTACCTGTGGGTTTTGCGAGCTCATCTTTTATTCAAAGTCCATAGATACTGAAGTTAGAAATCTCATGCAGGTTTGGAGGACTGGTGTGCCTGGGCCTGATCCTGTTTCTACATGTCTTGGGAGCTGAAGCCGATACTTTTGGGGTATTCTGGAATATTCCAGAGCATCTATCCAACACCATCTATGTATGGCCTGAGCAGACAAAGGAAATATCTCTGCAGAGTAAAAGGCAGGATCACCAGGTTTAATAGCGAATGCCCCTCTCTGGATTGAAAGATAAGCATGTTTACGACCCATGTTGGACCCAGCCTCAGTAAGCTCAGGGCTTCTCTCCTGCGAGGCAACCCTGTACATGTAGGATCACCAGGTCCACTCCTTGATACCCCATGGGCATCAGACTTGAAATCGGCATTGCTCTGATAGAGAAATCCATTGTGTGTGACCCTGCCTGGAGTCCTGTGTACACATGTGAAGTACATCCTGAGCATGTGTGTGCATGTGGCGGCTGGATGGCCGTGTTCAGTGTCTTTCCCTATTGCTTTCCACCTCCTATTTTTCCCTCACTGAATTGTGAGCTTGCTGATCTTGCTAGCCTGGCTAGTCAGCAATCCACAGGGATCCTCCTGACTCCGTTCTCTCCGCACAGACACTACAGGCACGCACTGCCGTACTTGGAGTTCTATGTGGATGTTAGGGTTGGGCTCATAGTCTCATGCTTGCATATCAAGTGCTTTACCGGCTTAGACATCTCCTCAACCCATCCTGCAGCCTAATGTCTCTGATGACACCTAGGAAGCAGTGGCAGGCTAATGTGTTAGCTTGTACTTAGGGTAAGATCTCAGACCCATCATAGTTTCAACATAGGGTGTGGGGTATTAACTGAGCAGCTATTATACACCAGGAACTGCAGGGGCTTGTGGAATGATACAGGCTCTCCCCTCACTACTTTCCACTGTCACAGAGAATACAAGAAATCCCGCCCCCCACAAAGAAATGAACAAAAATTACAGTAAGCTCTTTGCAGAGAGTGGGCTACTCAGGGGTAAGAGAGGGAAGCCCCTTAGAAGGGGTGGGTAGGGTGGGCCGCCCTATTTCACCTGGCACCGAGGAAGGATGAACTGTAACGAGCTGATGAGAACCGGTGGGTGAGAATTCCAGGTAGGTGGGCAGCTTAGGCAAAGGCTCTGTGGTGAATTGAATCTAGAGTGACTGGAGATGGGGAGCCAAGAGCAGAGCGACGTGAGTTTGGAGAGAGCTAGGCAGGGGGTGGGTGGAGATTATCTAGGGCCCCACAGTTCACCAGACAAGTTGGATTTTATTCTGGGGCTCCTGGAAACACGTGCATTCTAAGCAGAGGATTGGCACTGGGGACCTTGCAGTTTTGGAAGTTGTTCCTACCATGAGGTAGTGACTGCTTCTCACTGACCATAGCAACCTGGGTGTTTGCGTAGAACAATTATAAGACTATTATCTTTGAATCAACATGGTTGAAGTTTTTGTGTGGAAGAAACAGTGGAGATGAAGGCATGCTTAGGAATTCAAAGATGTATTATTATTATTATTGTTGTTGTTTGTGGCAGTGCAGAGATTTGAAACCAGGGCCTTGCGCAGGCCAGGCGAGTACTCCACCACCGAGCTCTTCCCGGCTTCAGGAATTGGGGTTATATACAGTGGAGGCTCACACTGTGCTTCTAGGACACGCCTCTGTGGTTTCCAGGAGGATGCTCTTTCCTGCAAGGCAGGCTGCTTCTCTGGAGGAGACGGCAGAGTCCTGAGTCATGGGTGAGTGTAGTGAGATCGCCCCACACCCATCTAACGCTTTCCTTCTGTTTTCCATCATGGGGGTTTTCCTGCTCCTGGCTGCTCTTGATGGAGAATGTCCTGATGATAGGTGTGTGGGAAAGAACTTCCGCACCAAAGAAAACACTGTTCTTTTCCCACATTTCAGGCCAATTGCTATCATTGCTCTATCAAGATGTCTGCCCAACTATTAGGCTGATTATCTTTGACTCTGTCTCTGAGCTACAGCATAGATGAGAGGAACCCTCTGGGGAGAATTGCTATTTCCAGCTTTGACAGACAGGGAGGGTAATGACTAGGGGTGGGAGTAGTCTCCACGCTACCTTTCTGTGTCCATACAGGGTGAGGAAATGGGGCGAGACGCCATTGCAAGGTAACCAGGTCCCCAGAAAGCCGGTGGTTTCAGGGGAAGGCGATGCGTTTGGCTAGATCCCAAAGAAATTCAGGATTAAGAGCACAGCCGTGTGAAGTCTGTGCTCTGACTTCAACTCACCAGTGAGTCCTTTTACATTCTTAGCCTTGGAATCCTCCATTTCCAAATGACAGAGGGACAGTGGCTTCCCCCACCACTATGGCTACTCTGTGGGTTGGGTGAGCTGAAGAACGCCAATGGCACACGGCGAGGGTGAACAACGTGGTCTGGCACCCTGTGCCACCGCTGTGGTGACCGCCTTTCCATGCCTTCCCACCAAGCCAGCCGCCGTGTGTGCTCTGTCGTGTACATTCAGAATTTAAATACCAGGAGGCGAAAAGGAAGTCATGGCTCATCATGGTCTTCTCATTCTAGTCCCAGGTCTGTTTCTCGTTCCTTGCTTTTGTAAGTTAGTCTCTGCTGTTTTACTTTGCTCCCCTGTTGGGACCTAACATCACCCTAGAGATTTCCCATCTGCTGGGAGCTTCCTCTATGACTTCCAGTAGACTAAGTTATGACATGGCTTTGGAGCATAGGTTGGCAAACTTTTGCCGTGAAGGGACAGATAGTAACTATTTAGGCTCTGTGGGCCATATGGTCCCTGTTGCAACACTCAGCTCTGCTGTAACAGTGGGAAAGCTGCCACACACAACATGCAAACAGATGAATGTGGCCGTGTGCCAATAAAACTTTATTTATAAAAACAGGCAGTGGGCCAGATTCGGCCCCTGGGCTCCAGCGTGCCAACTTCTACTCTTGAACATTTGGCTAGCCTTGGGAGGGCCCATTTTTCCTTGGAAAAAGAATAAGGATCAACCTTAGACCTATGGTCACTACCCAAAATACGTGATTTTATACAATTCTAATGCGGTTACTGAGAAAGAACTGTAGTCTGACATTCAGGATGGATTACATAGATCCTTCAAGAACAGGAAATTCCTTGAGAAAGCCATGTGGGGGCCCCAGGAGAAGTCCTACGATGTAGTAAGTAGATTAACAATGTTTCAAGGTGCTTTCCTAAAGTCACAGGCTCCAATTTGTGACTGCTGGACGCAGGCCAGGTTCATTCATGGTGATCTTCACATTAGCCTTTGGGATAGGATCATCTCATCTTCCTAGTCAGGAGGTTGAGGCCCAAAGCAACTCACCCAGCCACAACGTGGGAAAGAAAATCTGGGACTTAGTCCTGCTCTCTGAGGTCCTTTTCTCACGAATGCCCTAACTCCAGATCCCTCTAGCGAATCTTAAATCCACAGTGAATGGCAGCTGGGGTGACATGGTGCTGTGGGAAGATGATGGCCAAGGTTCAGGAGGGAAGGCCATTCCCATATCTTGGGACCCGGAGGCCCCAGTTAGCGCCACATAACTCAATTTAGTCCTCAGTGGAACGGCACAGTCTCCTGCTGACTCACGGAGCTTCTGTATGGATCAGTTATCAGCAGAAGATGAAAACTCATAACCTCAATGACGGTCACTGCAGTTCCTTCCAATGTTAAAATTTGAGGGTTTTCTAGAAAAACGTGATCCTTTACAAGGAATCACCCGTTGGGGGGTTAATAAGCACACGGCAGAGGCAATTTTGAATAAAACCTTAGCTTTTGTCTTTATGCCTAGTGAAAAGCAGGCCTAAAACATGTCCAAAATGATCGGCATTGAATTAAAGCATTTTGAGGCCTTCCTGCTTGTGAATAAATATATGACTTTTAAAAACATCTGTATCCTTTTCCCTGCTGTCTTTCTAAGTTAAAAGAAAAAAAGTCTTTTTTTATTTTTGACATATTCTCAATTTTTAAGAGGTTAAAGCTGATATGAATGGCCAGTGTTTCTTGGCTCTGCTACAGGCCTAGAAATAAAAAAGCGTTCTTTATTCCTAAGAGGAGCGTGGGAGGTGACAACCGGAATTGCCTCTGTTTTATGAGTAGGAAAGGCAGGTGTTTACAAGCCCAGCTATGTGCTCAATGTGGTGATTTGAATGAAACATCCCCACAGTCCAGACATCTGAATATGTGGTCCCTAGTCCGTGGCTATAAGGGGAGGCTGAGGAGGTGTGGTCTTGCTGAGGAAGTATGTCACTGGAGGTGGGCTTTGAGGTTTTCCAAGACTTGCACCATTTGGCGTACACCCTGCTTCCTGTTTGCTGTTGGAGATGCTAGCCCTCAGTCTTGGCTTACAACCCCAGTTGCCACGCTTGCCTGCGGCCACACATCCCTGCTGTGACAGTGAAGGACTGTTATCATTTTGGAACCACAAGCTCCAAATCAACCCTTTCTTCCTGTAAGTTGCCTTCATCATGGTGTTTGTTCACAGCAATAGAAAAGCAGCTAATACCCTCGGGTCGGCCACATGGTACTTGGCCCCAGCTGTCTGATTCAGACATCCTCAGGCCTGGTAGTGACTCCTGCTGGTTCCCATGGAATTCATGTGCAGTCAGAGCCAAGTGCAGAGACTATGCAGCCTGACTTCACATACAGTAGACAATGTCAGGGCTGCTGCATCTCCCAGAGAGCCCCCATCATTTCCATCCCACCCTTTATAGAGCTTCCTCTCAGGGACCCCAGACTTACCTAAGACGACTGTATTGAAGGAAACCATCTCCTTGTCCTTGCCGTCATTGTAGAAGGCTAGGTGCCACAGGCCCACATCCAAGTACTGCACAAACACGGCCTCGTTTTGCACCAGGGTCTGGATGCTACGGCGTTCCCTGGGCGACTCCACCACACTCCATTTCTCCTTTCCATCCAGCCGTTCCATGAAGTCATACTGGGGAGCAGAGAGAGGACAAGGTGTAAAGCCAATTTTCGACCTGTGCCCTTAGTCAGCACTGCCCTCCTGCCCATCAGCTAATCAAAAAGTAATTTTTAACTATGCTTTTATAAAGTAAAATTAGCTATATAAGTTGTGAGACGGTGTCAGCTATAATTTATTATTCCTATAATGATAATTATTAATTTATTTTCCATGGTACTGGGGTTTGAACTTACAGGAAGAAAGGGTTGATTTGGAGCTTGTGGTTCCAAAATGATAACAGGGCCTTTCAGATGCTAGACAAGGGCTCTGCTACTGAGCTGTAACTCCATCCTTGTTTTTTTTTTTTTTATTTTGAGCTGGATTCTGGATAGCTTTCTTAGGTTGTCTTTGAACTTGTGATCCTTTTGCATCAGCCTCTCAAGTAGCTAGATTTATAGGGGCTTGCCAATACTCCAGACTTAATTTTTATTTCTATTTTGCAATGCTGGGAACTAAACCTAAGTTCACATATATGCTAGACAAGTGTTCTTCCACTGAGCTGTATTTTTACTCTGTATTATTATTAATTCTATTTCTATTGGTCACAAGCACACATTGGTAGTTCTGCAATAAAAAATACAATACTTAAATTGTGAGAATTCCCTCTTTACTCTTTCTCTCTGTTTTGTTGGGTATGGAATGCAGGGCCTTTCCCATGCTAGACTTTACAGGCAGAGCTGTGCTCCAGCCTGTGTCCATGCTTTACAGGGTTAGGGAATTAAAGTTCAGAAAATCCAAGCATTTTGTTTAAAGTCACATACTTCCTCAGCAGCAAAGCAAAAATTGGGACAAAGAAAGTTCTGTTCACCTATGACACTTCTGCCTTAATAGTGCCTGGTCTGAAAGAAATCAACATTTAAATGTTGAAGCCCATTTCTGTGGAAACCAGGTTGTAAGTTGCTAGAGATGAGCCCAGGACAAATCCAACAGCTAAGGTTTCTGGGGATGAGGGAACGAAGACTCCAGCGTTAGCCAAGATGGACGTGTTTTAAGTACCAGGTGAAATCTTAGGGCAGGGGAGAGGGAGCCACTGAAAACTCTTGGGCAGTGACGGATGGGATAAGAGGATGTTCAGAGGAATTAGTTTTTGGAGGTGGGATATGAACTGGTCTATAGGGAATGAAAAGTAAGTAGGAAAACTGGTTCAGGAAGTGGAGATTGCAGACAGTCGGGCGTGAGGCAAAAAGAGTTTGATGAGGACAGTAAGTGAGGGGCAGGCACTCGAGGGACATTCTAAGGGAGAGAAGCCACGAGTTGCCCAGGGGCTGGACAGGGAAGATGCAGGGAAGGCAAAGAGGACACCGATGTTTCTTCCTGTTGACAAGAAAATCAATAAACCCCAGTAGAAATGGATGAATCTCACAAACTCACAGTCACCACACAGAACAGTTCCTTGCACTCTGACTCCCAGAGAAGACCCCAAGTGCGGAGCTTCGGCAGATTAAAAACCTCTGCAGGATCAAGCGCTGTCTACCTTCCCCTCCATGGAAAAGTCCCACACATTGCAGACATCAGCCATAACCCCCTCCTGACTTCAGAGCCCAAAGCTCCAGGAATTGCCTGACTTGATAGCTCCCTCATCAGAATTGCCCATTTTCCAAAGCAAAAGCCTTAGTAATCTTAAGCACAAAGGCTCTGCCATTAGACAAACCCACGTTTGAATTCTGACTCCACAGTTGCTATTGTTTGACACGGAGTCTATTTTTATTCTCGGGGATGGTGGCACCTCAAGTTCAGGACTACGGTACTGGGATGACACAAGGTAATGCTTAGGGCAGTGCCAGGGAGATAAGAAATTAAAAAGTACTTAGTGACTGAGGCCCACCTACGCACAGATCGGAAGGACCCCAGGGAGGCGGCACACGGCTCTAGTCGTTCACGTGGGGAGCGAGATGGCCATTTCTGGGAAGACGAAATGGCTCACATCTCAGTAAATAAGTGTTTGTGTGGAGCTTCCCACTGCCCAGCATCGTCCTTATGGGCTGAAATAAATGGTTTGGAGGGATATGACAAACAGATGCTGCTTCCAGAGACCTTTGTAACCGAAGCATTTGTTCCCTAGCAACCTCGTAAATGTCCGACCGTGAACACTGGTGTCTACTGGCGGCTGTGAGCTGGAGCAATGGCTGTACCTTCCTTGGTCATGAGAGGAGAAGAATAGACTTCACCTGGGGTCCAAGTTATCACCCTCAGGAGGCAAAGTTTGGGGAAGGTGATTACTTGTGTGGAGCCATTGCTCACAACTAATTTGGGCATCAGTCATCCGGTGCAGAGCTGGCTGACCAGCCGAGGGACCCAGAAATGGCTCAGGACTAGTGGTGGGTCTTGCTGTCCAGCCAATCAAATGACTGGGGAAGAAGGCATTTTTCAGAGTAGAGGAAGGGCATTTATTTAAGCTGACTCCTTGGAGGTCTTCTGTGGAGGTTTAGAGGGCAGTTTTCATTTAGGGGAAATCTGCCAGCCGTGGGTTCTCAAACAAGGCGTGAACGGGAGGGCGAGAGGAGATCCGGGGGCCCACACATGTCACTTCTGTACCCCTTTATGTACGTCATCACTTTCTGAGCTCTTGTCTTATTCCCTAAATGACACAATTGTTCCTGTGCCTGTCGTTGGTCCACACAGAAGGATGTAAGCTGCAGGCACAGGGACTCAGCGGCTGCTGGAGTATTCAGAGTAACAGCTTCAGGGTTTGCTTGCCTGGGTCAGGCTCTGAGCTCTGGTCTTCACTTGCTTGCTGGCATTTTGTGTAAGCTATCAAGGGCCTGCACCTCTGTCTCCTTGTCCTTGCAATAGGCAAGACAATGGTTTCCATAGCAAAACACAGCTCTAAAAACGGACTGAACTGGAAATACGAGGGCCACGTGCGCAAACTGTGCGGTTCCAACTTCAGCCATCTTTATTGGAAGTCACGCCCCTACCAAATCTTCTCAGAGCGGAAACTGATTGGTAAATGTTTGTTAAACATCAAATGAATAAAATAGCCAATCTGTAAACGCATGATATGGAGAGAAACAAAATTGGGATGAAGCAATAGTTTTGTCTCCAATGATGATTTTTGCTTCCGTCTTCTACAGTGCTGTCTTAAATGGGGGAGTAGAGGAGAGCTTTAGCCAGCCTGGCACGACCAGCTAGAGTATGTGTGTGATTGGGGGTTGTGGGCTGGGCGTTTGAAAATTCGTAAACACCATCAAGATTTGAGAGATGCTCATCACTCTGCTTCTCAGTTCAGCATGATAAACCATGTGAATGGGCTTCTTCCCTTATTGTGCCTCACGTCCCTTCCTTCTTTGACACTCCAACTTGGCTGTCTCTGTGGCAGAGATCACTTTGACTCTGTAGTCCCTTTACTGCTAGCTGGGCAATGCAGCACAAGCCACACAGTCCTTTCGAGGCTGTACCCAGGTGCCCCGTGAATCTCTCACATGCCCTCTTCCGTCCTTTGCTGAGCGTGCCAGGGCCTGGTACCAAACTACAGCAGCAGTGCCCAAGATAGCTGTGGCCTGGATGTGACGATTAGCACCTGGAAAAGATCCTGGAACTGCTCCAGGAACTATCTATCCATCACTGCTGGTGACAACCAGCCTCTGAGAATGGTGACCTGCCCCTTCTGCGGGCTTCATGGATTTCTCTGCTCCGTTTCCCTTTCCCGTGTACTCCCCAAGATGGCAGCAGATTCCAGCCTTGTTCTCCTGGCTCATCAGGCAGAAGAGGACGGGTTACCCATGAGAGTGTGGAGAGCCATTCATTGATGAAACGGCCTCTCTGGTATCTGTAGAGTGCCTCACCCAGTTTGCCCGCGGAGCGTTCCAGTTGACACACCTGGTCCTCTTTCAGAGAAACATCTGGCTTCTCTACTCATGGGCTGATACAACACAAGCATCATTCATTGCTGCTCCAGGGAGGGTCTGTGGAGCCAAATGTGGAGCCTGCAGTCCAGGCCAGGGTCCCGGAGCTAGCAAGGAGCTACTAGGGAGGGAGACCTGCCGGTCCAGGGTGCGTCTGCTCTCTAGGATGTGGTTTCAGACAGTCATCTGCCAGTGCAATTGACAGAAGGCTGATACTATAAGGACAGCATTTCTAGAAGCGTGGCTAGAGGTCCATTTTCACTGGGGACTGATAACTCAGGTTCGGGACAAGGACAGCTAGCTGCTCCGGGAACAGGAAATGGATACATTCAGGGACCATGCTCTGCTTAGCTGGCTATAAAGGTCATGGCGTGACACATTCTAACACGTCACACAGTTCCCTGAAGGGCATTAGGAAGATATAACGCAGTTATAACAAAAGAGACACAGTGGCTTCTGTCTCTTTTATACCAGGGGAAGAAGGGGAAACAGTACAATAACCGGGAATAGAACCTTCTTCCTCAAAATGTACGCTTTCTCTCTCCCTTCCTCTTTCCCTCCCTCCCTGATTCCCTCCCTCTTTCTTCTCCCTCTCTCCCTCCCTCTCCCCCTCCTTACCCATCCCCTCTTCTCTAACCTTGGAGGAATAACCCTAGCTGACTTGCAGGAGAGGGCCATGCCTGTGAGCCGTCAGGCATGCCCGGAAGTGGCATGAAAACGCAACTTTTGCAAGAAGCTGGAGTGGCAAAGAAATAAACCACAGTAAATATTTGACTGATCCAATTATAAATCTCCCCAATCCTTGGCAGAGAGTAAGCAGGAATGGTAATTAAGATAACTTAGTGGGTTTCCAGAGGAGCCAGTGGAAAGAAGAGACACCCCACACTGGCTAAGCCTAAGCCTGGGGGCCTGTCACTTTCCCAGAAGGGAAAGCGACCGAGTATCCGACCATCCGCACACAGGGAGCACACAACACCCCAGGCTGCTGCTGGAAGCCTCCAGAATATGTACCTGCTAAAGAGGGCAAGGTTAAAGACAGACCTATTGCCCTTCAGGAAGATGTTATTACTGGGTCCAGGACCCTGGGAAACTGGAAAATAACTTTTCTGTCACTTGGAACGTCTGTTTGCTGAGGGTTGACGCGACTGGGAAAAGCAATAAATGGTGGCATTTCCCAGAGCTAGCCTGCCACTCTGCCGCCCCCCTGGCAGCATCCTGGCAGCATCCTTGGTCTCCTACGTCTGAGGCTGAGTCTCCCTCAGTTGACAGAGCATAGGCAGCCGGTGGTGGGATTATGGGAGGCAGCATGTGTAAGCTTGGGCTGCCTGAAGTCCCCATGACCATGTAGCCTGGCTGCATTCAGTGGCAGGAAAGACTTGGCACAGAGGGTCACTCAAGTCCTGTACATCTGTCTCTGCTGCCAGCCAGGCCCGTGGCAACGTGGGCCCAGCCGATTCCGCATCTTCGCTCAGCACAGCCTTTTCTGATGGCTTTCCAAGGGGGCTGCACGAAGAGGGTCGGGTGGGAGGACCACGATTGAGTTGCGGACAGGCGTGGGGGTGGGGTAAGACTTGCTCCAGTGGGCCCGACTGTCTTAGAGCACTGTGTCACTTAATCAAAGGCAAGTAGTTGAAGGAGGACATTCCCTGGGCCACAGTGAGAAGGCATTCCTGGCTCCCACTGCTTTTCCAGATCAGGTAAGAGTCAAGCCCTTTGGATACAGAGAGGACCCTTAGCACCAGGTATCAGGTGAGGTTCACCTGGGAGGGTGGAGTTCTTGATTCATGACTACACAGCTTCTTGCAATGATGAAAGAGTTGTCATCAAAAAGTAAGAAGAGTTTATTGTGATTTAGCACTTGCTTTTTTGTTTTGGTTTGCTTTCTTCTGAAACAGGGTCTCACTATGCTGTCCTGTAACTCACTCTGTAGACCAGGCTGGCCTTGACCACACAAAGATCATCCTGTCTCTGTCTCTGGAGTGCTGGCACTAAAAGCGTGCACCACTATACCTGGCTTTCTAAAAATAATATTTATCTTATTTTTAATTATGTGTGTATGCGAATATATCTCTGTGGGGGGGGGAGAGAGGGAGAGAGAGAGAGCCCATGGAGGCCAGAAGAGGGCTCCCTAGAAGTGGGAGTTACAAGAAGCTCTGAACTGCTTGATATGGGTGCTGGGAACCCAATTTAGGTCCTCTGGAATAGCAGTTAGTACTCTTAATCTCTGAGTCATCTCTTTAGCCCTGCTCTTTTGTTATTCTGATTTTTTTTTAAATCTTATTGTGTATCATGGGACAGATTGAAATTCATGATTGTGTGATCTGAATGAGAATTGCCCCATCATAACAAGTCTTTTTCTGTCCCACCAGCCAAGTTCCAAATAATGACATGGAGACTTATTATTAATTATGAAAGCTTGGCCCATAGCTTAGTCTTGTTCCTAACTAGCTCTGGTAACTTAAATCAACCCATTCCTATTAATCTACATTTTACCATGTGGCTTTTTACCTTCCTTTCATTCTGAATGTCTGACTCCCTCCATATCTTGTTGGCATCTCCTCTGTGCCTTGATTATCTCCTTCTACTTCTTCCCTCTGCCCGGAAGTCCCACCTATACCTCCTGACTAACTATTGGCCATTCAGCTCTTTATTAAAACAATCACACCAATATATATTAACACAGTGAACAAATATCCCACCACACCGCATCTTCTTATACTTCTGAATGCTTGGTCCTCAGTTGGTAGAACTGTTTGGGAATGATTAGACAGTGTATTCTTGTCGAAGGAGGTGTGTCACTGCGGGTGGGCTTGGAGGTTTCAAAACCCCATGCCATTCCCAGGTAGCTCTCTCTGCCTCTTGCTTGTGGATCAGACGTAAGCTCTCAGCTACTGCTCCACCACCATGCCTGCCTGCTGCCCTGCTCCCTGCCATGCTGGTCATGGACTCTAACCCTCTGGGACTACGAGCCCACACATTAAATGCTTTCTTTTAGAAGTTGCCTTGGTCACAGTATCTTGTTATAGCAATAGGAAAGAAACGGAGACAAGTACTAAGATTTCCACCTCCCAAGTACTAAGATTATAGGTGTATGCCGCCAGGCCTGATTTCTAGTTGGCACTTGTGTCAGCCATAGTGACAAATGTTGATGTGTGTTATCATTTCATGTTCCTAAAAACCTTTGCTCTTTATCTTTGGCTGGAACAATGGCTGCTGCGGGGTTAGAGAATGATCTTACCTCCTAGAGCAGGGAGGGCTGCCTGTGAAAATGCTTGAATTTGATTTTCAGGAATCAAGATAATCACTGGCAGCTACTACAAGTTTTCCAAGAACCTAGCTCTCGATGCCAGCCTAGCTGGTAGCTGGCCTGGTTTGCGAGTCCTTTCAAGATGCCACTGAGGGAGGACTTAGCTGGGCTTGGGCAGAGCACACAGAAAGCATGCCTGGGAAGCTCTGTTGGTGTTTTTGGGTGTTGGTCACACCTGGATTACAGTGTCTCTGAGAGCCAGCCCTTTTCCAGCTCCCTTCCCTCTCTTCCATGTGTTCTAGCCATACTGTTTGCTCTCTTCCTATAGTATCCCAATACATCCCAGCCTAATGGCATTTGCACCAGCTGCTCCCTCTGCATGGCTGCCCTTCTCCTGCCCACACAGCTGTCTGTTGCTTGTCAATCCTGTCTTTGCCTGCACATTGCCACGTCAGGAAGGATGCCTCTGACCGCCCACTCTAAAATACGTCTCTTTGTTTCCATTTTCAGCAGAAGCTCATTACTCTGAAAAATCTTGTTATTCCCCAATTTAGAGCTCATCTCTGTCTTCTTGGATATGAGCTACTGAAGGGTGGAGCTTATAGCTAGTGACGGAACATATGTGGTAGCCTAGTGGGGGTGAGTATACACAGGGTGTGGGGTGTATTTAAAGAATAAAGCACACCCACTCACTATACCCACCCTGGGACCATGTAGCATCCTGTACCTGACCTCAGATAGGGACCCCCAGTATAGCATTTACCCCACCTATCTCTACCTGAGGATAGTGTGGCATCTTCTGGCTTACCCGTACAGAATACTGCCCACTCATCACCTGTACAGAATACTGCCCACTCATCACCTGTACAGAATACTGCCCACTCCTCACCTGTACAGAATACTGCCCGTTCCTGCTGTGACCTAGCACTTGCTACCAAAGTACTACCTGTAGAACTCGACTTATTACAATTGCTTTCAAGTACCTACTAAGCCCATAGGTTTGCTCAGAAGTTGCACCTGTCTAGTTGATCTGGGACCACTCCTGATAACTCATTCACATATCAACATAGATTTGCTGCAAGACTGAACATCAAGCACCATTCAGCTTGTCCACAAGCTAAAATATCGGGGAAACAGTCAAGACTGAAACACCCACTCAACAAGGGTCAGACCAGATATCCATACCAATAACCACCACCAGTCACCTAAATATAGATGCCTAGGTCCCACTGCAAAAATACAAATGGCATAAGTAACCAAGACAACATGTCTTGTCCAGAAATTAGCACTCCTATTGTAATATTTCCTGAGAAAGGCAACTTAGCTGATACACAAGACAATGATTTCAAAATTGCAATTATAAAGATGTTAAAAGAACTCAAAGAGAATAAGAATAAATGTCTGAATGAAGACAGAAAAACACAAACAGCTGAATGAAATAATGAAAACAATTTAAAATATGAAAACAGAATTTAATAAAGAGATAGAATCTCTGAAGAAAAGCCAAACTGAAATAAAACTCGAAATGGAAAACTCAGAAAGTCAAACAAAAGGCTCAGAGGAAAGCCTCAATAGATTGGATCAAGTAGAAGAGAGGATATCAGATTTCAAAGACAAGGTAGCGAATTGGATCACCCAGTTAAATAAAATGTTAAATCTAAACAAACAAACAAAACCAGGAATGGAACGTCAGTAATTCTGGGATTCTATAAAAAGATCACATCTATGAACATACAGATGAAAGAGAAGAAATCTTGTTTAAAAGCACAGAAGATATTTTCAACAAAATCATAGGAAAAAAAAACTTCTTAAATATTGCTCCTATCAAGGTGCTAGAGGCATACAAAGTAGCAAACAGACAGGGTCAGATATTTTCCATGTCATTTAATAATCAAAACACTAAGTGTACAGAAAAAGAAAGGACATTGAAATCTTCAAGAGAGAAAGACCAAGTCACATAGAAGGCAGGCCCATCAGAATAACATCTTACTTTTCAGTGGAGACACTGAAAGTTAGACAGCCCAGATTAATGATCTACTAGTTCTGAAACACCACAGATGCCAACCTAGATTACTATACCCAGCAAAAATACCAATCATGGGGGCCAGACAGATGGCTCAGTGGTGAAGAGCACTGGCTGCTCTTCCAGAGGTCTTGGGTTCAATTCCCAGCAACCACATGGAGGCTTACACCTGTCTGCAACTATAGTCCAATGGGATTTGACATCCTCTTCTGGTGTGCAGATATACAAGGAGATAAAAACTCCATATAAATAAATAAACCTTTAAAAATATATGAATCATAATCACAGGAGAAAGCCAAACTTTCCGTGATAAAGAGAGAATTAAGGAATTTGTGTCCATTAAGTCAGCTCCACAGAGGAAATTAAAAGGAATACTTTTGTCTTAAGGACCAAATGCACCCAAAAGAGCACGAGGAGTAAGTAAATAATTTCACAACAGCTAATCAGAAGATGTTTAAGAAAACACCACCACAGCAAAACATCAGGAATTAATAAATACTGTTTAATAACAACTCAATATTAATGGTCTCAATTCCCCCAGTTGAAAGTCATAGACTACCAAATTGGGTTAAAAAACAGGGTCCATCTTTTTGGTACCTTGAAGAAGCATACTTCATCATTAATTGATACCACATCAGGGTCAAATGATAGACAAAGGCAGAGCAGGTAGAGCTATTTTACTATGTGACGAAATAAGCTCCAAGTGTAAACAAGTCAGAAAGCTAGTCAAAGAGAGAGGGAAGGGCATTTTACACCCAATAAAAGAAAGTTCCACCCAAAAGATCCTACAGTTCTAGACATTTATGTACCAAACGCAAGAGCACCCAATTTCATAAATGAAACTCTGTTAGCTCTCAGATCACAGACTGATCCCAACACAGTGATGGTGGGTGACCTCAAAACCCAACCCCCAACAATATACAAATCATTCAGAAAAAACTAAGTTGAGACATCCTGAAGTTAAATGACATCAGAAATCAAATGGATCTAAGAGACTTCTATAGGACTTTCCACTCAAACATTAGGGAACACACTTTTTTTTCTCAACAGCCCGTGGACTGTTCTCCAAAATCAGCCACAAAGTAGGACACAAAGCAAGTCTTGGCAAATGGAGAAAAGTTGAATCATGTCATGCTTGCTCTTCCGGAGGTCCTGAGTTCAATTCCCAGCACTGTGGTGGCTCACAGCTGTGTATAATGAGATCTGGTGCCCTCTTCTGGCGTGCGAGTAGAACACTATACATAATAAATGAATCTTAAAAAAAAGAATATATGAGAAGAAATAAACTCAGGGCTAAAATTAATGAAATAGAAAAAATCACAAAGAATAAATGAAATGAAGAATTTGTTCTTTGAAAAGATTAACAAGATTGACAAACTTTTAGCCAAAGTAAACAAAAAAAAAGTGAACAAGGACTCACATTGATAAAATCAGAGAGGAGGAAGGAAACATTAGATACTGAGGAAATCCAGAGAATCTTAAGGATAGACTCTAAAAACTTCCACTAAATTGGAATATCTAAAAGAATGATGAATTTCTAGCTATGTATGACCTATACAAATTAAATCAAGACGGAATAAATAATTTAAACAAGCTCACAACAACCAATGAGATAGAAGCAGCAATCAAAAATCTCCCAACTTAAAAAAAAAAGACCAGGGGCCAGATGGATACCCTGCAAAATTCTACCAGAACTTCACAGAACTAATCCCAATCCTCCTTAAATTATTTAAGCTGGTTTGCCCATGCAAAATGTCAAGAAAAAGGCAAACATGTGCACATTCATACAACCATATTTAATATTTCTTCATATTAGAATAGGAAGAAACACTGCCATTTTCTTTCAGTGAAGCCAGTATTATCCTGAATCCAAACCAGACAAAGATACAATAACAATAGCAACAAAGGAGGGGAGAACGAAAAACAAAATTATTGATCAACACAGGGGTAGACATTTTCAACAACACACTTGCTGATTGAATTTATGAACACATCAAAAAGATTGTTTACTATGATCAAGTTGACATCATCCCAGATAGGTAGACATGGCTCAGCATATAGCAATCAATAGACACAATCTACCACATAAATAGATCCAAGGACAGAAGCCAGATGATCATCTCATGAGATGCAGAAAATGGCTTTAACAAAATCCAACATTGCTTCATGATAACAGTCCTGGAAAAGCTAGGGATACAGGAGTCATATCTCAACATACTAAAGGCAATATACAGCGAGTCCACAGCTAACATCGTGTTCATGCTAAATGGAGAATGACTCTTAAGTATGTCCATTAAAGTCAGAAACAAGATCAGGATGTCCACTCTTTCCATACTTGTTCAGCATAGTGCTTAAGTCTTAGCTAGAGCACAAGGAAACGGAAAGAGACCAAGGAAATGCAAAGAGGAAAAGCAATAGTCCAAACATCCTTGTTTGCAGCTGATATGATTCCATACGTTAAATACTCCACTGGAAAACTGCAGCTGATAGACCGGAGTCAGTCCTACCCTTAGGACAAGCCTGTGCCCTCACAAAACTTAAATTTAGTTTTGGGTTTTGATAAGAAGTGATCCCCTTAGGAATGGGGAAGGAAGGAAAGGAATTCCATTTGTGCCACTCGGTTTGAATGGAAGGGCAACAACCAGGTACTGCCTGTCCCGAGTGAGTCTACTGTTGAAAACCAAGGAGACCAACAAATGTTGTAAGAGCTGGAGTTTAGGCTGACGCAACACCAAGGTTGAGGGACATCCTTGGAAGCAACTATGATAAAAACGGGAGGCCTGGGTGCTGGCAAGCTAAAAACGGTGGGAACACAGGAGGCTTGGCTCAGGCAGTCAAGTGCGTAACCCGGTGGCCAGGGATCAGTCTCATCAACTGGAAATAACAATGGAATTTGGTAGCTCTGTGCCTGAGGTCAGCAGGTGGTCAGCTTCTGGCTCCACTTATTTGCTTTTAACTGCTGAAGAGGCTGGGAACTCTTAATTCCTGTGATTAATTCTAAGCGATTAATACTTAGAAGATTCTGAAACTATGAAGACTTGCCTGACTATACAGAGTGCTTGCTTCCCACACTCCCAGTGTGGGAGTCACTCCAAGCTCAGACATCAGCCTTCTCAGGCATATGGCCCAGGAGTCTCAGGAAGGTGAGAGAAACTGTCCAGCTCATAGCTGTGTATCTAAGTAAGGCCAGCAGAGGCACAAGGAAGGGAAGCTTCCTTGTCCTACCGACATCAGACCCTCGTCCAGGACCAGCTCAGCACCAGCATACGCCATAGATAGGACAAGAGCCCAGAAGATCAACTGATTCCCATACTCTCCTACCTCCCATGCATAAACCCAGAAGCTTTCCAGTCTCTAGAGCCAGGAGGAAGCGACTCCCACACTCTGCTTCTGCCTTCACTACTCTATTGCCCCCCACCCTGTGTTTATCCTCTTCCGTTCTAACCACACTTTCAGCAGTGTTTTCGCTTTATAATATTTAAGAATATTAATATTTAAAATGACTTTTACATTTTTATTCCTTCCATTCAATACATATACTTTTCTAAACATCTTTTCATTACTAGGAAACCTTTCCCCCTTTCCTTTAAATATTTTGCTTCCTTCCTTTTTTCTTTTGTAAAGCTTCCCATTTTATAGTATGCTACACTTTTAGTAGTGTTTTAAAAAAATCTTCATGTTTTTATTTTTAATTCCTCCTTATATCTATTTAATTTTTTGAGCTTTCATATGATTGGGGAATCTTTTGTTGTTGTTGTTTGTTTTATTTTTTTCCTATTATCTTGTTCTTTTCTCTTCCCTCAAAACATTCTTCTCCATTCTTCTTTGTATTTTCCCTGCCCCTTCCTTTATTTGATTCACTTATTCTTTTTACACTCATCCTAAATGACTTTGAACTTCATAGAACATTCTGCATTGGCATTTACCATTTGTCTTGTTATGATCATACAAAGTGGGGCATTATATCACTCAATTATAAGTGTAGTTCTTCATCAGTCCTTTATAGTTTGGTGCTATGTAGCTGCTCATTTTCTCTTCTCTGAGCGACATGGGAGAATAAGGACTAAGCAAGAGCATCCAGTAAGAAGATCCCTCAATAAAACCAGAGAGATAGTTAAACTAACAGAGAAGTACCAACCACAACACAGATACAGGAAACATAAAGAAATATTACTCCTCCCAAAGATACTAACTCAACTATCAGATTAAAAGATGCCGAAAAAGGTGAAGATGCTGGATGAAGATGTTGCATGTTTACTGGTAAAACTGATCGGTCACCACAAAGAAGTTACACAGAAGCTTCTGAATTCAATCCAGGGTACAGAGAGGAAAGCCAGCAACGTAGAGGAAAGACCAGTCAATGGATGAGGTAATCATACACATGGATGGAAAGGCCAGCATAATGGGGTAAAAACCTAGCAAAGAAGTTTGTAAAAAGGAAATGTAAAACACAGAGAGTTAAATAAAAAGCACAGTGTGAAGCACCTACCAGAGGAAGACTTGACCAAGTAGAGCAAAGACAATCAGGGGCGGGGGAAGAAGGTTAGGGAAATATTATATTCAAAGGAAGAACATTAAAAAGTACAACCACATCATCTCAGAAATCTGGAATATAATCAAGAGATCAAAATTAAAAATCGACAAGATAAGGGAAAGTGCTGAGATACAATTAAAGGCATAGAGATTCTATTTAATGAAATTATAGCAGAAAATCACTTAAATTTGGAGAAAGAAATGGTCATTCAAATGCAAGAAGCATTTAGCACACCATAGACATGATTAGAGAAGGGATCCCCCATGAGGCTCTATAGTCAAAATGTCAAAAAGAATCAATATTAACAATTCCAAGGGAAGAAGAGCAGCTTACCTACAAAGGTAAGCTCATTGGAATAATATCAGAGCTCTCATCAGCCACCCTAGAAGCCAGGATGTTATTAAACAATACATTTCAAGTCTTGAAAGCAGATGACTTCTAAGTAAATCCATCCTTTAAAACTGAGGGAAAAGTTAGGCCATTTCTATACAAGCACAAACTAAGGACATTCACAACCAAGTCTGAGCTAGTAAGAAGGTAACCTCATACCGATTAAGGGAACAATCTACCAAGAGGACATTGCTATTGTAAAAATATATGCACTGAACATGTGTATACTTAACATCATAAAACAAACACTACTAGAGGTGAAGCCACAGGTTAATCTTAGCACAATAATAGTGGGTGACTTTAATACCCTACTCTTGCCAATATACAGGTCATCACACAAAAAAGAGGAAAACGTCTAGAATGAAATCACAGATTAAGTAGATTTAGCAGACATCTACTGAATGTTCCACTCCAATATTGCAGAATATACATTCTCTCAGCAGCCCATGAAACTGTCTATAATATAGGTCATATATTAAGACACAAAGCAAGTCTAAACAAATTCAGGAATTTATTTAAATAAATTTAAATTTATAATAAATTTAAATAATATATTAAATAAATTAAGTAATTATATGTAGTCTATCTGATCACAATAGAATAAAATTAGGAACCAATAGCATGAGGAAAATATAGAACATATATAAATTAAAGGAGATTAATTTACAAGTCTTGAGCTTGTTAGGCAAATACTCTACCTTGCAGTGAAACCCTCCACTCCTGCACATGGAGATTAAATAGCGCACTACTGAATGATGGGTGGGTAACTGAAGAAATCAAAAAAGAAATAAAAAAGTTCCAAAGGGTGCTATATAGGCTCTTAGGGGAGAAAAGACACCATTAGGTCTTGCCCAACTGTGATTCCTATGATCGATGAGGCCAAGTACAAAAATGGCACTACTATTATTGGGGTAACTACCTGTTCTTCAATTTGATTTTACACTCACTCCACAGGAGGAGCTATGTTTGGTGCTGTAAATCTGATTTAAGAAACATGGTCGGGGAGATCATAGGCCCTAGCAGGGAACTGAATACAGTTGCTTAGGTAAATTGACATGTTACCAAGCTGCCATCTAAATATTTGTAATATTTACCCAGAGATGAAAACTGCTCTAATTCTTAATCAGTGAAGCCTCTTCCAGTGAATGATGGAGAATGAAGAAAACCATGGCTACACAAGTTGGTGAGCAGCAGTGATGTATTAGTGCTCATCAAAAACCATTATTTATATTATCTCTAAGTATTTATCCTCTCCAAGTATCAGGAAACATCGCAGAAGAAGGGGACCAAAGATGTCAAGAGCCAGAAGATAAGGAAAAAGGCTGTAAAATGTCATTTTCTGGCAAGACATAGCCATTGCAGTCATGAACTCATAGCCCGTGTAGATGCCTACACTAGGCCCTCAAAAAGAGAGTCAGGCACGGATGGAAGAGGGAGTCATGGGGTTAACTCCCTAACTCAACTCCCTGGATACAGGAAGCAGGAAAAACATTGCTTTCTGTTCTGTGCCCACCAATGACTACACCAGGTTCCACCAGACATTTCTAATTCAATGGTTAAATGGACGGGCCTTTGCTAAACTAAATAGGTCACAAAACAAAACTAAAAGTCATGTACCTGGGAAAGGGACTAGTTGACAAGAGTTGTTAGGGGGCAATGGTGAGGAGAGTAATCAGATGTGATATATGCATGCATGACATTATCAAACAACAAAATAAATTAACATTGTTGTATAAAGAAGATTAGGAAAGAAATTAATAAACTAGAAGTTAGAAAAACGGTACAAAGAATTTATAAAACAAAATTTGAACCTTATAATTGACAAACCCTTAGCCAAACTAAGCAAAAGAGAGAAAAGACCAAAGTTAAAAAAATTAGAGATAAAATTAGAACCATCATAACAATTACTGAAGAAATTCATAAACTCACTATGACAAAAACATATATTACACTGAATTGAAAATCTAAAAGAAATGGATGAACTTCTAGATGCATATGATCTGCCAAAATTAAACCAAGATGAGATAAATAATTTAAACAGATCTATAAGAAGCAGTGAGATTGAACAAGTAATAAAAAATTTCCCAACTATAAAAAGCTGGGGCCCAGATGGATTCATTGCTGAATTCTACCAGACCTTCCAAGAACTGACACCAAAGCTTCTCAAACTATTCCACAAAAACAGGAAAGGAAGGAATAGTACCAAACTCTATTTATGAAGACAGTATTATCCCAAAACCCAAAATGAATAAAAACATAACAAGAAAGTTATAAACCAATGTCCCTGATGAACGTAGATTCAAAAATTTCAACAAAATACCTGCAATCTTTAATTCAAGAATACATCAAAATATTATGCATTTTCATGACCAAGTAGGCTTTGACAAAGGATGTGGGGATGATTTAACAAATATAAATAAATAAATGTAATACACCATATAAATGGACTCAAGGGCAGAAAGCACACGATCATCTCAGCAGATGGACAAAGGGTTTTCTAAGAAAGTCCAACTCCCCTACATGATAAAAGTCCTAGAGAAATTCAGTATACGAGGAACATATCTTAACATAATAAAGACTATTTATGACAAACTTAGAACGATCTTTGTATTTAATAGGAGAAAAACTCAAAACACTCCCACTAAAATCAAGAATAAGACAAAAGTGTCTACTTTCCTTTAATTCAATATAGTGCTAGAACTCTCAGCGACAGCAAGAAGATAAGAGAAGCAATTAAAAGAGATACAATTGGGAAAGTAACTGTGGTGGTTTGAATGGGAATGGTCTCCATATGCTTTATATATTTGAATGCTTGGTTGGTAGAAGGATTAGGAGGTGTGGCCTTGTTGGAGGAGATGTGGCATTGGGGCGGGCTTTGAGGTTTAAAAATCCCGTATCATTCTCTATTAGTTCTCTCTCTCTCTCTCTCTCTCTCTGCCTCAAGGCTGTGTCTCAATGTGTAAGCTCTCAGCTACTGCTATAGTGCCATGCTTGCTGTCCTGTTCCATGCTTTCTACCACGATGGTCAGGGACTCTAACCCTCGGAAATGGGAAACTCCCCATAAACTTTTCCTTCTATGAGTTGCCTTGGTCATGGCGTCTTATCAGAGCAATAACAAAGTAACTAAGACAGCATCTTTATTTGAAGATGTTATGATTCTATGTACAAGAGACCCCAAAGACCCTCCTTTCCAAGGAAACTCTTAGTTCTGATAAACACTTTGAGAAGAACTGTCAGGATACAAAATTAACATAACAAAATCAGTAACCTTCATATATCCCAGTAACAGACACATTGAGGAAAAAAATGGGGAAGCAATCTCATTAAAAATTGCCTCAAAAATTTCTGGTAATGAACCACCCAAGGATCTGAACTATAATTAAAATTTTAAAGCATCCAAGAGAGAATTGAAGGAGACATGAGGGGATGGAAAGACCTCCCATATTCGTGCATTGGAAAGATCAACATTGTGAAAATAGCCTTGTTACCAAAATATCTTACTGAAAGCAATCTGCATATTCAATACAATCTCCATCAAAATGTCAAAACTACTTTTCACAGAAACACAGAAACAGTCTTAAAATTCATTTGGAAGCAGAGAAGAACTCAGGTAGCCAAGGCAACCCCGAGCAAATGTATAATGCTGGCACTATCACTATGCTCAATTTCAAACTATAGCACAGAGCTATAGTCACGGGAGCAGAATGGCACTGATAAAAAAACAAACAAACAAACAAACAAAACCACTTGTAGGTCAACAGAACAGGAAAATTCTGACATAAGCCCATGCAAGTACAACCACTTGATTTTTTTATTATTTCTTTTTGTTTTTGAGATTATAGCATAATTACATCATTTGCCCTTCTCTTTCCTCCTCCAAAGCTTCCTATATACCTCCCTTTGCTCTCTTTCGAATTCAAGAACTGTTTTTCATTAATTATTACTATATACATATATGTATAATAGTAATATACATATATATCCCTAAATATAGAAATATAATGTGCTCAGTCTGCATGATTTACTTGTATGTGTGTTTTCAGGGCTGGCCATTTGGTGCTGGATAAACAGTGTACCTTTCCCTGGGGAAGAATATTTCTCCTGCCTTTAGCTTTCCTTAGTTCTTTGTGTAGGATTTAGGCCTCATGTGATCTCCCCCATCCTTGTTAGTGTGTCTATTGTTGGCCTTGTTTGGGTAGTCATGTTGGTGAGAGTTTATGCTGTAACTTTTGATATTTGTTGGAGACGCAATCTCAAAGCAAACTTCCTCTTTCTCAGGCTCCTACAATCTTCCCATCCCCCTCTCCTGCAATGGTTCCTGAGCCTTAGGCAGTCACTGGATTTTTGACAAACAAGCAATAAATACTCATCGGAGAGAAGAGCTTCTTCTACAAATGGTGCTAAAAAAGCTGGATATCCACAGGTAAAAGATTGAAGGACGAAAACAGATCATCTTACACCTTACACAAAACCGAACGCCAAATGGATCAATGACCTTAACATGAGACCTAAGGCCCTCTAAAATGGTAGAGAAGAAAAGTAGAGAAAACACTTCAGGATGTAGACACAGGTAAGAACTTTCTGACTATGAAAAGTCTCTCAGAAAATAAGAACAATTACCAATAAATAGGACCTCATGAAGTTAAAATTGCATCTATGCAAAAGTGGAAATGTTAATTGAGTGAAATGGCAGCTTGCAGAAAGGGACAAAACCTTTGCCAGCTATCCATGTAACAGAGGAGAAATATCTGGAACTTATTAATAATTAAGAAAACAAAACAGCAACAACACTACTTCTACAGGTAAGAAACAGTCACCGTAGATGTCTATCACCAGATGAATAGATAAAGAAAGTGTGGCAATATACAACATGGGATTTTATCCACTATAAAGAAAAATAAAATCATAATATTTACAGGAAAATGTGCAGGACAGGAATTCATTGTCCAGTGACATGCACATTCTCAGACAAATACTGCATGCTTTTCTTTATCTGTAGAATCTAGATTTAGAGGTGTGTGTGTGTGTGTGTGTGTGTGTGTGTGTGTGTGTGCCATGAAAGAAGAAAGGGGGTCCTGAGAAAGAGAAAGAGATCTTAAGGGGTGGAGGAAGAGAAAGTAATTGAATATCTGAGGTACAAAAGTAGAAGGGGGCTATCTGGAGAAAGAAAAAAAGTGACCAAGAGGAAGGGACTAGGGAGAAGAGAACAGAAAGGGGGTGAATAGGAATGAAGTATAAATACATATAAGTATTAAAATGCTTTAATGGGGCTCATCACTTTAAGTTAATGAAATAATTCGATTTAACTTTATGTTCTCAGTTTGAGGGTGACTCAGGACCTTAGAGTTCTTCTATGCTTTCTCCTTTGAAAAAAGATATCTGCTTCAACCTGGGGTATACACTTAGGCTGCATATGTGCCGACTCAACATGGGGGCACAGCCATGAAATCCTCAGAGGGGATGCCCTTTCAACACTCCCAGGTTGCAAGACGCAGTTCAGAAAAAAAAGAAGAAGCTGCATATTGGTGGTGAGCTGGGGCTAAGAAACAGCATTTTCAGCTGGGCATGGTGGTGCATGTCTTTAATCCCTGCACTAGGGAGGCAGAGGCAGGGGAATCTCTGAGTTCGAGGTCAGCCTGATCTACAGAGCAAGTTCAAGGGCTACACAGAGAAACCTTGTCTTGACCAAAACCAGACAATTAAGAAAAGAAACAGCAGTTTCTAGAAAGAAGACAACAGTGGACAGAAGATACAGCTCAGCAGTGGATCAGTTGCCAGGCACCGATGAGACCCTGGGTTAAAGTTCCCAGAAGTGCAAAAAACATCAAAACAAAGAGCATGCATCTTGTAAAGTGCAGTTCCAGTCTACACCCACGGATATGTCTTCTGCTTTTCCCCCTCTTTCCCCATCATTTCACTTGCTTAGCACACCTTCCACAATTCATCTTGGGAGGCTGCTCCTCCTGGAGGCCACTCTGCAATCCTTCCTGGGTGAGAAGGGTCCTAGGTTTATGTCTCATGACCCCTGTATCCTCAAATCTTTGGGAGTAACACTAGCTAACAGGTGTTGACGGTGTAGCTGAAGTGCAGAGCAAATGATACATGGTTTAAGCTCGGAGGATCATATAAAAATACAGTGTTTGCAGGAGGCCTGCTCTCCACCTCTTGCCCACACAGAGAAAAGTGTCCTAAGGCTTATATGGTGGAAGGCAGACTGTCCCAGCAGAGGTACCTAAACCTTGCTTGCTTGCATATTTGTAAGGGGATGGAAGGAGATAAGAGTCACTCGACATAGTGGGTGCATTCTGAGCACTGCAATCCAGGCTAGAGCCTTAAGGACTGTTGAAAACTAAGTTTTCATCTCAGTACCAGCTTTGGCCAGAGGCCCAGCCATCCTCCCTGTAGAGCCCCTGGTTGCTAGGCTACCTGAGAGCGAGGAGTGAGGACTGCAGACCAGTTAGACTGATTGATTGATCTCTGTAGGGTGCTTACTATTTGTGGGGCGTTCTCTCATTTATTCTCACAACAACCTGATGAGGAATGGTCCTCACGTTGTGGATGCTGAAATGGAATCTAGAGAGATGAACCTGTGGATACGCCAGCTACTGCGTGGCAGGGGTAAAATTTAAACTCTGCCCAGGGAAGATGCAGGGTTCTTTCTCATCTGCCCCAGCCGGTCCCTCAGGGCCCCTCCCTACTTTATGCTGCCATCTGTGTTAGTCACTTTTACACTGGTTGTGACAAAATATTTGAGAAAGTCAACGAAGGGAGAGAAGGTTTACTTTGACTTATACTTTCAAATGTTTTGGTCCATAGTAGCTGGCTCCATTGCTTTTAGGCCTGTGGCAAGGCAGGGGCATCATGGCCATGTGGAGCAAAGCCATGTGCCTCATAGCGGCCGGGAAACTAAGACAGGAAGGGGCAGGGACAAGATCATCCTTCAAAGGCCCCAGTGACCTACTTCTTCAAACTAGGCTTCACCATCAAATAACCTGTTCTGCTATCTAGAACTCGCACTACAATCAACTTATCAAGGATTAATCCACTAATTAAGTTCGCCCTCCTATAGCCTGACCACCTCCCAACAGAACTAGTCCCTGGGAACCAAAGCTTTCAACACAGGACAGTTCACATAAACCCATGAATGGCACTGTAATCTCTCTCTGTGTGTGCACACACATGCACACCTTAACTTCTCAGACAGAGTTTCACTGAATCTCTGATTTGCCATTTCAGCTAGACTGGCTGGTTGGATGAGTCCCTGGGTTTACCCATTTTCACCCCTATACCCATGATGGAGTTACAGGTACACACTTTTTCTTTATGTAGGTGCTGGGGATCCAAAATCCTATCTTCCAGCTTGTGCAGGGAACACTTGGCCCACTGAGCCATCTCAGCTGCGACGTCCCAACACTGTCATTTTTTAGCTTGCCAAGACTGTGTCCCCTTACGGTAGAGGTGATGTCTTTTCTTTCCATGTCTGCAATGCAGACATCGTACAAACACTTGCTGAGCCTGTGATTGGGCAGATTTTAGGCTTCATTCTCCCACAAGGCAAAGCCCTCATTACGTAGCTTTTGATCTAGTCCATGAGCAGAGTGGAAGACACTACTCTAAAGACTAAATAACCCAGACAGCCTTGGGGTCAAAGTCAGTGAAACCAATGAGCAACTCAAGTCCTTTCCAAGATGCACGAAGGCCACTGTACCCCAAGGCCAGGGGTGTGCACATTCTACTGCTCAGTGCCCTGCTGACACGGTTTCTTATTTATGGCACTTTTCCATCTAATTGTCTTCAGCTAATTCTTCATCAAAAATGTCACATTTGGCTCCTTGCCCTCCCAAGATCAATAGGAGGGTCTCAGGCAAAAAAAAAAAAAAATCAAACATATCACCAAGGAGAGTGAACAAAGACTTTCTACTGGGGCCATGTCAGTATGGCTCCTGGCAGCACTTGGTGCCTCCACTCTTAGGGCTACCGCTCTAAAGGCTTGCCAGACTGTGAGCTCTCTGAGCAGCAATTCCACCCAAGCAATTCATTGCAAGCGAATGAGTAAAAAGTCCATGCACATGGATCTCAAAGGTGCTTACTGAAGAATGATTACTTACTAAAAAGGAGGACTGGCTAACTTTTTTTTTTTTTTTAAAAAATCTAGACCATTTTTTAAGTCATCTAAAAAGATTTTTATGAAAGAATATTCAGATTTGGAAAGATTGCCCCTCACTATCAGTAAGCAGAGTTTTAAAAAAATTGTTACATGTGTTTATTTAGTTCAAGGGGCACAGATCTGTCATGGCATGTTGAGGGCAGAGGAGAACTTTTGGGAGTCAGTTTTCTCTTATCACATAAGCACCCGGGATCAAACTCAGGATATCAGGCTTAGTGGCAAGTACCTATACGCACTGAGCCATCTCAAGGCTCTGATCATATATATATATGAGTTTTGTTATGTATAAGCTTTTCTAATGAAAAATATATCCTTAGGAAGGCTTTTTTTTTTAACTTATGTGTGTGCCTGGGGATGGGTGTGTGCATGTGAGTATAGGATCCTCAGAAGTCCAGAGGGGGGCTGGAGTCATAAGTGGCTGAGAGCTGCCCAACATGGTTGCTAGGAACCAAACTCAGGCCCTCTGCAAGAGCAGTAATTACTCTCAACTGCCGAACCATTTCTCCAGTCTTCGGCCCCACATTTTAAAAGCAGTGATTAAAATGTGTGAACAGAAAAGAGGAATGCACACCAGAGCCTGCTTTAAAGCACCAGTATTTTATATTTTCCTACCCAGAACCATAATGAGGAAAATACAAATCAAACCATTGTCCAAAGAGGCGAGTGGGATCTGTGCAGAAGTTCCGAAACGCTTGAGAGTGGCTTACTTCCATTCCTGTGCCAGCACAATTCTAGGCACCTCATGAAGGCTTTCTCGCCAGTATCTCGCCACGTTGTCATAAGCACATCATATTTCCATGCCCATTTTACAGGTGAGGGATCCTTAAGCACAGAGATGCCAATGAGTTGCCCAAGGCCAAACAGCCTGGAAGTGCTAGAAGCTGTAATTGGACTTTTTGGACTGTACTGCAGATGCCCATTCTCTGTGCCTAGACCAGCTGCACAAGTATTCCATAGGATGCTCATTTAAACACGATTTCAAAAATATATATATTAACATCTTAAAAATTACGATGCAACCCCACACTAACATAATTTAGATAGAAGCATCGAGTTGTCTGAAGATACTTGGGATGAGTGAGTGAGAGATCACTTGAACAAATGCATTTAATAAATGAGAAAGCGTGTAACTAGGATTTTACCTTGCAAAAAGAAACTCTAATTAAAGAATATATTTTTTCTCATAGCTACAAAAATTTGGGTATATTTGCAAATATCTAGTGGTTGTTTGTATGAATACTCAGTTTGCACACACACACACACACACACACACACACAAATGTGACACCAAATATTTTGCTCTCACGCAGCTTCATCGATCGCCAAACACATCCTGTTTTTAGAGATGTCAAGAGATGGATATGACACGCATCTTAGAGTAGATGAAGCACACAGAACAGCCTTGCAGCTTTTAACCTGGTTGGCCCAACACAACCAAAAAGGACTTTTTTTTTTTTTGGTAGCAAAAGTGGATGTTTCCATCCAGTTTCTCCAGGATCTCTTTTTACGTTTTTTTTTTAATTTTTTTAAATTTTTTTTTATTTATTTATTATGTATACAATATTCTGTCTGCATGTATGTCTGCAGGCCAGAAGAGGGCACCAGACCTCATTACAGATGGTTGTGAGCCACCATGTGGTTGCTGGGAATTGAACTCAGGACCTTTGGAAGGGCAGGCAATGCTCTTAACCACTGAGCCATCTCTCCAGCCCTCTTTTTATGTTTTCTTAATTGTCCTCCTTGAAGTGCCCATGATGAGTTTGCCAATTTCCCCTGCCTTGCTGTGTGGTTGCTTCTCAACCTGTGCCCAGCACAGAGCCTTCCGCAAGCACTGGGCACCCTTGAGTGCTGCCTTCTCTGGTGCCTCCTTCACCGACTTAGTGAAATTCCTAGTTTTGACAGGAGTTGTAATTTTGCTCTGTACCAACAAGGCTTACATCCTGGAGATGCTCTTGGGAATGACTGAGTACCAGAGAGGAAGACGCCTGGCCTTCGTGTCTGACACAAAGCAACTCCGTGACCCCACACCACCCCTGTGCATCCATCTGTCAAATGGGGGGTGCTACCAATAGACCTGATGTAAGGATAAACTAAGTTAATTCATATGAAGCAATTAGTCTAAATTAATGTTAAAAAAAGCATCTTTACCTAGAAGTCCTTTGGTGGTCATTTGAAAGGCCCTTAATATCTGAGCATTCAGAACAAAGTCTTAACATCTTCGAACGCTGATTTGAACTTCTGCAACTGTCACTTATTAGAGCTAAAGAAGCGCACGAGGCTCCCTCTGATCGCAGGCTGATGAGTGTCTGCTTGGATAAATTCATACACGCAGCTACAGTGGAGGCGCTTGTTCGAGCAAACGCAGGGAGATGTAAACCGGGAGTGGAATTCCAAATGAACACCACATGTCTGAGAACGGAAATTTTTCTGTCTCATTTTTTTTTGGTCTTGCAGTAGAGCTCAGTTGGCCTTGAACTCATGGTTCCCCTGCCTCAGCCTCCCAAGCTCTAGAACTTCAAACTTTTGCTACCAAGACCAGTGAGATAAAAACAAAACAAAACAAAGCAAACGAAAGACTATCGAGTTTAAAACTCGAGTGAGGCTCGCCTCCTTTTATAACTAAGGTGAGGGCTGTGAGAAGCTGTTAGACATTTTAAATGATTTAACCTTGAAATAATTATTTCCCCTCACTTCGCTTTCAAGCTTGAGGATCAATTTAATTGAAGAGCATCCACAGCCTGTAAGGGGAATGATTAAAGAAAGCTCCGCTTCTATTCACAGCCACGGAAGTATATTCATTATGATTTTTTTTGGTCAAAAGTGTGCAAAGAAAACAAAGTATATAAATCAATTGCATCTTGAGGCTGACTGAGATGACAGGTACCACCAGACTCTTGCCTAGCCTCGAGTCACTGAAAGCAGACCCAACGGTGTCATAGCCTTGCTTTTCCACAGCCTTACTTTTCTTTAAAGATGACTACAAAAATGAAGAGGCTATAAGGAACATACTAACAAATATCCATTTCCACCAATTCAAATGAGTAAATCTTTAGGTAGTAACATTTTTATTTTTAATCTCTTTGTTATATATAATATATAATATCTAATATACATAAAAATATGTACTTCAAAAATCCAAATTCCAGTTCTACTCTATATTTTTCTTAGAAGGAACCTTCGTGAGTTTATTTCCATGAGAGATACATCCTTCTGAATGCATGAGTTTTATATTCACGGATTAAACCAACAGCTGGCTAAAATGTTTATGAAAAATTACATCTGTACTAAATAAGGGCATTTCCCCCCTTGCTGCTGTTGCCTAAGCGATACGGCATAAAAACTGTTTAGCCAGCACTGGCACTGGGTTGGGGAATATAAGTCATCCAGAGAGGGTTTAAAGTGGATGGAAGAAAGTACATAGATTTCACACAAATACTATGCCATTATGTAAAAGGGATGTGAGCATCCTAGGATGTTGGTATGCTGGGACCAGTCCTCGCAGATACTGAGGATGACTGTGCATATAGATGAACATGAATACACAGACATTACTATTATAATAGTATGTGTGGATTTGGAACCATAAACTATATGCAAATAAAACTGTCACTTTTATGTTTTATACCTGGGGTTCTTAGAAAGATTATATTAGAAGATAAAGGTCCTTTGCTTAGAAAACTGGCAAATTCTTGACTTTCAGAACTTCCAGGATTCTTTTTGGGCTAATTATGAGACACAGCGATACCCTCTGACCTACTCCTCTTAGCCTTCTCTGTCTTTGTGAGTTCTATTGAAACCCAGCATCGAGGTTTGAAAAACATGCAGTGTATCTTTTTGTTTTTTCTTTTTGTCAACTTGACACAAGCCAGAGTTATCTAGGAAGTTAAAAATGCCTCCATCAGATTGCCTGTAAGCCAATCTATAGAGCATTTTCTTGATGAATGATTGAAGCAGAAGGCCCAGCTTATTGGAATGCTATCCCTGGGCTGCTGGCCTGGGTGCTAGAAGAAAGTGTAATGAGTAAGTTATGGGGACCAAACCAGGAAACAGGGCTTTTCCTTAGCCCCTGCTTTAGTTCCTGCCTTGAGTTCCTGTTCTGACTTCTCTTATGGCAGACTGTGACTAAGACGAGAAGCCAAACTAACCCCTTCCTACCCAAGCTGCTTTTGGCCATAGTGTTTTATCATAGTGTGTTAGTCAAGTTCTTATCGCTGTGAAGAGACACCATGACCACGACAACTATTATAAAGGAAACATTTAATTAGTGGCTGCTTGCTTACAGTCCAGAGGTTCAGTCCATCATGGCAGGGAGCATGGTAACATGCAGGCAGGCATGGTGCTGGAGAGACAGCCCAATGTTCTACATCTTGCATGCAACACGAAGTGGACTGATACACTTAGTGGTATCCCGAGTATATGAAACCTCAAAGCCTGCCCCCACAGTGACACACTTCCTCCAACAAGGCCATATCCACTCCAACAAAGCCACACTTCTGGATAATGAAGTGTGATTATGAGATTATGGGATTATGGGGACCAGTCACATTCAAAATATCACACAGAAAAGGAAGCTAACTAAGGTTCGGGGTTTGCTGGTGAATTACCCTCGCACCAGCTCTCCTGTTGAACTCAAGCATCCTTTGCCGATTTTTTCCTAACTACTGGGAGAGTGTTCCCAATTCTGGTGGCAATTAGGATGGTACCAGTTTACCACTGGGGGTGTCTTGAGAAAGTCTTTTCCAAAAGCACCTTCAGAACTTCAGGGAAATAAAGGAATGGATTCCACAAGATCTTTATAGCACGCATGACTATGAAAACATGCCTACCTCACAATGGAGATGAACATTGTGGGGGCTTCTGCAAAATGCTCAGCAATGTCTTAGAAGGCTGACTGTAAGCCCTGGTATTACCTCTATCCTGCTTCACTCAAGGAACAGGCCCAGCAGAGCCCAGCAGACTGGGCTCACAGAAGGCAGACAGGTGGTGGCAAAATGATATAGCCAGACGGTTGAGATATCAGTAGCTCCAGTATCCTAGAGTCCTACTGCGGCTTGAGACTGTGGAGCTAGGGCCAAGCCTATTTAGCAGGGCAAGAAAGTAGGAGATAAAGAAAGGGAGAGTCTCTTTCCCAACAAGGAGGATTCTGTGGGTGAGGATGAAAAAGAATGTTTGCTCAGCTCACTCCTTTGATCTGAATTTACACATGATCAATCTTCCATATTTGCATTTATTCGGTATGATCACAAGGCAGCTTGTGGTCTCTTGAACAGTTCTCTTCTATTGGTCTTGTGTGCAATCCCTGGACTGTTTAGTTCCTGCCATAGAGGCATCTCAGCGTAAACAAGGAGCTGCAGGCTCCGCTTCCATCTTCCTGCGCTGCTCCATGCCTGGTACCTCCTGGCAATCAAGCCTCTGAACGCACGTTCAAGTTGCCGCTGGAAGTCACTGGGCTCCTGGCTCCATCAGTCTGAGTGATGAAGTAGGCATTTTTAATATTTGCTAAACAGGACTGTGGAGAAGGTGAAGTCTCGGCAGGGCTCCCAAGCGGTAACTGCGTCTTGTTGTCTCAGGTTAATCATGTACCTAATTTGCCGATTATTGACTTGTTCTCGCAAAGGGTTTTCCTTGGCTTGACATATCAGCAGCAATCAGTGATGAACTGTCAAGCAAACTTGCTCGCTGCCTTAACCACCCGAGTTCTGGACTTGCAGCAACAGACTCTGATCTGAGATTTCCTCTGATGCCTAGCCCAGAAGCCTGGTCATGTGACCGTTTTCCTTCCTCAGCCTGGCCTGTTTTGTTCCAAGAACCAGGGTTCAGCAAATCTGACACAGTTTGTAGGATTTCAAATATTTGGCAAGAAACCAGCCAACTTCGACTGTACACACACCATCCTCATAAGAATTTGAGTTGGTACATTAAGACTGACTTATTTTCTTCACTGCTTTAAAAAAAAATGCAGTGTAGGGTGTCAAAAATGCTGCATTTCAAGCACAAAGATACCATCCTTTCTAACTGGTGCTGTTTGAGAAATGGCAAGAACTAATTTATGCAGGGGTACAAGTCAATGAATTAGTCACTGACACAGTGCTGCTGTGTGTAGGCATGGTGTATGCTCTCAGGAGAATCTAGCATAGTAAATGCAATTCATAAGGGTTTGTTTGTAGGAGCAGACTCAGACCAGCCACTAGGACTGTCATCACACTGCGAGGAAAAGTCACTATGGCTTCTGGACCTTTTCTTCTGGGACCATCACTGACCACCTCTCTGAAGCAGGGTGTGACCTGTTATGGGCAATAAGAGAAGGTGCTTATATTTCATGTATTACAGGATTCTTCAGGAATGGATGCACTTTTCTGTCTCCCCTTCCCTTGCCAGGGGAGCTGGCATGTGCCTGGTAACAGAGACTTTGTAGGTCTGTGTCCTCGAATCAGAAGATGACACCAAACAGTCGTTAACTGGAGACGAACACATGAAGCGGGGATCAGAACCTTGGTGCTAATGTCTGCAGTTAAGATAATTCCTTTGGAGGTACTGTGCTGTGAGCAATCCAAGGCAGGCTTGAGGAAGGGGTTTCAACAGTAGCTTTGGCCTCTGCCCAAGGATGTGTAGTGATCTTCTTTGAGCTGTGATGACCACAAGTATGTCCAAGTGTTGCCAATGTCCCTCTCTGTGAAGGGAGTCGGGGCAGGACACCATCTCCCCTGATGGAGAATCACTGATCGCCAGACTAAGCAAGAAACAGCACTTGCTATTTTAAGCCCCTGGACTGTCAGGCTTTTTTTTTCCTTTATTTTTTTTTAAACTGCCATGGATATGCTTTGCTAGAGCAAACATATATAAACATTTAGCCAAAGGGGACTACTTCAAATTATGAGTATTTTTACTTTCTCCTTTTTGGTTTCTTGAAATTTTCGGCAATGAAAACATAGTTTGTTCTTCGGTAAGAAGAAAATAATGAGGAAATTATTTTTATTTTTAAACCCCATATTTGCATAATTACTTGTCTGTATTAGTGGTTTTACCATACACACACACACACACACACACACACACACACACACACACACAGGTTTTGGAGATGACTGTATTGGGGCTTGAACCCAGTGTTTTTCACATGCTTTCCCATAGTTGCCGATGTTGAAGTCCAATGAAATACATACTATCTTTCTTTGGGGCTTTAGTTTACCAAGACTTTCCACATCTTCCCTTTGTTGTTCTGTCTATTGTTACATAACTGCCACCACGTTGTGGGGTGGATGACACAGGTAAGAGAGAAAAGCAAAGCTAAGATGAGCCAAGGCATTCATTCCCGACCACCTGGTGATGGCATGGTGTGCGCCTCCACCCCGAAAGCTCTTTGTCTAACTGCAGAACTTCCTCGCCTATGCTCTGCTGCTTCTGTATCTTCTGTAAAAAGTCAGTTTGAGACAAAGTCAGCTGGGACTGACTCTGAATCTTGGGAAATTTAAGCAGGTTAAAAAAAAAAGAGAGAAATCTCATCTGTATTTAATATCCTTGGACAAGGGTACTAAACTTGTAGTCTCTTGGTCAGAGCAAGATCCTTTATAAAATTTAAACATAGCCATTTCATGCAACACAGTCAATGGAATTTCATCCCCTTTCCCCTCCTTTCTTTCTCTTTCTCCAGCTCAAATGAGTCACCTTGGCTAGACCGCCAATCCCCATAGAACTTATGTTCCTTGATAGGCTATGCCAATAGAAATGAGAAATTCTATAATAGCTTGAGACGTGTGTTAGTCACCTGTCCCTGCAAAGAGCTCAGCACCGTCTCCTCTAGGAAATGTGGCTCATCAAATGGACATGAATGCATGTAATGACAGGGAGTGAATGTAAGAATGTGCACGGAACATTTTTCTCCCTTCCTCCCCCCTTTTAAAGCAGTGCCCCGATAGTGTACCTGTCTTGTGCATTTCTGGGCATCTCTGCTGTGCTATGCTTACCTGACCCCTCAACACACCCTTCGTTCTTACACTGGCAGTTGGACTGAAATCCCAGGTCGTATCAGCTCCTTGCTATTCATTTCCCCTCTCTTGAAGCGTATGCTGGGGCTGTCCCTGGAGTGGGGTTTTTTTGAGAGGACGATTGCTAGAACAATCACGAACTTGGCAGGAGATGGACAGTGCGGTGTAGCCACAAAAGAAGAAAAGCCATTGTCGTTGAGGACTGGAGTCCTGAATGTCAGAATGGCAGGGAAACCGAGTGGAGTTTGTCTGTCAGCTGCTGTCTGTTATCACTAAGTTACAGGGCTGTCATAGTCTCTTGCTGTATGCACAACTTTCCCAGGCTCTGGTATCCAGAGCTTGCAAGGCAAAGGGAACAACAGAGCCAGGCGACAATCGTGAGGAGGCCACATTTTTCTTAGCGTGGCTCCTTGCAGCTGACGAGCTGAGAAGAAAGTTGTGCTCAGCTGTGCCCAGAGGCACAGCCATCCATTCCCAAATCATGCCAACAAGCTGATTTCACCACAGTAAATCCTTCATTACTGCTACAGCAGGACCAGTGGAGCCTGAAGGGCAAGCTGACCACCTAACAGTCTGTGTAACTTCCCAGAGTGGCATCCTGTTGTCTGGCCAGAAGCTCTGGAACTGCCTCGGGGACCCCTTTCAGCTGAATTCCTCCTTCCATGGATGAGGATCTCTTCGGAGAGCAGCTGTCTGCTTGGTCAGGGACAGTGTTCACTCATCTCTGGATAATCCGTGCCCAGCCCAATAAATATTTTTTTCTGGATGGATGGAAGACTCATTGATTACCACTTTACATATTGGTCCCAATAGCATGCACTGTGTATGGTAATAAAAACCTCCACAGCCCTCCCTGCTCAAAATGAAATCGCCCTTAGAGTCCTTATATCGATCATTGCAGGCCATAAAGATGGGATTGCAAATAACTTTCATCTTGAGAGCCAGCATTGGTCGATTGGTAGTGGCTGCCTTGAGAGTTGTGCAGGGAGGTATTTCTGTACTGGGCTCAGAAAGGAAAAGTGCTGTCATTGATTAGCAATGTCTGCTCTGAGCTAAAGACAAGGCTATGGTGGCCTGACTGCTTCCTATTTGTCAACGATTTTAAAGCCTTAATTTCTTCTGATAGAATTTTCTAGATGAATATCTTTCTAGCACATTTCAAAGCAGCTTTGACTGGACATCTGGGTGCTTTCCCTCCAGAGTGTGCTTCCTATTTTATATATATTTTTGCTAGATTTGAGGGCAAATGAGGCAGGGAAAACTTGGCTTTTCTCAGAGCATATAATTCTTGCTGGGAAAGAAATTCAAGCTAGGTAGGTGTTAATTCAGTCCAAATGGTATGCATAGTGAAATCTATACCAGGAAGCCATGGGGTGATAAATATGAGTTCCATAATAAAGTCTACTTTCCTTATTCCTAACTCTGGCGAGAATCTCTCTTTCACATTGCCAAGGTTTTCCCAAGGAGCTCAGTTCAGGGTATCACAGAGAAACGTCACTGGATGCCAGTTCAATACGTCACTCTTCCCATATACAATGGTCTGATACCTGGTGTGACTTCAATGAAATGACTTTCCAATATGAGGCACCCTGAGATTAACTTCTAGGCCAATCAAAGTAGGCCAGACATTAGTAGGCTGGCACATCTTTAAAAACAATAATTCATGCAACATAAACTTAACTTTAAAAAAAAAGCCCAATGATCTTAGTTCATTCACTGTTATGTCACCACCTCAGCTAGTTTCAAAGTAGTTCCATCACCCCTGGAAGAAGTTATATTCCTGGTAGAGATCAATCCCCACTAGAAAAAAAAATCATCCTGAGTGAGGTAACCCGGACCCCAAAAAAGAAACATGGTATGTACTTACTCATAACTGGATATTAGCATGGATATAACCAAGCTACAATCCAGAGACCCAGAGAAGCTAGGCAACAAGGAGGACCCAAGGGGGAGCACATGGATATCCTTGGGAAGGGGAAATAGGAGATCCCCTGGATGGACTTGGGGTGGGTGGGCATGGGAACTTGAGGGATCAGGTTGGGGGTGGGTGGAGGGGAACAGTGCTGAGAGATGACTGGAAAGGGGGCCTTTGTGGACTCGGGTAGAAGCCTGATGCAAGGAAACTTCCATGAGTCTACAAGGTTGGCCCCAGCTAAGACTCCTGGTAGCAGTGGATACAATAGCCTGAACTGGTCATTTCCTGTGACTGGATTAGTGACTACACCTATTGTCTGATATCAGAGAGTCGTCATCCAGTGACTGGTGGAGGCAGATTTCCCCATGGTCAAACATTGGGCCATACTTGGGGAGTCCTGCTGAGGAGAGGTAGGAGGGGACGTAGAAAACGGGATGGCATGGGACTGACCTAGGCCCTCTACATATACATGACATTTATGTAGCTTAGTCTATATGTGGGACTCCCAGGGCTATGGGAGCAGGAGCTGTCCCCCGTGCCTTGATGGTCTCTCGGGAACCTTATCCTCATGCTAGATTTCCTTGCCCAGCCTGAACAAAGGGGGAGGTGCTTGGTCTATGGCAGCTTGACATGCCACACTTGCTGAAGCCCATGGGAGGCCTGCTCCTTTCTGAGCGTTTACAGAGGAGGGGTGAATTGGGAGGGGGTGGACGGAAGGGAGTGAGGGGAGGCTGTAGTCAGGATCTTAAAAAAAAATAGAATTCGGTCCCCATTCTCTGGCAACTGCTCACCTCCCTTCTGCATCTATGGATTTGCCTAGTCCAGATAGTTTATAGCTAAAGTTGTACAATGCGGGCCTTTTGTACCTGACTTCTTTCATTTAGCATAGCATGCCCATGCGTGCTCTATCAAATCCCAACCCTCTATCCCTCTTTATGTCTGAGTAATAGTCCATCGTATAGCCATGCCACGTTTTGTTTACCCAGTCGTCCATCATTTGGACACTCAGGCTGCTTTTCACTTTTTGGTTATGAATAACGGTACTGTGAAACTTTAGTGTTCTTCATGGGACAGAATGTTTGGCTTCTCTTTGAGCGTGTATATATACATAGAAGAGAAAGTTCTCCGTCCTATGGCAATTCTACAATTGTCTTTCTCAATAACTGGTCAGCTTGACTCTATAGTGGTTGAACTATTTTGTTGCCTCCCAGGAATATACAAGGGCTCCAATGTCTTCAGACCCTTGTCAATTCCGGTCATTGTCTGTGCTTTAGTGACAGGCATTTTAGTAGGTATGAAGCGATGCACGTGCATGCGTTATTCACTCCATCTCATCAAGTGTGGCCGTACCTGTGCATGAGACGGTGGTAGTCCTCTCCTGATATAGACACCAAAGAGGGCATCCTTCCCCAGGGAGATGTTGAACTTCAAGAACTGGGGCTGACTGATGTGAATCTGTGACCTCCAAAACACCCCTGGAGGGACTTCCTGTGTCACCCGTCGACCAACTTCGGCTTCGCCACTGTCTATGCTGCTGTTTTTCAATGACCAGGGCACTAGAACACAGGAATAGATGTCGAGTCAATGACATTTGTATACATTAGTTGACTGTAGATTTATATTTAATTATATGCCAGAATTTTTTTTGCTGTTTTCAAGTTAAGATTAAATGCATTCTCTTTAAGTGATAGCTGAAACATTGAGGATTTAAACCAGAAAGCTATACATTCATACCCCAGGGCATCTGAGACCCTGACACAGTGATTTTTTTTTTTTTTAGAAATTCTATTATTAATCTCAACCAATCAAATACAGGAAGAGCCAGAGTCTAAGAAGGAGACATGAAGTCCCATTCCCCCACATAATTGGCATCTTAAAAAGACCAGGAGGGAAGGGTTGCCCATGTTAATTTGGAATCATGCTTAATTTTTTTGAAGCCTTTCATTACTCTTTCTAGTTAGAAACAAGTCCAGCCTACTCTGATACTTGGAACAAAAATCAGTCCAAAATCCAAAATAAATAAAATAGCTCAGCAGAAAATGAAGTCAGCACCTGACACTGGATTGGCCCCTTCCTTGTGGAGGACAGGGTAGAAAAGATCCTGAGAAGTCACACCTTTGCCTTGTAACTTTGACACAAAATGGTTACACTCTTTTGGTGGCTGATCCTATTTCAATTGCTCATGTACAGCCTTCCTTCCTCAGTACTTGAAGAGTAGAAGTTTGGTTAAACAAAACAAAATACCCCACCAAAACAACAACAAAACAAAACAAACAAACAAAAAACCAAACCAAAGCAAAACAAAACAAAAACATTCTGTCTCCCTTTCTTCCTTGCTATTCCTTCTTCGGTCCTTCTCTTTCCCTCTCTCCCCTCCTCTGTCTTCATCCTTCCTTGAGACAGGGTCTTTCTTTGTAGCCCAGGTTGGCACAGAACTCACTCTGTATACAAGCCCAGGCTAGTCATGGCTCATGGCAGTCCCCCTTTTCAGCTTCCCCATTGCTGGGATTACAGGCATGAGCCAGCAGGCTCAGCTTGCAGTGTCTGAGTTGAGAGAGGATTGCTCCCTAGGAGTGCACTGGAGGCGCTTTCTTCAGGAACCAGGGCAAGCGGAAAAGCTGAGATCAGTTGTGCCAGCGTAAACAAGTTCATTTCTCTACTGGTGCATCACTTGCCCTGTCTCCACGGTGAGAAAACGCACAGCTAGAGCTTGGCTGCATAGATGTTATTTATGATGACCTCAAATGAAACCAACCATGGCAGGAAAGATAAAAACCCTACATCTTACCAGCTTCCTGGGTCAAGAGTTTCTAAGCCACACGAAACCAACCACAGAAAGAAGCTATGCTAATGTCTGTTCCTTTCTAGGAGTATGGACCCCACTGGTGGCCCTGAACTTTGAACATCTTTAGCCTGGACTAAGGAGGATAATCAAAATACCTTCAGTGCTCTGCCGTGGATGGACAGACCTGAAACATCTCTGTCTGTTTATTCAGTCTGCACACACTGTACAGGGGCTGAACGGTCACGAAAACTTAGAGAATTGCCAGAGACTGGCTTTAAAAATGAGCGGCCCTCTCTGATTCAGCAGATCTGGCTCCGTCACCATGACCAGTGGCACCAGGATGAGACCTTTATGTGGCCTTGACCTTAGTTTCCTCATCTGTAAAATGGGTGGCCAGTATTTTTGAACTTCAGAAGGTCTTTCACATCTAAATTATGAGTAACCAGAGTGACTTGAATGTGTGAAGCCATTCTCCGGCCGCCCCTGCCACCCCCAACCACGAAGGATGATTGGATTGGTTTCTCTTCAGCTCAGTAGTAGATTAACAGGGACTTAAACTGGGTGGCCCTTGGGATAATGAAACTAGGCAACAGCTCCTGAGGGAGTTTGGAAGCTCCCATCTGATAAGAGAAACAGGCTGGGAAGTCCTGAGTGGTTTGGACTGATAGAAACAGAGTAGCTAGTGTGCCAGGAACCCTGGCTGAAGGCTGGCCGTGTTCAGCAGGCACTAAACACTTGCTACAAAGGGAGAACATGGGGTAGCACAGGAGAGCAGACACTCTGGCTGCCTTGCCTTAAGTCTTGGCTTGGATGCTTGCTAAATGCACTAGCTTTCTGCACCTCAGTTTCCCTGTCTGTCTAGTGGGGACACACTAGGGCTGCTATGAGGAGTCACTGAGTTGGTCCACACGGAGCTCTCAGAATCAGTTCTGGCAGAAAATGTTGCCTCGGGGGCTAACCCTCGAGCAACTATGGCTAATTTGAGGGATTTCTGAAATCAGGGTGGGCCCAGGAGAGAACATTTGTTTTCACAAGTTGGTCAGCGGCTGTGAGTGCCATAAATTGGAAACTTTTATATTTAAAAATGTTGCTTTTGTCAGATTTCCCTACCCAAATTAAAGCCTTTGGGGGCAAGGAACATTATATTGAACAAGGACCCAGTAGGGAAGGAATGAAATAACGAACCAACAAACAAATAGAACAAGACCAACAAGAACCACCTTGCACAAGAATAGCTATAGGCCTTTAGTAGAGACCAAAGCAAATGCTAGCGAAGAGTCACAGAGCGAGGAAAACACAATGAAAGAGCTTTGTCAACCCAGGCTCTATCTCTAAGCTTAGAGTTTAATCCATAGGTGACCTGTGGGCCTCAGAGCTGCTGGGCTAGCGGCAGGCTGGTGACCGGCAGCCAGCAGCTTGTGGTGGCCTCTGGAAACCCAATTGCATTCTGACTGGTGGCCCACTGGAGCCATGGGTGGGAGCAGGTTTCCACAGTGGTTGCTCTGGAGAAATCCAGAAAAGAAGCCTCGGAACTCCAGTTTTAGAGCCAAGAGATTCCCTCTTTCTTGTACAGGACCCTAACTTTAGAGTGCCGTGTTCGGGAAGCCACCTTCAGATGTCAGTGGGTAGAGACTGCCGACTCAGCAGCCACACCCCTTGGTGGTTTAGATGGTCCCCTTCTTCATGTGTCACCCTCAAAATGAGACACGGCATGTGATGGATGAACTACAAAGTTGGGGGGCCAGCTTCCAGGGCTCAAATCCTGGCTTCCATGCAGTGTGACTTTGGCACTTTGCTTAATCTCTCTGGGCCTCCAGTCCTCTTTTGTAAAATGTAAACCATACACAGTGGGAACAATGAATGTCCGCAAAGAGCATAATACCAGGCCCACAACACAGTATTAGCAAAATAAACGAGGCCAGTTGCAGGGGACAGAAAACGGTCATACAAGAAGGAAACCTATGCCGAAAACATCTGACTTTCTTTTTGGAGTAAAAAAAAAAATTTTTTTTTTGAAAATAGAAATTTGGTGTATATTTGTGATCTATATGTATATGTGCCTGCCCATGTCTTGAGAGAGTCTAATTTTGTATGGGATAGATTTATCTAAAAGAATAAGCTTAAACTTGGGACTCTGTGCCTGAGCCTGACCCCAGGTCAATGGCAGCACTGCCCTGAACACACAGCCCCTACCCTCTGCGGCTCACTTTGCTGGAACACAGCTTGCAGTTCTTGCAGATGCCGCTTGGGGGCGCTCTGCTGGCCTCCTCAACGCTCCCTCTACCTGTTTCCCTGAGGTGGGAGCGCAAGTCTTTGTGGCCCCACCGCATGTCCTGCGTACCTTGTGTCACTCTGCACAACTCCTGCCCATCTGGTGGGTAATTTTCAGCAAAGCCCTGTGACAATTGGGTGACAGGAGGGCCTTGAGGAAGATTTGCTTTGAAGACTTGCATGTAAGCTAAACCTTTTTTTTTTTTTTAAAAAAACAAAACAAAACAAAACAAAATTACCTTTCAAGAATTCTATGTGGAATTTGCTTTTTAAAGAACTTTCCCTGTGGACTGTTCGGAAGAACTGGGAGTGGAGCTCTGGTGTATCTTTCTTACAAACTCTAATTAATAAACAAGTGCACTAGGAGACATGGGCTACAGTGGAAAGGCCTAGAAAATAAAGATCAAAAGCCATGGGTCCTGGCCCTGATCCTGAACAACTTAAGCCTTTTGTGGAAGGATGGGTGGAAATAAACTCTTTTGACTCGAATCCCATGCTTGCTGCTAAGAAACCAGAGATTTAGGATGTCTAGTTCTCGGGGCCTCAGTGTCCTTCCCTACGGAAGAGTCGCATGGACTCAGAGAGGTGTCAAGTGGCATTCCTCTCTAGCCTTCCACGCTCCGTAAAGCAGCCTGTGAGACCATTCTTTAAACAAGTCACGAGGAGTCTATAGGGTTGTGTGCATGACTGGGAAGGGTGTCCATCAGGATGAGGACGATCAGAACACGCTTATGGCTGGCTTATAGGTATCTTTAATTTTAACAAACTCAGTGGCCTTGACATAAGCTCCTTCCCCTAGTAGACAGTGTTCTAGTTTGTTTCTCTGTTGCCGTGATAAAACCCTGACCAAAAGGAACTTGGAGAAGAAAAGGTTTATTTGGTTTATACATCGAGGTCACAGTCCGTTACAGATGGAGGTTGGGGTAGAAACTCAAGCAGGAGCAGAGGAAGGAGCCATGGAAGAAAGCTGCTTAATGGTTCGTTACTGATTCTGCTCAGCCTGTTTCCTTATACAACCCAGGACCACTGGTCCACAGTGGGATGAGCCCTCCACCGTCAATGAGCAATCAAGAAAACACCCCACAGATGTGCCTGCAGGCAAACCTAAGGTGGCAGTACCTTAGCCAAGGTTCTCTCTTTCCATGTGTCTCAAGCTGACGAGCAAGAATAGCCATCACAGATGGGAAATAAAATCTTCAAAGCTGATTTCCCAGGGTGTGCAAAATGAATGATGAGTTTGCAAACCTTTTTTCTTTAGTGGTATATATGCACACATACATTCATACATGTAATTTTTATTTTGAAATAGCATCAGGTGAAAAATAATTTCAACTGCTACATGGAATTTCTGTCGCCTTTAACCTAAACTCTGTAAGTATTACACACATCAGTTTTAGTATCATTTCTCTCTCCATATATATATGCATAAATATGCATGTATATGTGTGTGTGCAGTCAACCCTCCACATCTGGGGCTTCTATATATGTGGGTTCAATGAAATAGAGATCAAAACTATCTGAAAAGAATTAGATCTGTATTAAACACGTGAATAAAACACTTTTTCTTTGGGATTCCCTGAACAGAACATGTAGAGATGATTTAATATATAGGGAAGAATGTGCCTAGATTATGCAAATAACACAACATTTTATATAGAGATCTTGGGGGCCTACAGATTTTTGGTATCTGGAGAAGACTGTATCAGTACTCCCAAGACATGGATAGATGACTCTGTGTGTGTGTGTGTGTGTGTGTGTGTGTGTGTGTGTGTAGTGTAGGTTTTTCTCTTGGAAACATTGAGACTCAGTTACAAACAAAGGCCTCTTTTACCTTTGCACACTTCCACGTATTTTTTTTTTTTTGGTTTTTTGAGACAGGGTTTCTCTGTGGCTTTGGAGCCTGTCCTGGAACTAGCTCTTGTAAACCAGGCTGGTCTCGAACTCACAGAGATCCACCTGCCTCTGCCTCCCGAGTGCTGGGATTAAAGGCATGCACCACCACCACCTGGCTGTACACTTCCATGTATTTATCTTAAATCGAGAATAGCATTTTTAAGAACCCAGTGTAGCCATCATCTCAAGAAACTAACCTTGCTACTATGCAAAGTTTAGTCCACAGACCTCGTTCTAATTTGCCGGTGGTCACGATAGTGTTCTTAATAGCAAAATAAAGAAGTTTCTACTCTTTTAAAAGAATAATTAAAGTGGATTTATTAGAAGTTGCAGTTTTAAAAACAAGGGAAGGAGGAAGAAAGAGGCAAAAGACTATGAACTGCTACAGCCTGCATAGGGACCCATCTAGTACACTATGTGACTGCAGGTTGGTCAAGTGCTGGGCCAGGGTCTGGGAACACAGATCTGTGTTTTCCCCTTAGAACAAAGAGACAGCAAAGCTGGACCAGATGCCACAAATAAAGGTTTGAACCAAGGTTCTCCCTAGCCATACAGTTCTAGCTGGTCCCTAACAGGATACCATGGAGATACAGGTAGTGAAGGAACAATAACAACAGGATTCGGTCTCTATATACAGAATGGATAAACCTCACATGAAGAAATAGAGATGTCAAGGAGGCTCTTTAGGGCTGATCAGTCCCAGATGTGGGATGCAGCACCAGAAATTACCAGTTCCGTGGCTCTGGGCTAGTCACTACCCTTCTCTGATTCAGTCCTTCCATCTGAATGATAGACTTCTGAATATTCAACCAATAACATGTTGCAGGCATGTTGGTGTTTCTACTTTCTAGCCTGTCTGTCACAGCATTCCCTTAAGTCAGCCAGAACTGGGAACTCAGATTTGAAGGCTAAACTTGTAATGGTAGAATTTCATATATAGACTGCCCAGAGTATGCACAATTAATAAAAGAGGCCCAAGGGCTGGAGTGGGGCTTCACAAAGCCACAGCCATTTTTCCAGAGCTGCTGAAATCAATGAACAGCCAGTAGCATGCTTACAGCCTGTCAGGGCGGTGCATAGGTCATGCATATTAAGATATGAGGGTCAGAGCAATCAAAGCTACAAGTCTGGTGCTTCCAAATGCCCCCAGCTGCTTCTCATGTCAGCAGCTCTGTGCACCTGCCTGAGTGAAGGGCAGCCAGACTTTACTTAGTTAACAATGATGAATGAACATCCTCAGCATTTGGCTGGGTCATTGTATACTCAAGCAATAAATATTTATCAAGCATCTACTATGATGTAGGATAAACTTTGAACCACACAGACCTGGGATGTATGCCATATTCTCATCCCACATTCCAACAGCCCAGGTAGTCTGAAGTCTCAGGTCATATGGTCTTGAGTTTGGACTGAGTTGGAGACCTCCAGAGAAGGGACATGGCAGTGACCTTCTTGGGCAAGTGGGCACAGTATGACTGGGTGCTGGACAATGGCTAGGAAAGACATTCCAGCAAGCAGGGCCTCCCAAAGCTGGGGCCTCCATGGGAGACTTGTCTATCCACAATGAATACGATGAAAAGTGGAGATGGTGGTCATTTTCCCCAAGAGGTGGACGTCTGAGATCCTCCAGTTCTGGCTAGCGCATCTCCAGTCTACGGGTGAGCCTTGCGGTGTTCCTAAAGGAACACCCTGATGATCAATTTTACACAATCATCCAACTCTATCGCTCTATGCAAGATTGCTCATGTAAATGGGAAAGGACTGCCTACTTCTGAGACATGTACCTAAAATCTCAACCAGTTAAATAAGACTGATGTCGGGGAGAATGACAGTCTTCCACAGCTGCATTAGGACCAATCATTTCAGAACATGGTACCATAACTCATTTATGGAAACAGAGACGTTATTCCCCAAACAAGTGATAAAGGGAATGAACTCCTAGTTATAGCAGGGAAATGAGGCTTCATATTAATACTTCCTAACTTCCCCGAGCTCTGGAGTCTCCTCCACATCAATCTGCCTTGCAGATTATTCTGCCTCACATATTTTTATCTATCGCAAATAAAGTTGAATTCAGAAGATTGCCTCGGCCATTACGCTTCGTTTCCATTTATTTGGGCATCCGAACAACCATCTGAGGCTGCTGTTTAGCCAACAGGTAACTAAAGAGCTCCTGTAAGGACCTTTGATTAGCGGCTAAGAAATACAGCTCATCTAAGCTGTCATCGGCCTCATCAGTCTTCCAGCCTGTCACTGGATGGCTCTTTTCGGGAAAGAATTCCCAGGGTGAGAGACCCTGCTCCTGTGACGGTGTTCACACCGCTGCACAGCAATGCTCATGCGTAGAAGATCCTTCCAGTCTAGGCCTTCGCATTTTGCCTTAGATAAAAACGGTCAGTTCTGCACTACCTCTAGTCAAATATTTATACCTCTGACCCTGCCGTGAACTCACCTCGCCTCAATATGCCACTTGGTTTATTAGTATTGTTGATGGTAGCTAAACGTACAGAATAGCTTCTACTCGGCATACGATTTTCTGACAGCCTAGTGCTTTGCCCTTTTTCTTTTGTAGGACGGGAAAACCAGGGTTGATAGAAGTTATGTGACTTGCTTATGGCCCTTTAGCTCTTCAGTGGTAGAGCCGGGATGAGAAAAGCTTGTCTGGTGGACTCAGAACCCCATGTATCTAACTATTAGGCAGACTGCATTTCAGAACCCACACTAGAGAATCTCCAGAAGAGAATCCAGAAGGAGAAGAGCTCTGGTGTATTGACCCTGTGAAAGAAGGGTGGTCAATGAGAGGAAAGGCAAATTCAGGATGTAGGAAAAATGACTGGATTCTTTGGATCTCCGTTAAGCCAGATTGATGCAAGGAAGAACTATACAACACAGAACTCGGGTCAGAAACCCATCCTTGTGACACATTTAATTGGGAAGCAGCTGTAAGAGTGGTAGAAGAACACTCTAAGAATGACAGGAATTGCATCGACTTAAGCTACAGGCGTATTTGCTAATGGTTATGCTATAAGGTGATGTTTGACCCCTTGTCCTTCTGGGAACATCACCAACTTTGGAGAAGTCCCATGCAGAGAAGTGATCATTTGAAACCCTGAGCTGTATGCATTGAGAGGCTGAGTGACAGGAGCCAGAGGAAGAATTACCAACCTCCCTGCAAATCTGGCTCCTAGTACCGTGCATTAAGCCAACGAGTAAAAATCATTATGAAGTTTTTGCTGAAAGGGCAAGTGTAGAAAAACATGTTTCTAAACAGAATAACAGTCTTTGCCATTTTTTCCAACTTGCATACCATCTGGAAATTCTGATTTTTTTCAAAGGGTAGGAAAGAAATGTGCTTCAGGCACAAATAAATGTTTACAGCTGAGTTATAAACCGAGAATGGTAGGGCTTAAAACAGGCAGGCTGGCGGTGATGGAGCTCAAAGCGGCAGGAGACAAATCATGCTTGGGGATCTGGCCAGCTTGTGTTACACATCGGCCTCTCGGAAGGGGAAGTCTTGCTTCCCATTGATCTCATCCAGTGAGGGACAAAAGCATCACCTGGGACTTGTGTTAATTCTTGGAAGGTAAAGGAATGGAGATGAAGTGTCGTTATTGTCTGTCTTGCCATTCTGAAAGCAGCCTTCCCTTTTGGACATCCCAGCATCTCATTGGAAGTGGCAGCCTGGGGAGATGTATTAAATGAACCAACCAAGAGAAGTGATGGTGACTTTAATGATGATAAAGATTTGTAGGTTGTTTGACAAGTGCATGCTACCAAAACACTGTTCTGCAAGGCTATCTCTTTTATGCTGGACCAAAAGCTTGTGAAGGAGTGCCATTCTACAGATGACAAACTCAAGGCTAGGAATGGATGAAAGACCTGAATAAATAGGGTCAATTCGGCATGCAGGGATGTAACTGGTGTTTGTGTTCAGCCAAATCAGCGCCAGTATTCTGGACTGACTTACAGGATATTTCAATGCAAGTCATGAAGCATACATAACCAGTGCTTGGTGAAGAAAGAGAAATAGGGGTGTTGGGATCTTGGAATCCTTAATGTGGGTACAAGAAAGGTTCTAGAGAAGTAGAAATGAGTCTGGAAATGATATGGGAGAGTCATCAGCGTTTTTCTTTTATTAAAGGGTAAAATTGCAAATACTGCACCCGTTTGCATCCACAGCCTGACGGGCCTGGCTATGCACCAATAGAGACTGTCATCATGACGGGTGGTCAGCCAGATTTGGTTCATGAGATGCAGTTTGCTAACCCTAGTGACACAGAGAACGCTAGGAACACGAAATGACGGATGGATTTTTTAAGAACGATCCATGAAATTCTACTTGAGACTATATTCTTTGTTAAGATCAGTGCACAAACCGAGGGCCAGTGACGTGCCCTGGTGAAGCTCCTGTATACCTTATTTCTGGGCACAGGCAATCAAGCTGGATCCCTTTATGCTATCTGACCAGGTCAGAATACTGTATCGAATCTTCATTCTCAAGGCTTATCTAATCCCAGATCTATAGAAAAAACACTTTGTGTCCCTCTAATGAAGATGTATGAGTTCATTCCTTTGAACATAGAAATACACCCGAGATGGTGAGTGATTCTGGCAGCCCACGGGTGGCTTCTTCTCAGTGTGGAACCCAAGACAGTCTACGTTAAGGTTTAATTGAAAGAGATTGGAGGAAAAATAAACCACGAGCAACAGCAAATGGAAAAGGAAGAGGAAGACACAGCCCCAAGAATACACTGTCCTGACTAATGATAGCTGTTTCCACTATCATATCAGAGTGTGGAGGCTGTCCTGTCTATTAGACTCCTTCCCAAACCTGCACAATGTAAATACTCCTGAAGACCAACTAATGAAATCTCTATCGATAGGCCATCTTAGATGGGGTTCACATGCTCGTGTTTTGCTTACATTTTAATTTGCTCCTGCTGGATACGTACCCAGTAATTGCTTAATAAGATTAACCTCCCTGGCAATGTGTGGTGAATCTTGATTAAAACATCGGAGTGAAGGATTATCCTATACCACAGAAAAATTGAGGGGGTGTTATTTAATTAACTTATTGCCAATATGTCTTGATTGTCTCTTTGAAACAGTGGGAAGGTGGGTCGATGGGAATTGATTTGGGTTATCTAAATGTATAGAATTGGTGAGTGAGGAATGGGGAGGGCACTGGGTCTCGCAATTCAAATTTCAAGTCACTCAAGGACATTAGCAATCTTTCCTGTCGTTTTACAAGACTTCCTTTAAGCTCGAAGAGGCAATCCGGTCTCCAGTCATCACTAGAGTACTGGTTTGGCACTTGGAAAGAAAAGGTCTTGAGTTTTATTTCACTTTTAAGCAATTTTGAAGTTTCACCCTTTTCATAAAGGCCCAATGAGCAAAACCCACAGGACAATGCTTTGGCAAATAGCCTCCCCCGCATGTCCCATAACTCACTTGGACAATCTCAGAAGCGGTGGCATCACAAAGGCTGTACTCTCTGTTTTAAAGCCCACTGTGTAGGAAAGGCAAAGATTCTGCTCTTTCCAAAGCCACAGTGGAAAGGCATGTACACTGGTTACCGTAGACCAGTGGCTCGCAACCTGCGGGTCGCAACCCCTTTGACAAACCCTCCATCTCCCAAAACATTTCCATGATGATCCACAACTAAAACGAAACTCCAGTTGTGAAGTAGCAATGAAAATAATTTTATGGTTGAATATTGGTGGTGGGGGGGAGTTGCAGGTGTCACCACAACATGAGGAACTGTAGTAAATGGTCAAAGCCTTAGGAAGGTTGAGAACCACTGACTTCGAGACAAATATGCTTAAGGCTTGTACTTGAAGGAGTTTTCCTCAGTCATCTGACTGTGATGTGGGATGTTGAGGGGTCTAGGAAATGGAGCATAAAGACAAAAGGAAAAGGGGACATTTTCATTTCTGGAGGCCTGTCAAGGTCATTAGGTGAAGGCTACTAATCCCAAAGCATCTGTGTACAACTTCAGAATATGTCTGTCTCCACATCCCATGCCTGATGGGATAATCTGCATCTTTATTTTCAAAAGTGTGTGCTGATTTGTCTGAAAGGAAGGGGGTGTTGACTTTGTGTTGAAGAGCAGTAATGGATGAACATAGCAGAGACTCCCTGAAGGTGGGCTTCTAAGTGCCATCCTCTTGTACTCTGCGCTGAGGTAATTCTTTATTATAGGGGGCTAGCTAGTGTTACTGTAGGTCATTTAACAGCACCCCTGGCCTTAACCCACTAGCTACACCTCCTCCAACTGCGACAGTAAAAAAAACAAAACAAAACCCTTTTCAGTCCTTGCCAATGTCTCCCAAGGGGCAAAAATGAGAGCCACTGTTGTAAAGGAAACGGAAGTGAGTGGGGTCAAGTACTGGAGGTGAATAGATTTCAAACCTGAGGACAATAAATTTGGCTCTGGGCTTTGTGGTCAGTTAAAGCCGAGCACGGCCAGTTAGGGTGAAATATCCTCTTTATTTTGAGATCTGGTTTTACCTACTCGATAATGGAAAGCATATCATTTTATCCTCAGGTAAAACTTTTTCATGCTTACTTAAAGGTAATTTAGCATTATGATTATGACAGATGAGAAGTGTGATTCTTCAACACTGGGTAAAAAAGCAGAAGCCATACCTGAAGGTGTAGGACAGCTCTGGGGAGACTGACTTAAAGATTGTTGGCGTATGAGGGTAAGCCATACACACCCGAGGCAGAGAGGGTCTGGAGTCTTCTCGGCAGAGAGCAGAAGACACAAGAAAAGCCAACCTCCTGTCCAAAGATGCACATTGCACAGACCTGAATTCAAGTTTGTACCTGTCCTGTTTCCTTTGGTGAAGTTTCTAGAATATCCCGGGCCTGAATGTCTCAGAGATGCTGATATTCCTATTTTTGAAGCTGAAGTTACACTATGCTGTGTTGGGCTTATGATAGACCCATAAAGGCTCCTTTACTGTGCTTTAAAATATTCCTGTGGTATTTTCTTTAAAAAAAATTGTGTGTGTGTGTATGCCCCTGCGTATGTACTGGTGACTAAGAAACGGACTGAGAAAATCTGTTTGGAGAAGCCCTTTCACTACACTCTCTGGCTTATGTGATTTCCATCCCGAATAACTCAAATGCCACCAAACCACCAAATGCCAGCCCGGCTAGCTGTGCCATTGGCTGCTCTTGCCTTTTAATTGCTCCCGTCTCCACCTCTCCACGGCTCTGTTTTTCTCTCCTCTTTTTTAGCACCTTGTTAGCGCCTATTTTTCTCCCCTACAAGAATACAGTGATTGCCTCAGTGAACAATTTCTATTGTCCTCCTCACTGTTCTGAGAAGGGAAGCTTTGTTGCCAAGTTGTCACAACTCCTTTCTATTCTCCCCCAAAGCAGAACAGCTCTGTCTCTCTCTCTCAAGGCAAGTCAGGCGAGCCTACTCCCCAGGGAGGCTGTATCTCTCCTTGTGGGAGAGGGACCCAGGCTAGTGGCGTGTACTGCCAGCTGCTTCCTGCCTTCTGATTAGGCAGGTTTCTGCTGCTGCTGCTCCAGCTGCTGCTGCTGCTCCAGCTGCTGCTGCTGCTGTTGCTGCTGCTTCTGTTCAGGCCTTGGGATGCTTTCAAGCATGCCACACGGTGCCAATTGCTGTAGATAGCATAGGTATGCACACTGCTTGGAGCAGGCACTGTGCCAGATCCAAGTGACTCCAGCCAAATACAGCTAACAGACAGGAACAGCAAACAGCTTTTAAACGGGGCACCTATGAAAGGCAGTCATTTTTTTTCCTTTCCCTTTCTTTTTCCTTTTTTTTTTTTTTTTGCGTGCCTTCCAAGATTTGGATTAAAAAACCTAAAGCAGCTGGCGAGAGCCCTGAATTTTCCTGTGACCTCAATAGGGCAAGCAGCAGCTGTAACCTCACCTTTGCCTCCAGATGGCATTGTTGCCACATCATCGTTTCCTGGTAAGCCGGTCCTTACGCCATTGTTAAAGGTGTGTCCATCTGCCGGCTGGAGTTGCCAATTGAGTCCGAGCAGATGCATTGCTGCAGGAAAGACAAAGTAATGAAAATATGAATAGATAATTCAGCAATGCAAATGTCAAGGGGGAGGGCCAGGTGCCTTTTTCCAAGCAATTGCCTTTTAAGGAAACTGCAGTTCAAAAATGGCTTGCCCCAGGCCTCCAGGATTAGCTAAATACAGAAAGTGGCAATCCAAGAGCAGGTTCTGTCTCTTTTGCTCTGCAGCAGTTCCCAGCCTCAGGGGCAGCACCCCTGGTGGGAAGTGGAGGAGGGAGGTGACACCCAGGTGACACCCATCTTTCAGGATGGGCCTTGCTTGTCCTCACATCTGCTTTTAGACAGGTGCACCTGCAAAGGCCGGGTTCTCCCAGCTACTCAAAGTGTGAGCCAAGTTCAAAAACCAGGCTTCACTGCTCCAGTTTGACCGGCCCTAAAAGGCCAACGTAGCCAGAGGTATCTGGTATTGCACTGACCCACTGAGAAGCACATCTCTGCAACTGTGCCAAATTTTCTTTCTCCCTCTCTTCCTGACAATTGCTTATATTTTAGCACATAGTGAAAATGTCTTAGGGTGTGTGTGTGTGTGTCTGTAGTAGTGGCAGAGCCTTTTCCAGAAAAAAAGCCACGCAAACAGTGTTATTCGTTTTCCCCAAGTATGGGATGAGACAGAGAAGGGGTGCGCAGAAGCACTTGCTTTCAGGAGACAAGCATGTTCTCAGAGGTCGATTTCCATGTACACCTCATGTACATGGAAACAAGACAGCCTTCCAGTCTTGTTTCTTAGCTTGTGCAGAGACCCAGTTAGTTTAGAAAACTCAGTGTACCACCCATTCCTGACGGATCCTGGCTTTATTGTTCCTGAAGGGAGGGGGACCACCTGTGCTCTTTCCAAGCCCTCATCTAAGGAATGCTTCATTTGTAAATAAATAAGGAATCCATTCCCCTGCCTATTTCCCACACAAACAATGACTGTGCCCTGTCTGGCATTACAATGGGCACAGGTTGATGCCTGTTGCCACATTCACAGCTCGGTAGGAGAGAAAGGACTGTTGACAGCGAAGTTCTGAGTTTGACGTGGGGATGGGAGAAACAATTAACCACAGGAAACACAATTAACAATGCTTAGGAAATTGTTCACATAGCAATTAATTCTGCATGCCTACCACCACTTAAAGTCAGGCTGCATTCTATTAAGGTTAAAATCCTATCTTCACACAATACAGCTTAGATTGATGGCTGCAGATTAAGGTGGCAAGGTACCTGGCAGAGTATGTGTCTGCTTTTTTTTTCTCACACACCTCCAAACCACATTTTCCAGCTCTACATTTCCATGAGGTGCAAGGCCCACGGTCGCAACTTTCCCGGATGATAAATACTAATAAGAATAAGTGACATTTACTGTACTCTTTCTGTTGAGGTAACACCTAATTTTCTCCCGCAGTTGATCCGTTATATGTAGGTCACTTACTTGAAGAGACCAGAGTCTATTGCCTCAAATAATGACATATTTTCACCATACAGAGGTCAGGAAATGAGAAGTAATCGTGGTTGCTTCAAGATAACGATAGCTTCTGATTTGTAATTACCAGGTGAAGGGAGCTAAGGAATTAGCTGTTTTAAAATGATTAAAAAAAAAAGCCTAATACCATTGGGTTATTGAAGCTTGCCTGGAGCCAGCTGCTATTGCGCCAAAGAAGCAGCTCTTTGGAGGAGGGTCCCTGAGTGCTGAGACAGATGCCACCACCAAAGCATCCTAGGTGCAGCTAGGGCCCCAGCCTAAAAGAGCTTTGATGCTCATGTCTTTGAGAAAACAGTGGACCCTGCCAGGCCACGATGACAACCTCCCCAGTGTCCTATCCACATGCAATTACTCCTCAGAATAGCTCCCCTTGTACACTGCTCAGGCTTGTCACTCCAAGGGACAGGGTATATTGCTACCACCAGCTTTGGGAGAATATTAGATGGGGCTGTCACCTTACTGAGCATACAGGGGACACCGTGTTTTATTTTCAAGGATGTCTTCCCTCCTGCCTCCTTGACATTCATTTTGTTTCTACTGTAGCTCTTTATCATTGTTATCATCCCCACCACCATCACCATAATCATCATCATCATCACCATCATCATCATCATCACCATCATCACCAACATCACCACCATCATCATCATCATCATCATCATCACCATTATTACCATCATCATCACCATCATCACCATCATCATCATCATCACCATCATCACCATCATCATCATCACCATCATCATCATCATCATCTCATCGTCATTAGCAAAAGTATTCAGAAAAATGTCATGTGGCCAAAGGGGTGAGGGTGAGAGTATATGAGCCACTACTCAGACTGCTCTGGGAGACAGTTGGGAAATACGTGAGATAAGGACAAGAAAAGGGGACAAGCCAAATCGCCGAGTACAAGACCTGTCCACCAGCAGAAGCGCTTCTCAAAAGCAGAACTCAAGTTCAGGCATGTTCCCCTTCATGGAACTGAATGCTAAGTAAGCAAGAGAATTACACTGAGGACACAACCACCTTTTCTTATTTTGGGGGGAAGGATATCCAAGTAGGCTTTTGTTGTTGTTGTTTTTAATGTGTTGATGTTTCTTGATGAGCTGTTCCCCCGACCTGAGGAATAAAATGAGAGTATCTTTCTGGCCTGTGGGCATGGAGGGAAGTGTCCTCAGGTTAGAGACCCGGGAGAGCTGTGAAGTAAACGAGTTTACTGACTAATGAGAGCTTTCCCGCTTACCCTGCTACTGACCGCTTCTATGGTTTGGGCTAAGGATGCATAGCTCCATCCACCTCTCCCTTTCTCTTTTGTAAACACTCCCTTCGCAGGTGGAATAAAGGCAGCCTTCAGGGGCCAAAGAGGGCTATGCATAGCTCCGTGGAAGAGCTGGTGGTGTCTCAACCATGGGCGCCACATCCACGTTTAGTGGGATAGGAAATAGCACATGGGGGCATACTTGGAAGCTTGGACTGTAGAACATTATATGCTTCTAAAAAAGCAGAAACCCAGTGTAGAGGTACAGGGAATAGGATGGAAGATTATGGGTAGCAAAATGGAGTGGAGTATGAAAAGAAGGCTACTTTGATCTTCAGTATATCATATACCTGCTGTCAACCATTAAACTCAGCATTCACTCACTAGCGTATCATATACATTATCTTAAAGAGTTCCTGGGAGGTACTATCATGATACTCATTCACAGATTCAAAGACTATGATGTTTTTGACCTTTGGGGGAGCTCAGAATCAGAGCAGAACTATGCGGGGGATATAGTTCCTATTTCACACTTTATAGAGATCTGGCTACAAAGTCCATGGGAAAATGGCATCTCAGACAAACTTGCTTCTGTCTCAGAGCTCATGACCAGCAAAGTGGTTTGATGCATGGCCGTTCACTGTGAGTATCACTGCTACCTGGAGGAACTTTTTATTTCTTTTTGCTGTTGATTTCAGATGTGGCCTCGTGACTTGCAGGGTACACTGCATGACATAGGGATCCTAGATCCTGAGTTAAAAGACTATTGGATAGGGCTAGCCATGTTTGGCAGGTGTCAGTAGCCAGAGTGAGGGAAGTAATGAACTGTTATGGCAGAGAACCACCTAGCGTTTGGGGTTCTTTGTTACAGTAGCATGGTCTACCCTGACCGATACATTCACTTATGAAGAAAAGGAAAGAGGATATGTTTACAGAACAGATCTCTGTGAATTCCTTAAATTTTATCAGATCAGGAGTCTTTCTGAAATCCAGACAGGAAATTAACTCCTGTTTAGGGTCATTATGCCTGTTTCTATAGACAGTAAAATATTTGAATATTATAATACCTTCGTCTTTCTTTTTCTTGTTACTAGAGCCAGACTAGACAGTGAGAAACCTTGGGACAGCCACAGTTATTACTTCTTCACCTCGGTACTTTATACAAATGCCCATCACTGCACATTTTACTGGAGGAGATGTCCTGGGATGGTTCCTCCTCCTCCTCTGAATGCTCCATCAGCTTATCCCGAAAGGTGTAGTTCAGACCATGTCCGGGCCAGAAGTGAAATGAGTTCTGGAAACCCTCTCCTCTGCATTACCATCCCCACTGACAGCTGAAATGTACAATTCATCATGACTTGACAGGCTCCACTCCAGAGAGACGCCGGGATGGAACAATGGGGCTCCATGGGTCAGCAAGGACGGGGTGAGGAAGAACTTTAAGGGGGAAGCTCATGGAATCCAGGTAGCATCTGGGAAGTCAGCCACTAAAAGCACAGCCAGCAGCCAAACCCTGGACGTATCCCTTAGCTAACTGGAGAGCACCTTCCCTGAGTGTTGAAAAGGACCTAAGGCCACAATGGAAGACCACACGCAGATCCCAGGTTTTTGCCAGAACAATAGTCAGACCTCCTTGCAGGCTGATTAATAGTTTCTCATTGATGTTGCTGTGTTTAAGTGGCAGATGGGCTCCAAAAGAAATAGGCAGAGAGCAAGCCTCAGCTAGAGAAAGCGGGTTGGCTACAGGTGACAGGATTCTCTAGCCAGCACAAGGACATGGAGATGCCAGGCCTTGAAAAATGGCAGCTTCCGAAAGGGGTTGTCTGAAATAGTAATTAGGGTATGTGTGGACCCTGCTGGGTGCCATTTAGAACCTTCTATGTTCATTGGCTGGCAGAGGATCAACCCGACAAGAGAGTCAATCAATATGTCAGCAATACTTCACCGAGAGCTGCTCAACCCCTGTTTGTCAAAGAGGACAAACATGGAAGCCACAGATGCTCTGTGTTTGCTGAGCAGGCTTCCAGGAGCAAGGGGTATCTTTAAAGATCAGGCCTGTCGATATATAACCCCGGGGAGGAGATTGGACTCTCCCTTTGAAAATGCAAGACTGCAGGCCAAGCAGAGCCCCAGGAGGGGAAGGAAGGAGCCAAGCTTGCTGGGTCTTGGGGCTCAGCACACAGGCAGATGCCCAGAGCCTTTGAGCTGATGTCAGAGTGCATTCAGAAATGGGAAGAAGATAGGAGGGGTCAGGGCTGGGTCTTCTTGGCTCTGCACCAACCAATTAAGCCCACAATGCCAAGACTCCTGTGGGAAACAACAGATTCCCAAGGTGCTGAAGGGATGGAACCTGCTGAGAGAGGGATGAGCAGGGCCAATGCTCACAGGTGCTAGCCCTGGACTTACCGGGCACTGTATAGGCACCTTAGCAGCGAGCCGTGAACATCAACACATGCAAATGAGCATCTTCAGCCATGATGAGGATTCACATTTATTTTGACAACGTGCCAGGGGCTGGGATAATTACTTTAATGGCAGCATTTATTCATTATTTATCATTTGGCAAATATTTATGGAGCTCACACTGTGCATCGAATTGTGTCCTGACCCTGGGAATAAAGCAGCTGGCACAACACAGATCCCTGCTTTCATGGAACTTACATTCTAGTGGGTTGTAGAGGAACTGAACACATGCGTGAAAAACAGAATACAGGGTCGGGTTCCAGAGGGGCAGGGGATGAGAAAGGCAAAGGTCTTCTTTCTCTTCTTTGACCTTTAATGAAGACCGGTCAAGGATGGTGTTACGATGGGCAAGTTCACACAAAGACGATGGAAATGAGATGGCAGTTGGTATTGATGTGTGGGGGAGTGGGGATAGCAGTCAAAGCCAGAGTCTAGCAAGCAGGAAAGGGATGTGGAGGGTGGGTGAGGCTGGGGGAGTGGATACCTTTGGAGGTACTCTGGGTTGTGGTGAAGGCTGTCTTTTGAAGGGGAAGAAAAGCCTCTGTATCCTTTTGCTATCCTATCTCCATATGGAGCACATATGGAATTTGTATTTGACGGAACACTGAAGTTTAGAGAGGTTGACTCGTCCGAGGTCACACCAGCACTAACTGGGGACTCTGGGACCCACACCTTGACGTATGTCATTTCAGAGTCCGAGCTCCAAGCCCCCTTGCTGAGCTGCCTCCATCCCCAGATGCTTCCTGGCCACCTTCTGGGACATCTGCCCTCTGGATTTTCTATTGGAATACTTGTTTCAAGACTGAGCAGGGCGGGAAGGTTCCAGGACTCCTTCTGTGAATGCTGTCCAAGCCCACTCAGGAACAGGTTGCCTCCCACATATAGCATGCACCCTCCATTAATACACTGTCGTCAGTAGTCACTGTGCTATTTAACCTAAAGATCCAAAGTTGCCAATAGAATATAAAGGATGAGTGACTTCAGCTGCCTGGCTGGCCGACATTTGCTTGTGATGGCTTTTTCCTGGGCCAGTCTGCTCCTAGTCCTCTGGGGTATGGTTTAACATAGTACTTCTCGCTCTTTCTGTGGGGAGAAGGGGCTTCTGCGATGCCTTAATAGTACCCTTTAGAATGCTGCTGCAGCCAAACTACCTTCTTCAGGGAAGAAGTGATGCAAATAAAACCACAAGGAATAACATCTTCCAAAACGCCTTAAGACTTTTAAAAAAAGGAATTAAAAAATTTAAATCTCAAAGGAGTTTTTTTTTTAAATCCCTTTTTAAAAATCCTAACTGCTCGATGAAATGGTTTTGCTTATTTTTTCCAGACAGTGTAGCAATACACTGAATGGAATAAATTTTCAAAGCGCCACATGGAAGTGACGCCCACAAATCCCTTTACCGGTAATGGGATTTGCGCACCTAGCTCTTGAGAATGCTCAGCAAACTTATTTGCCTCTGTCCAACTTTCGACTTGCAGCTTCCAAGATGCTTGCAAGGCTCAGGACCAGGGACTTACACCGAAGAAAGAAGAGAAGGAGAAGTGATCCCAGAATCCTGGCAAGACCACTTGAGTGAGAGGAGGCTTTGGGGAGACAGCCACTGCCTGCTCGTCCCTGCAGGCACTGTCCTATTCTCACATTGGCCCTAAAACATCCTCAGCAAGGATTGTGTCTGTCACCTTTCTAGTTCTGGTCCCTCTCCGAAACAGGGAGGCATTCTGTTTCTCTATGCACATCTGCCTTGAGGACAAGGTGACAGTTCTGTAAAGCAGCTCCCGGACCAAGGAGCAGTGTGTTTTCCAGACGAGAAGAATCTACGCAGAAGAACCTGCACATTAATCTATTCTTGTGACAGGCTCAGGACAGTACAGTGAGGAGGAAGTGGGATGAGATTAATCAATTCCTGTGTTTGGAGGCAACAAACAGGGTTCGTTGCAGCTTCCAGATGTGCAGGGTCATGGAGTCAGTGTCATCCCCACTCTCCTCCTTCCAGCCCCTGTTGCAGGTGCTCGGCAGGTGGCCTCAGCTGATAGCGTGGGCGTGGCGCGTGGTGTGCTGAGCTGACCTCTAATGACACCCTCCCTCCCCAGCAGCACCAAGAAAATCAATACTCAAGACGGACGCACGCTCACAGCCACTGTTTTTCTCCTGTGCAGAGTGCCTGGAATATATTGGTTGCCCACGCCGGTCAGGGAGCCCATTGTCCATGGAGTCTATGCATCCTTGTCCAGATAAACACACGCCCAGAGCCATCAGCTGCACGGGTGCCATTTCCCACCTAGACCACTCCGGTCTTGATGCTATTTTTCCCCCCAGAAAGAAATAAAATAAAAGCCTTTCTTTCCTCAAGAAAGCGCCAGTGTGATCAAAACACCTTTAGAGAATGATAATATCCGGAGGTTTTATTCACCAAATAAATCATGGTCTGGGTTTTTAAGAGCTTTTGCGACAACAAAACACAATCCGTGCATATATACCTAGACACTCGTCCCCACCCAGCTTGTCCTTCAGTGTTGACAACCCAAACAATATCTACCTTTTTTTTCTTTCTTTACTCTGTTTTTTTTTTTTTAAGACTAGCACCTAGCAGCCCTGTTAAAGAGGGGACAGATCCATGAGCCCACTGACTACAAAGGCAAGGCAAGGGGGTGGCACGTGGCAGGCGGCCACAGGAATCCCGGGAAGCAGACATATGAATGTTTTAGAAGATAAGATGTCATATCGATCGGGAGATGTGCAATGTGAGCTGGAACAAAGAGATAGAAGTCTCCTGTGAAACAGTCGCCTGCAAGAAGGAGTGGCCGGGGGTCAGGCCTGCGCTAGTGACAGCCCATGTCAGACTGAGCTCTGGGCAAGTTTCTTCCTTTCGTGAAAGTAAGCGAGGGGACAGAGAAGGCTGGGATTCATTTTTCTCCCTGATATCCACAGGCACCCCCCCCAAAGGTGGTACCCAAGTGTCTTCTGGCATGAACTCTGGAGCACACAGACAGGCAGCCTCTGCAATCTAAGGCCTGCCATGAATAATCTGTTAATAACGTTAATCCAGCAGAGAGGCAGCAGGACACCTTCTGATCCTCCATTCATAAGCAAAGCTCTGTGATGAATGGCGTCGTCCATGACAAGGCTTTCAAACCAGAGGCTAAAATCCCCACTTCTCCCTTTTCCTCTTCTTGGAAGAGCCAGTGGTCAACACAGAGGTGCTTCTTCCTACAAGTGAATTTGGCTGTGGATTCTGTACTTTTTTTTTAGAACTGAGAAAGGAGCTGAAGAATTGAAGATGTTGAACAAATCCTATATGTAATTCTTATTTTAGTTTGGTCATTTGTTCAGCAAAGGCAAATTAGGCACATAGGGAGGCTGCCAGTGTTCCTCTCAATTTTTAATTTTTGACATGGCTAACTTAAGTTTTTTTTTTTCCAACTCAGAATTGAAAAAAAAAAAGCCCGCATTAGCAAATTGGGTTTAATCTTTCCCTTAAATGGCTTTTAGTTAAGTGGGCTTCAGATAGCCAACCTGAAACATTTAAACTTGATTCTGATGGAGAGAAACATCATGTTGGGAAAAACCTTCTATCTCCAGGGGCCTGATTAAGTCACAGAAAAGGAAGTCGGGGAGCAAAAGGGACCCCTGTGTTGTGATCTGCTTGATACCAATACAGGCAACTAAAAAAAGCAAAGGTCACTGGGAAGAAAAAACAGGACAAATTGTTTCTGGAGCCTAAGCTATCTGTACCCATTTTGTTTTTTAAAAAAGTGGGGGCTGCATTTTCATCTGTAATTAGATAAATGACACAATTGGATTTATTTTGAGTTAGTGACAATTTATTTAATAGAGCTAATTTGAAGGGTTTTATGTGACACTCAAGTGCCACATGCCTCCTCTGTGCTGAAGGTACACATCTCTCTCAACAGGCAGTGGCGCTGCAGGATGCTGTGACATTTCTGGCTTCTACAGAGCATCACGGTGAGGCAGAAAGGCATTGAGTATGGTGCGCTCTATGCCTCCCTCCCTCTCTCCTTACAGCTATGTTCTAAGCCCACGTTGTAAGTCTTGGACGAGTTCAGGCCAAACAGGGGCCAGTATACCCCCTAGGTGGGACTGACATCTCCTCCAGTAATAGTGGTATGGCTTCAACACTAGTTCGCTCAAGAATTTAATCCCTGAGGTCTTAGGTGAGTGGCATTAACAGAGTGGAAACTTAATCCATGTGTTTAGAGATGGTTCCTTTGAAAAGTGATTCAATAAGACAGGTCACTAGGGTAGCACTCTATGACTGAGTCCCGGTGGCCTCACAAAGAAAAAGAGCAACCGTGTAGACAGAGAAACACACACACCCCTGCTGGGACACGGCACAGAGGGCCATCAGAGAGCCCAAGCCATGCTTTTTGGACCTTGAACCTTTAGAATGGTGAGTTCAAACAAGCTTCTCATTTTTATAAGGTCGTCTGCTTCAGGTATTTTATTACAGTTAGGGGGATACCAACTAATACAACCAGTCTGGGTCGGAACTCCAAGATGCATATTCGGAGGTCAAGAAAAATGAGCCCATTTGTGATGTTGTGTATCACTGTCATTTCTTATTGTCTTTAGGCAGAGGTTTCGAGAAGGGTCTCCTACTTAACTGTGTGTAAACACATAAGCCTGTTTGAAGACGGCTTGTTGTTTTTCCAATTTTGCAAAAGGAACAGAAGCTTTGTCACTCAGACTGTATATCCAAAGACTGTGGCTGCTGGGGAAGTTTCTCTAATTTGCTAAATCTGGGCCCCTCTAGCAATGTCCCCCAGTTAGTTAGGACTAGCTCCCGGAGACATCTCTGTCAGCCCCCAGAACAGCCTTCTTACCAGCCCCTCTGATCCCCTAAACTCTGCTCCGGAGCTGGCGGAACCAACTGTCCTGACTGAAGGAAGTCAGCTCTCTCCTCAGAGACACCCATGCTTCCTGGGGTTCTCTATCCAGAAGGTCATTTGCATTCCGCTTCTAGGCCAGCACTGCCCGACATAAATATAACACACATGAAGTTAAATTATTTTACTAACCACTTGAAATAAGTACAAATAAATGTAGTGTTTTAAACCCGATATAACCCAAATATTATCAGTTCAACATGTCATGAACATAAAAATCCCGCATGAGACATTTTACTTCGTGTTTGCACAAAGTGTTCAAAATCTGGTTTGTGTTTTACACTCCCAGTGTAATCTCAGTTCAGATGCTAAAATTTTCAACAGTTAAAGTAAAATGTGGCTCTGCCAAAACAATGAGAGTGTTAGTAAACACAAATATTTTACACTCTGGCTTTCAAAGTTAAATGAATCGAAGGGGAATAAGACTCGCGGAGCCAGCGCGCCTGGGGGAGCAGTTTGAGATTTCGGCGCCTCAGTCAGTTTTCCTGGAGCACTCCTGTAACCCCAGTATTTCAGATGCATGCATGGCTTAGCAGCCATCAGTCAGGTGCTGGCCATCTTTACCCAGACCGTGAGCTGTGACCATGTTGATGCCTGAGGGTTCATTTTCCTTCCTCATTTTCTTTAACTTTCTTTTTAGTTATTATTTGTCTTTTACATCGTGTATTTTGATGCCATTCATTTTCCGGGCCCTATGCATCCACCATCTGCCTTTGTACCCCAATAAAACAAAATTTAAGAGGAAAAAAAGAAAAAGGAGGGAAAAAAGTAAAAATCTCGTCATGGAAGCTTCAGTGTGACACAGTGAGTCACGCAGTAAAGCCCTTTGTCCATATCTCTTTACTTGTTTATTGCCAATTCATTGGTCTGGTTTGAGGCTTCTGGTTTCTGCTATACCATCGGTGCTGGGCCCTCCTTAGGACCCTTGGGCATCCATTCTGTTGTTGTCCTGTGCTGTGGAGACCTGCAGATTTGGCTCTGCGGATCAGGCCCCTTCGTGTGCTCCAGCAGATCACAGATGGGCCAGATGTCGCGTGGGTCAGCCCCGGTTCTGGGCCTGGGCAGCTGCAGGGTTGGTCAACCCACCATTTATCCCTGTCCTCACCACCAGGGTGAGGTCTCCAGCACTGCTCCAGCTAATTCACCCTTGCAGCAATGAGTGAGGGGTTGAGCCAGTTCTCCTCCTTTCACCCTCCAGGATCTGCTCTCTCACACCTACGCCATCAAGGTTAGCTCTATTGTGCTGCCCAGGTGAGGTATAAGGGCCAGTTTCCCGTGTATTGCAGCTGGAGGGGCAGGGACAGCCTCCTGCTCTTATGACCCCAGGGCCAGCTCCTCCACCTGGCTCAGTCATTGATGGGTGTCGAGCGATGTCTGTCCTCCACCCATGCCATTACATGTCAGATGAGTAGTGGTGGGCAGTTCTCCCTTGTTCACAACATTGGGGACCTCACCTCTGACTACCAGGATGCTCTGCTGTGCAGCCTAGGTGAGGGGCAGGGCTCATTTTCCTGAGTGCTGCCACTGGTAAGGGCTTTCCCCAATGTGACCACAGAAGGGTTAGAATGCTATAGCATTGAAAGTATACACTCACACATACATTTTCAGGTACACACATATACACACACTCACACATACATATGCACATGTATATATATACACACACACATCTATACACATTAACACACATATATACATACTCACACAATACATACACACACTCATACACACATACACACATGTATACACATTAACACACACATATACATACTCACACAATACATACATACACACATACACATACACTCACACAGATTTTATTTTTAGAAAGGTTTTTGCTATATAGCCCAGGCTGGCCTGGGACTCTTTCTACAAATCAGGCTAGTATTGAACTTATATTTTCTGACTTGTATTTCTTTCTTCATGATTACATAGGAAATATATATTAAAGGAAAGAATGCTTGGAAAATTTGTGTTTAAGAATCTAACCTATGTTGGTCCTTTGGCATTTCTAGGCTAAGAATCAATGGTCATAGTAACAAACAGAACCTACTAAATTCCTTATGCAGGGCCTCAATTCCTATCCGATGCTTCCCATTTGATGATTTTAAAAAAACGGAGGTAATAACTATTATTCCCACTTCACAGATGAGAAAACTGAGGCTTTGAGAAATTAAGTCACTCCTGACTCTATCCCAGCTACCAAGTGTCCCTTAGAGCCAGAGTTCTTAGGTGTGGCTCCCTAAGTTCAGTAATCAGTAGTCATGTCCATGGGTCTCACTTGCACCATTTCTTTCTTGACTCTATTTGAAAATCAATTCTACTTTAAAGAACTTTAACCAGTACAGTTAATGTCTACAAAATTAAAAGTTTCATGTGTTTTATCAAACCTAAGGTTTTGTGAGACATTAGGGGAAAAAATGCAACTATTGAAAAAAGTCAGTATAGAATGTCCCAAACTTTAAAATATGTCTGCACATGAGCATATACAATGTTTCTTTCTCAGTAAAAATCTCTTTTTTAGTTCAACACAACAGGGATGGGCAGAGTTAAGTACCTTGCCTAAGCTTTTCTGAAAGTAGTTGGGTTTGATTAACTCCAGCTCAGCCCAGCCCACCAGAGTACTTCCTGTCTTTTACAGTAGAAACATGAGGAGACAGGGAATCTTTCTCTCTCTCTCTCTCTCTCTCTCTCTCTCTCTCTCTCTCTCTCTCTCTCTCTCTTTCTCTGTATCTTTTGCAACTATCCCACATAGGAAAATACTTGGGGGAATCCTCTGCCCCAGGTTCATTTTACAGAAGATGACTCCCTGCTCTCATCCCATCTCTGCACCCACCCTTGAAGCTGTTACTTTGGGGTGATGTTTAGACAGGAGCCCCGGGCTTGCAGCCTTGGCTTTCATACCTCATGCCAGTGTGGAATTGGGAGCAACACAAAGCAGTGCAGGGGCAATAGAGGTGTTCCGAATGGCTTTTCCCCAGCTGCTTTTAAAACTACTACAACTGTCTAAGCAGAAAGTGTGTTTCCATGCAAATGCTGCTTCAAGATAAGCCCCAACCTCCATTTTTTTCCCACTTAGATTTCCACCTTTAATCCCTTTTCAAGATATTCTGGACACGTAAAATACACAGTTTTCTGCTTCTACCCTGATGTCTGCATATTGAGTACTTCCATCACTAGCTTTGACATTGCAGCAGCAAAGGCTTGAGGGCTTGGCAGACCTCAGATAGCTAGCATGTCCCCCGCCCTGTGCCTGTTGGGGTACCAATATGACCAACCCCTGCTGCATCTCGAAAAGCGTATAGTATAGGCTGGTAGGGTTTCTGCACCACCATACACTGTGACTTTGCCATGAATATCAATTATTGGGCCCCACTCCAGAATTCAAGGGTGGAGCTGCAGTATCTGTATTGCTGAAACTTCAGGAGATCGTGACGAATGCTCAGGCTGGAAGGCATGGGTATGGGAGGCCAGGCTGACAGCAATTACTGAAAGAGAACCTGAGGATAGCAAACAAGCTCCCCTTGTCTGTTTCCAAGCAGGTGGAGAGGACTCAGACACCTCCCTCCAGGTCTGTGCGCTAGATCTCTGCCCACACAGGTGGCACAGCAGAAGCAGCTGAGAAGACACAATATGGAAAAGAGATATCCAAGCCAAGGTGGAAAGCGGGGGTGGGGTGTGGGGGGCGTGGAGAAGGCAGAACTAGGGCGAGGCAAAGCACAGTGATAAACTGGTCTGTTCTCAGTGTGCCGTCTCTCCTTAAGGAGAGACGTCCATTCTGCCTGACCCCAGTGAACACCAAATGCAGAGACCCACACCTCCCCAAAACTCATCAGCGCCGCCTGTGTGGATGTCTTTCTGTTACATCCTAACTTCCCTGGAGCTCTATCCAAGTTAGAGTTCTCCTATTCAAATGATCAGCAACCTCAATGGAATTATATTTTTTAAAAAATATCTGTTGAAACTTGATATTTTCATTCATCCACAGACTTCCCCACAACACTGAGTTTTCTGTCATTAATGGACATGGAATTATAGGGACAAGTAATGGTTTAAGCCAAACATATAAACCCTAAAGAAGGAAAATTTCGGCACTATGCCAGGTAGAGAATAGAGTCTTTGGATTGGCTCCCTCCTCCGACTCTCTGGCTAGCCCTGACTGAGGCAGACATGTCTTGGGTGATCTCAGTTCTCCTTGGAGTATACTCCCCTTTTTTCTCTATGTGGCATAAATCTGCCCAAAACTAGACACTTTGCTGAACTTGCATCAGTGGCATACGGGCTGGGGCCTGTGGTTGTAACCACCTGTCTTCATGCATTCTGAGGGGAAATTCTTTTTTCCCCTCTGGCCCTGGATGCTCAGATTCATGGTTTGAACCAGGCAGCTAACATATCAACCTAGAATGCCTTTCCTTGTCCTGGCTTAATCACAAATGAATCATTTTGGAGGTTATTAATTAGCTTATGGATGTGTAAGAAGAGTTAACCACTCAAACCCGTTTTTGTTGTTTCTTTTTTTAGAGACAGGGTTTCTTAGTGTGCCCTCAGTTGCCCTGGAACTCACTCTATAGACCAAGCTGGCCTCAAACTGACAGAGATCCACTTGCCTCCCAAGCGCTGAGATTAAAAGCATGAGCCACCACCGACCACCCTGTTCATAAATCTGATTTTAATTTTTATCAATGGTCTGTAATATCAGTCAGTAGGCTGTCCCCCTAAAATCACATGTTGAAGCCTTATATTCCAAGTTAGAAAGGTAGGTCCTTTGGGAGGAGGTTAGCTTTGAAGGCTCATGAATGAGATTGGATCACTTCAGAAAAGACCCCAAATTGCTAGCAAGCTTCTTCTGCCATGTAAACAATGCTAGAAGGTACTATCTGTATGTCAGATGTGAGAGTCTTTCTAGACATTGAAAGTGTGTGGGTACCTAATTTTTTGACGTTTCAGTTTCTCGAACTGTAGAGGATAAATTTTAATTATGCTTAAGCCACTTAGATTCTGGCATTTTATTATAGTCATTTGAAAGTCCCAAAGATGCTTTACAGAGGGAGGAACCCTGTGTTGTCTTCTGTTCCAATTTCCCAGTTTCTGGACTCCCAGAAAAAGTGACTTTTATTTTTTAACTTTTATTTTTAAATCATCTAGGCAAGAACTTTAATTGGATTTATAGGGGGGTCACATGGTTGACCATTCCTTGGGCTAGTCATTAAGGCTGAAAAGATACTATCCATTCTCCTTGGGTTTGGCATCTTACTTTAAGAGGGTGTTGAGTAGGGGCTGGAGAGATGGCTCAGAGGTTAAGAGCATTGCCTGCTCTTCCAAAGGTCCTGAGTTCAATTCCCAGCAACCACATGGTGGCTCACAACCATCTTTAATGGGGTCTGGTGCCCTCTTCTGGCCTGTAGGCATACACACAGACAGAATATTGTATACATAATAAATAAATAAATATTAAAAAAAGAGGGTATTGAGTAAAGCCATGACCATCAAGGAAAGTTGCCAGACATAAGTAAGCAAATGAAGTTGGGTTCAGGTTAGATTTTAGTATCTCACACAATATTTGGGACTATTCCTGCAAAAAGCATTTTGTTGTTTATCTGAAATTCAAATTTAACTGGACATCTTACACTTAATCTGGTTACCCTGTCACCAAGTGGTTTGGTGTGGGCAGCTAGGCTTCTGATTTTGTGTCTGTCACAGGTGTCTCTTAAAAGTCTGAAGGGGGACAGAGAACCCTGTCCATGCTTAGTGTCCCTCCAAATCCCTTCTCCGTGTAGTACCGGGATGGCTCTCTGCCTAGAAGAGAATCCAGACCAAGCATTTACACTTTTCCCTAAGTGTCAAAACTGCCTGGCTGTCTGGTGTGGAAAGCATATGGACGGCTCTTTTTATCAACCACACTGAGTCCTGGGTGGGACCCACAGATTTATCAGAAAACTCAGCTAGGACCAAATTGTGATCCTACTGCTGCCAAGCTCCGAAGAGACATCTGATATCAAGAAAGTCGGCATGTGGCATGAGGCTGGTGAGCTAGTCCAGACCCGTCTCCAAAGCTGTCTCCTGAGAAGGCACACAACACGCCTTTCTGAGCTCCATTCCTCTCCACTATGAGCAGAAAATGTGGACCCTAAAGATCTCTGCAAGCTCCATGTGTGCCAGCTTTGATGATTCCTGTCGATATTCACTAGATTTGCCCTGCCAGCAAGGCCCAAGCCATTTCTCTCTCTCTCTCTTTCTCTCCCTCCTGGAAGGAGGTTTATTACACAAAGTAATAGGTGGATGTCTTCTTACTACCACATAAATCTGTTGTAGCACCCGTGTGCTGAACTTCTTAGACAGCAAGAACAAACAGTTGTTAGGGGGACGTTCGGCGCAGTGGAAAACAATAAAACCAGAAAAGTGAAGCAGCAAACAAAACTTGCGGAGAGATTCATTTCCTGTTATAATATTTAACACAGGACAGTAACCGAGCAAGGCTGGGGTCCTTCCGCAGTACTTCTGCAGCAGGGAAATCACATGCATTTGACTTTAGTTTTCTTAGACACTTTTCCATTCAGGTCCTGGGGAGTACCTCTTTAAGCACCTAGTGTCCAAAAAGAACCTCAGTTCACAGATGGTCCAGAACTGTCCACCAGAAAGTGATTGTACTTGGGTTCGGGACACCCCAAAGCTGGGCCAGAGTCAACCTCAGTTCTAGGCAGGATGCTTGAGCTGAGCATCATCTTCTCCTTTGTGCTGTCTAGGAAGCTACAGTGCCCGAAAATCCTTGATAAATTATCTAATATTTTAGTCAAATAAAACAGCCAGGACAGGGGCTGCTGGGCAGCATGTTTGAATAGAAGGGGACCGTTATTTCTAGTCCTAGGATAGCTCTGTGTATTTAGAACCAACTGCTAAATGACGTGCTGGTGACCCAGGAGGTACCTTTTGTGTCCTCCCACCACAGAAAGCCTCATTGAGTAAGGAAGACTCTCTTTCTCTGGGAAATACGAGTCCAGGTTTTGTGTGTGTGTGTGTGTGTGTGTGCTTGTGTGTGTGTGCGCACATGCGTGCATGTTGTGCGTGCGTGCATGGGTGTGTGTGCATGCGTGTGTGTGTACATGCACATGTGCACATGTAGCTCATTTCTTGGCAGGTGCAAATGTAACTGATATCCATGTGGAGAGATTATCCTTTTAATCAGGGTTTTGATCTAACTAGTTTGTTCTTGCTCAGCGGGTCCCATTCCCTTTGCTTCACATAGAAATTGGAAAGGTGATTGACATTTGGCCGTGGAGTGACTGTTTTTACTTGGTTCTACCTGTCTGTGCCACCATGTATTCCAGAAAGGAAGCAAACAGAGCTGATAGGCTCACTCCTGTACTCTCAGAACTAAAAACAGTCTCATTTGCATTTTCTCCCCTCCTCCTCCTCTTCTTCCTTTTCTTTCCCTCCATACACCGTGTTAAGGGGCTATTCCAGGACTGTTGCCTTTAATATATACAAAGCCCTTATTAGATAGTTATTACTTTTGGACCCATTTTCCAAGGAGAATATTTGAGTCAGATAGTTTGAGTAATTCAACTGTGCTTATAAAGAGAAATACTGGAATGTGGTAGTGGGCCCTCTAATCAGAGCTCATTGGCTTATCTTGTATGTGACTAGTAATCAATAAATACATGGATGACTTATTGATAATGGCCAAGATGCCTCTGGCAATAAATTCACAACTTCTACTCATAGTTCTCAGATCCAGAGTCCTCATAGGAATATCTAACACTCCCTTTCAGGGTTTCTCTTTGCTTCTGCACCTTCTGCTCTGCTCCCTTGGCAGTGAAATGTGTGACGCATTTGTGACACCTTCTTCCAGAGGGTGGGCCATTTTTCAGGAGTTCATTAATTGCTGATCCCCATGTTGGTGGATGGATGTTTATGGAGACATTGCTTCTACCTGTCACCTGCATTAGCAGAGGAGTCCACACCATGAAAAGGAAGATGACTCCAACTTCCTTGGGTCAGAAGAAACTTCTTGTGACTCTAGCTGTCCCCTGGGATATTAAGAGGCCTCCTGGAGGCACATCTACAGCAAAGTAAAGAAGTAGATTCCTATTCCTGCTTATGGATAGAGAGTCACCCAGGAAGCTAAAACAGAAGTCACAACCCTCTTTTAAAAAATGTATTCTACGTGTATTCTTCACATCATGTTTCTCCATCCCATTCATTCCCCATCTTGTCCCTTTACTGTTAGCACAGGTGTAGGTGAGCCAGCTCCGAAATTGTTACTGTGGGAGAGCTGTCCCCATTTACCATCTGGTGGGCCAATCCTACAGATGCCCAGACATCCCTCTTTTTTTTTTCAGTGTCCACATCTATTCCCAGTGCAGATGAGCCCCCATCATATCCCAAGAGAAGCATTCCACCCTTTGGGCTCACATGAGAATTCCCTAAGTAGGGAGATCAAATTCCAGTGATCAGGATCAGTGGACAACTAGGCTTTTACTGCTTGCCATTGGTTCTCATTGTAGCAATAATTTTAGTTTCAGGAACTTAGAAGTGGTCTTATGTTCAATGATTGCCTCCACCTTTTAACATATCACGTCCTAAAAAATTCAGTGTTGACATTTCTGCCTACCCCATAGGACGTCTGTTATGACCTCCTATTAAAAAGGCAACCTAGTTGATCTGCAAAGGGACACTTGCTCTTTCTACACAGGTAGCCAACAAGAGAACCTGGGAGAAAATCCTGCTTCTATGTGTTCTTTCTTGCTGTTCAAGCTACCCGAAGAATGTGGTATCTGAAGGTCCTTTATGGGCCTTACATTTCGATGTCCCTGCTGGCGATCTGTGAACACTCATTGTCAACAGAGAAAAATTACCCAACACTAAGAAAAAATTAAAAAAAAATAAAATAAAGGAATCAGCTCTTTGAACTAATTTCCAAGAGCTAGTACTAAAGAGAAGTGTCAAATACTTTTCCACTTTAATCACTTTCAAAACTTTTAACGAATCTCTTCTTTTAAACAAATAATGCCATTAGCATGGATGCTATGCAAATGAGATGCAGGACCTGTATTTGTTTGGCTTCCTCAAAATTGTTTCTGAAACCTGATCACATCAAATATTTTTCAGTTTATGCAAAACACAACCTCTCAATACACTTTTTTTGAAGACTGTGTAGTTTTCCATTTGCATGTTAGTCCCAAGTGGTAAATTTACACTTTGAATGTAGGATTAACAAATTTCCATGTCTGCGCTACATTTTGAAACTTAAAGCATAAAGAGGTTACTTTCGTATGCCAAGGCCTTAAGAATCAGAAATCCAATGACCTTCGAAATACCTGGATGCTGTTGTGCAGCACAGAGATGGTACCTGGGAAACCTGTGTTCCCATAGTAACAGCACCTTTGCAGTTATCTGTTTTATACAGTGTTCTTTCAAAACCTGATCTGAGGTCATCTCACAGAAGCCAGGGACAAGAACACGCTTTCTGTAGCTTTGAAATCATCCAGGGCTTAGGACTCAGAAATCTGCATGTACACTCCCCTCTCCTAAATTGCTCTTTCCCAGTTTGGCTAGTGAGGCCTGGCACTGCCAACCTCTTACCATCGGTGAACAATGTTATGGCTTGAGAGAGCTATGCATGATCACACTTACTGTAGCATCCACTATTTTTTTCTTAATTGTCCTGAGATCCTAGAAAGGAAACAAGCGTCTGTGCTGACAGAGGAGCTCAGCATGAACTCTCATTTTTCACATGGAGCTAATTAAAAACTGAAATTAGTTAAATATGGAAATGACACTTGCAAGCACTTTAGTAGAATTCTGGCAAAATCCCTCTGGAGTGCTGTGACATTACCTGCTGCTTCGAAACTCCCCAACTGAATTTCACAGTTAAAAGGCTGAGCAAAGGGAAAGTTATTATTGAGATTTCGGATTCAGAACGTGTCTGTAAGACTCCAAATTAAATTTCATGGCTGGCCCTTGAGTGGCTGGTGATATAGAACGCAGGCCAATGGAGTGGGCTGCTCACAATGTCCCTGCACGCGGGAACTCCAATTACCCCTCTTTAGGTATGGTACTGTGGGTGGCATAGGTGCGACAATCGAAAGGCTAAGGGATATATTTCTCCTGGAATCTGACCTGAAATAGTTAGCATGCATACAAATTCCAACAGGAAAAAAGAGCCTACACGCATGCCTGGGATATGATGGGCATGATAAAGAAAATTGAACAGGCTTCTTAGAACTCACAGGATACATTTCTTCCATGTAGAATCTATCTACCTACCTACCTATCTATCTATCTATCTATCTATCTATCTATCTATCTATCTATCTATCTACTTGCTTTCCTACCTACGTACTTTCTCTGTAGGCACATGTATATATTACACATATATGTTTAGGCTTACATATGCATACATGAGCATATCTCCTGCTGTATAGGCATTTCAGTTTTTTATGCCCTATCACAATGCCTATGAAGCAGGGCGACAGTAACAGTCTCCCTTAAAACCCCCGGGAAAATAGCCTTTCTAAACGGTCCAAGATGAAAAGGGACCTTCCCTGGCAGGTGGCAAGAAAGCAGCCTCCAGGATGTTAGGTCCCCTGTTACAGGCAAAAAAAACCCGTAGGATTTGCCCAAGGGCAAATTATAATGTTTGCCTGCATCTGCATACAATTTAATTAAACCCGCCTACGTGTCTGATGGCCCTGGATCCGCTGCAGAGTGCCTGGGAAGTCCAGCCGTTCTCCAAACAACTGGAGTGTTATGATTTTATTGTTTTTCCAACACCCCATCCATTTGTCCTTGAGGCATTCCCTCCCCCTGGACCCTGTCCATGACTGAGGCATGCACCTCGTCCCTGCCTGGGCAGGCCAGCAAGAGGAGCCACACAGTGCCAAAGCAGCCCTGCTCCGTGAGTCGGCTGGCAGGGAGCCGTCGGCGGGCTGGGCTGCCAGCAAGAGTTTTCTGGCAGCTCCAGAGCTCATCTTCCCATCACACTCGGGCTTTCTAGTCCTCGGCCTGGAAATCATCGCGGCTTACCCAGCTGGATGGGTGGAACGCTGCAGCTGTACCATCAGGCTGGCTTATTTTTATTGAATTTTGAATATCCAATTTCAAAGCAATTCAAATGAATTTGCCCAAGGCCTCGGATCAGTGTGGCTGCCGACACTCTCTGCAGTAGGGTTCCGAAGTTCATATTTCTAAACAAAGGCAAGCTTACAGACGCTCCCCTTGTCAGAACCATCGCTTCCAAAGACCCTCCTCTGCTAACTCTATTAGGCCACATTCGGACAGGAGCAAACAGGCCTTGCTAATCCAAGTCCCTCACTACCCAAGCACCGGTGGCCAAACAAACTCCTTCCATGGATTGAAGAGAGATAAGGGAGGTGGTATGGGACTGCGTAATAACTGACGCATGCCACACTGATTACGGAGTGCCGGCTGGGTCGACGAAATGCGACGTGGAACAGGCGGAACAGGAAGGGTGAGGGGCATGGCTGCCCTCCACGCCCCCACTCTCAAGAGGGTGAAAACAACCATCCAGGAAGCCAGCAACAATTCTGTGCTTGTCGTGGAACAATTCTTCCCTAACCCTCCCGATCAAGATTGAAAATAAAAACAAACAAGCCTGACACGTGTTTTGGTAGAACTGGATGGAGGACGACAACGGTTCCGTTCGTTGCTGGGATTATTTTCCGGGTCCAAGGAAACAAATCCGTCTTCCCTCACCATCGGCATTATTCTAATCATGCTGGACCCTTGCCTGGCAGGCATTTATTTTAAATGCACAAAGTCCAATTTAACCCAAGTAGTAGAAGGCTGAAGAGCTATGCAGAACAACGGGCCTCTCGAGGATGGTCAGACATAGCCCGTGATGGCCAAGGGTGACTGACTATGAAAATTAGCATCTTCTGGTGTCTTTCAGTGGGACTTGGGAGACATTTTGGGACTCGTTGGTTTTAAGAAGTCTTGGGGGAAAAACTAATTCAATAACTATTTATGCTCATAATCTATCAAGGGGGGGGAGGAGAGAGAATGTAAATTGGGAGAGAATATGCAAATTGGAAGAGAACATGCAAATTAGGAGAGATATGCAAATTGGGATCTCAAAGTCTGAGAGCAAAAGCTGAAGGTAAGAAGGCATAGTAAACAGTGTCAGAGAAGAGCTGACATCTGTCCATCCATCTCAGCCCCAGACCCTCCCTCTTCTGGCACAATGCTGCCCATTCACAGGTATATGCACTGACTATTTTTGAAAGGAAGGAAGGAAGGAAGGACGGACGGATGGACGGAAGGAAGGAGGGAAGGAGGAATTCTGGCCTCTGTTCTATGTCCTTAGGAGTGCAAAGGTGGTAGAGTCCGAAGGTGCTCTGAAAATGGCCCTCTTAACTGATGCATGGCACGGAACATAAGTTACTTCCTGCTCTCCGCTTTCTCACCAGCGAGTGTGGTGGACTGAGGACTGTTTTTAAGACCAGGTACAAAATGAACAGAGCTGGTTGGTTACCATTTAGGAGGGAGTGGGTCTCAAGCCCTCTCTTTTTCATGGAGTCAGAGAAACCACAGCATACTGCTCCTTTTGCGTTTGCCTATGGAGTCTACTTTTAAAAAGGAAGAAAGGATTCCAGGTATGCTAACACTTAAAAAAGCAGCAACAACTCTCTCTATATTACTTCATTAATGATAGTTTTACCTATTAACTCCAGTTTTGAGGGTTTTTCCTGAGACTTTCACATGTATATCCTGAATCAAGGAGCTATGATTTTCTTTTAAGAACCATTTCTGTAGATTAAGATATGAGTAAAGGCACAAAAAATCAAATCCCAGAATAAGTGACATCAGGATGGAGTGAAAATCTCAAAGACAGAAGAAAATGGAATTCAGTAGGTTTCCTAGCCCAGTGCTTGAGGAGCCTGGGAGAGGGGGAGTTGGGGAGACATCTCCAGAAACCTGGGGTAAGGACCCAGAAACCCACGGGTCACTCCACTTCAGTGTGCAAACCAATCAGATTTACATCTTTTGCTCCCTTAAGCAAACACGCTGCTGGTTAGTTATCCAGTAGATGTTTTTAATTACAAGCAGAAGAAGCCGGTCTGTAGCCCTGAAACCAGTGCCCTTATGCTGGAGGAGTGCTTTTTAATATTTATACATCTAAAGTGGGTTTGTCCTTCCAGACATAGAAAATCATTAGGAAGCCTTCTCAAGAGGATGTAACTTTGGTCAAGGTCATGCACAGATCTAAACTTCACATTTAAGCCTAGCTCTGCCACCAGTAGGGGCCACTTTTGTTCCACAAACCGTTCCTAGTCCTGGCTCCTGACTTTTCTTTCTAGGTTATCAATTTTTAAGTAGAGGAAAAGAACAAAAATATGCTTGTGAGACAATTCTGAACGAATAAAAGTGGAAGAAACTTTTTTTTCCACTTCTTTTTTTCTCCCCTTCGTTACTTGGCACATCTATTTAATAGAGTTTTGATTCTGCGTTTTCCCTTCCAGCACAGCAGATGAATGGGCGAACCCAGGGAACTGCACTCAAAGAAATGTCGTGTAACGGTTCTAACTTTGGTTTAGCATGTCACCTATCCAACGGTATCAGAGGGAGGGAATATGCTGTCAAAACGGTGAGCGTAGAAGGAAATGGCCTGGATGGGATTCAAAGGGACTTTTGAGGGTCAGCAAGGCCAATACTGCAGTTTGGGAAGTGGGCAGGTGGGTTCCATCCCACCCAGCTGTGGATCCCTGACAGATGTGCCTGGATGTGAAGTGGCAACGGTTTCAGTTTCACGGTTTGCTCTTTCACATGCCCCAAACCTGCGGCATCATGGGCAGACAGGGAACTTTTGAAGATGATAAAACCAAACAACAGTGGTATCAGAGCAGCAAAGTCATGGGAGATTGTAATAACCAGGTAAGGTTTAGTAGATTATAGCTCAGACATATCTTGTAGGGACATGTTGGGACAATTTATTAATATAAAAAGTCAGGTATTGTGTGTTCTGAGACCTTCCCTTGGGTTCTGAGAATTGGAGCCCATACCTTTCCTGGGTAACAGCAAGGCTCTCTTGACTCCTGCCTTCCTAACCAGTACCCGGAGAAAGAGGGAACTTCAGACCCTTGGACTTGGGCATCCCCTTGTCGCCCAAGACTCTGTCTTTTGTGTGCTTTTGGTAGGGAAGCAGTATTGGGTGTGTTCAACCTTTTAACATGGTGACACGATGTCATAATCTAGAAATGTGTTGGAGCACGTTATAGCTATCTTGGGATGCATGTTGGCCACAGGCTGCAGGTTAACACGACCCATGACAGATCAGCCTGTCTACGGCCTCAAGGCTGTTTCCCAACCCCCACTCACTCTAATGCTAATCTAACTGTTTAACCCACGACCACCTTAAGACTAGTCTTAAAGCTTTACATGGGCCATACTCTCCAGTGACCTTAGTATGGAACTGTTGCATGAATAGAAACCCACACCTTGCTTTCAGACCTGCATGAGTTACCTGTACATTCACTGTTCCTAACTCTTAGGCAGTCAGCTTACGCATGGGTAAAGCGTATCATCTCAAGTGGTGAAAAGTGGGTACCTTTCAGCCTTTCTCCTATGTCCCAACACCTGCTGTCTTAAAGCACCATCCAGTGACAACTGAAACAGCAAAACAGAGCTCATTAAGCACACGCTGCTGTCACCTTTTCATCACATGTTCAATTTAAATAGTACATCCTTGGCCCAGAAGCTCAGCCATCATCAGGAGCACCTAAGCTGTACTGCGTGTGGATGGATGGATGATCAGGAAGTGGATCTTAGCGTCTCCACCTCCAGGAGCCAACCCCAGGCCACTCTGTCCAGAATACAGAAAGAGTTGGATGAATTCGGCTGGATTCGTTAGGGTCCCTTTCCCCTTTCCATGAGACTTCATCAGTGTTCAATCTGAATTTTGCCCCCCCCCCGAAATGTCTCTCTTAAATATACTACCCACTCTGCTTGCCTTGCCGTTGTCCTGGATGTGATCAAATTCTCCTTCATCTGGGTTTCCAAAGAGCGCACTCAGCGCTCCCCACTCATGGCACTAACCCAACTCTCTTCATTCTGCACAGGGTTTTCATTGTTCTGTACTTTCCTTGACTCGGACTCCTCAGCGGGGTTCACACCACTTAGGAATCAAATCCAAGCACACATTTGTACAGTAGGAAGTGTCTTTGTGATAATGCCTTTCAGTCCCATCTCCATCAATACTCTAGCTCCCCGTATCCTTGTTGGCTCTTGTGTTAATCACAGACGTAAGGTACAACACATTGTACATGTCTGACACCATGTTTCCTTGGGCTTTATTTATTGAACTTGGGCTTCTTCTGTCCTGACATGAACTTCTTTCACCTTGTCCCACTGCCTACCTCTCACACACCCTTTCTCCCAGAAGCCCAAATGCCACCCTCATTCTGGAGGGCTCCTTGATGCTTTCAAACAAACTGTTTTTTTTTTTTGTTCTTTCTCTGCCTACTTCCTACCGAGCCCTGCTGTGGCTGCAGAGGTCTTATGCTGTAGGTGACAGTGCATTTCTTTTCATTCTGTGTGTGATGGGGACCTCTTGGGGGGTATCATCACTAGGGCTATTAGCACTTAAAGAGATGGGCAGAGTCTGAGTGTTTGCTGAATGATCAGGCCAAGAAGAAAGCCTATCATGTGTGGGAGGAACCTGAACATCACTTAGACATGAGAATAAGCCTTTAAATTAACATACTGATGTAGGGAGGACTTCACCCAAAAGTCCTCAGCTGCCAGGTGAGCTCTGCTTTCATAACTCATTGAGATCTACCTGTTTGCCTCCTGTGTTACTCCTTGTTTACTGGGACTTCAGGGGCAAGAGTCTGCAGAAAGTATCCTTTGGCCTTTCTCAACTCAGGGGGTCAATAAACCTTACCTGCAGTTACTCTAGCAATTAGAGACCTAAAACTATTTTTCAGTAAAAGAGATCTAAGAACAGCAAGTCACCTAACCCCCCCGCCCTACCTCCGGTTCTGTTTCCCTGGAAATACTTATTTTCTTATGAAGAAAGAAAAAAGAAGGGGTGGGTTGGGGAGCTCCTAAGACTGTGTTAAAGCAAATGCTTAGAAAATATTTTTGAAACATTTGGAAGTAATTTCTATTCACAAATTATCTCCATTCACAAAATGAAAAGGCAAATTATGTGAGCTGGATAAATTCAGAGAGAGAAGAGGCCGGGCCTGATGCTGGGAGGAGGAGAGTTGCAGCCAAGGAACAGGAAGCGGGTCTTGTAATTCTGGCATTTCTATGGCAAGGAGAATTTCAAAGCCATTTGTGTACTATGTTTCTCACGAACTCCACGCCCAAGTCCAAGGTGTTACTGGACAGTGAATGTCTCCAGGTAACAGAAGAAAAAAGAAAATAAGTGCAAACTGAGACAGACCATGGGAGAGCTGGGGAGGTCTAGAAGGGCGAGCGACGAAAAAGTACAAAGTGATAAGACGGAGAAGGAATAGAACAAAGCCAGCACACGAAGCCAAAGTGGCAGGACAGGAGGCCCAAGGACACACTTGCCATCCATCTGCTAGTGCCAGGGGAGGAAGGAGGAACCTTGAAGCTATCCTCTGCTTTACCTTCCCAATGGATGGAGTGCACCCTGGATGCCCCAGATGCTGAGTGAGAAGAAATGAGCTTCTGCACATTCTGATGAAGGATGCTGCTTATGAAAATTTGTTCACTTCCCAATACGAATTAAACAGCCATGGATGCTATTTAAAAGCAGTTTGCTAGTCACATGCAAAGTGTGTATGTGTGTGTGGGGGAGTTCAGAATACAGATTTACATAAGAGTGGCAAGAAAACACTGGGAAAATGCAGGTTGTACCTTCCCAGAGGCCCATCACCGAGAGCCCATGCAAATCAGTTGGCCAATCTAAAAATAACAGCCTCAGTCTTATTACCTACTAAAGCCCTTTATAATTATCATGTTGTTTGCTCTGAGTGATAACTCAGCAAGGTGGGCATTGTTATCTTCACACCAGACTGATAAGCTGAAGCTCGGGGAGATTTAAATGAGAACTGAATTCATAGTCAGGTCTACCCAGGCCTGAGAGCCCATGCTCCTTCCACCAGCCCTCAGCTATGGGTTAGCTTCATTTCTTTTTTCCTCTAGGGAACTGATGAGAGGTTCCTCAGGCTGGCTTGAGACAAATGAGGTGGGTTTATCTCCAGGACTGGAAAGGAAGCCACCAAATGATCCGACCTGGAAGTAGGGTCAGAGTAGGGTGCCCTTGGGGAGAGAAGCCTATTGCAACCCTCGGTGCCATTCTGAGCTGGCTTTGCCTGGTGGTCTTACGTGGTCTGCTCTTGTTCTTCCTAACAGCCATCAAGTGCTCGCTTTAGACTGAGCACTGTGTGAAATGTGTGTACAACATCCACTTTAATGTCTGTGGTCACTCACGTGTACGTGTGTGAGTGTGCACGTGTATGCTTGTGGTGTCAGTGATCCGAAGTTGATGTGAAGTGTTTTCATTAATCATTCTCTACCTAATTCTTTGAGAAGGGTCAGTCAATGAACTTGGAGCTTAACTACTTGGCTGACCTGTGACCCCTTGGCACCCGACTGTCTTTGCTTCCTCAGGGTTGGAGTTATATAGGTACATGCTGGTGCATCTGGACTTTTACATGAGTTCTAGGGATCGAACTCAGGTCCTGACACTTATAGTAAACTGGAGAAGTTCACAAACTGAGCCATTGCCCCAGACTGTTTGAACTGTGCAGCAACTCTTGGAGGTGGGTACATTTACTATTAATAGTTTAGTGCTGGTGTAACTGTCTCAGAGGCGAAATAACTTGGTTAAGTTATATCTAGTAAGCTCAGGAATATGAATCCCTGCATTATCCCGACTGACACCAGAGGTTCTGGCCAAAGAAAAAATGCCTTCTTCATTCCCCCAAACAATGAGAAGATGGTGAGGGGTTATGTCCTCATTGATTGCATGAAGTCGAAGCCAACAGGTAGTGAATATGGCTCCTGTGTGTCAGGCCCACAGAACCCAGGTTGACGTGGGTGCTACATTCAGCAGGTCCGACTTTGAAGCTACCCTTGTACTTCCCTGACCTGTTTGGTCAGATAACTTATGGCTTTGCACCCCATTTTCTTCTACATCTGTAATGTTGGAATTGAATGGAAGTGATGCCCATCCCTTGAAATGTCCCAGAAGCTCACTGCTAACTTGTTCTATTTTGGGAGGACAATGTGTACTAAGCTTCATCAATTAGAGAAAGCAAGGGGGGAATGACAAAAGCCACAGTAGCAGGGCTTTAGGAACAGCTCATGTGGAGACCATGGAACATCACAGGTGCATGGGTGTTTAGCTCAGTCAGCCCCTTGTTGTGCAACCTTTCACAAGCTACTTGGTATTATTGAGCCTCAGTTTCCTTAAAGAGGAAACCAAGATAAAAAATAGTGGAACCGCACAGGGTGACTGATTGTCACAGTGTGGGCACAGCCTAGCGGCCTGCACAGACTGGAAGTTGCAGGAATGCCAAGATTCCCATTTGGGGGAAAGCAAAGTCATGAGAAAGTAAGAGTTGCGTTTGTTGTTTCGTTGTCGTCGTTGTTGTTGTTCTTGTTTTAATGTTTTTCCCCCCACAGCTACTCCTTAAGTTGATAGAGGATAGAGCAGAAAGGAAGCCACTTTATTTCCAGTTCCTGGAGCTTTGGGAGGTCACTGAAAATTTCCAAGCCTTAGTTTTTCTACCTGTCACGCAGGAACAACTTTTCGTCTCTTCTAGTAGGATGTGAGCATTTACTGCTATTATTAGTCCTTTCTTACTTGAAAGCTTTTTATCTTCAGGAACGGAGATGAGAAAACTGGGAGGCATTGTCCCCGTGGCGGCTTACTAACTGAGAGAAGCAACGGAAGGTGCCAAACCTCCCCACCCCCCCAGGCACACGGAGGAGCACTGATCAGGAAGTGGACAAACCCCAGGCTGAGGCGAGCCAAGGAGAAGTAACCTGAAGCGCTCTCTCCACGCACATTAAACAGACTTCTCTTTGAGTCACCGTGGCTAGGATAAGAAACGCCTTGCCCCTCTGTTTGCAACACATCCTTTTTCTGATTCTGGAAGCTTCTATTGGCTTTCTGTAGAGCTCTACTGCAGTGTCTCATATTACCGTGGAAAGAACATTGACTCTGGGGTCCGTCTCTTTCAGAGCCTCAGAACTGCTGCATCCCAGGTGGCTGCTGTGGACAGACTGTTTCCCCTGTCTGAACTGGTTCCTGAAGTTATAAAATACAGATAGATAGCCATGCCTGCTGTCCACCACTCCCGATGGCTGGGGTGTCATGTGAACATAGCCAGAACTTGCTTCTCGCTCTCATTTCCTGTATGATCTGACTCCAGTCAGGAAGAAACAAGAGAAACATGGGTGACTACCTCCCAAAAGTCCCTGGTCCCTCTCTGACTTCAGCCCTCTGTTGTTAACAGGTAGAAGCTTTCTTGTCCATCTCTGGTCCTGTCATGGAAGGATGGCCGTGGCAGAGTTTTAAAGATTGTAAGATGCAACTACTGCTGTCTTGCAGAGAGAGAGAGATCCGCTATGGAACTGTTCAGCCATTGCGGTGTCTGTACCACAGGCAAAGCTTTATCAGTCTGCCTAGTTCATACCAGAACCATACGGCTGCTGAGCATGGACTGTGTTTCAGTGCCATGGATGCCTAGGATGTAAATGGTGTTGCTTCCTTTTGGTCCCTGGGGGCTGCCTTCCTCCCTGGTTATCAGAGCAAAACTACATTCATCTAGAAGACTCAGGGCAAGGGCTCGGTGGCAAGAACTAGGGGAGCCCCTCCCCCATCCTCCAGTCCTTTGCCTTCAGTTTGGGAAGTCTTCCATTTCATTGTTCCATTAAGGGTAGTTTCATCTTTTAAGTGAACTTCAATGAATGATGAAATAAAATACTTTGCACAGATGGCCTTGCATTTGAATAAGAGGAAACCATTATGCCTTGTGCAGAACAGAGTGTTTTATTTGTGTTTCTAAGGAAGCAAAGAATGACTTTGTGGAGAGGAATGTTTCTAAGCTTGAAGGAAATCAACTTGTCTGCCCTACTTTTCAGTGTGTGTGTGTGTGTGTGTGTGTGTGTGTGTGTGTGTGTGTGTGTGTGTGTATATGTGTGTGCACGTGTGCAGGTATATGTACCTGTACATGCATGTGCAGAGCCCAAAAGGTCAATGATGGGTGTTCTCCCCCATCCTCCCCCTTTTATTATGTTGAGACAAGGTCTCACTGATTCCAGAGCTCACACTTTTGGCTAGACTGGCTGGCCAGTGATTACCAGTGGTCCTCTATTCCCTGCCTCCACAGTGCTGGGATTGCAAGAGATTTACAGCAAGGTATACCTGGCTGTTACATAAGTGTCCAGCTTTTATACAGGCAACAACTTTACTGGCTGAGCTATCTTACAAATTTCTTATATGGTGTTTATGACTGAGAAACTTGCTACATCAAAGGTGAAGATGGCTGTGGGTAAGAGCATCTAGAGAGTAGCTGGATGGAAGAACTGAAGGGTTTGTACCCACGCAGTTGAGTTTGGCCTGATTACTTACTCATTAGGCTATTTTTGGAAGATCACCTAATATTTTGGTGCCTTAATTTCTTCTTTTGTAACATAGAAATAATAATATCCCCTACTTTATGTGGTCATTGTAAAGGTTAAATAAGAAACTTTATGAAGTTATTGGAATATAACAAATGTTCAAAACTTGTACCGATTATCATTAATTACTGATGAGCTATTAAGAGAGATTGAGAAAAATCCTGTATTTTACATTGACTTGCAACATCCCCCCCAACCCCACCCATGATGTTGGGAGTCCTGTGTATTTGTCTGTCTTTACCATTAGGGCCTTTGGTGATGACAAAACTAAGATGAGATTTTAAGGGTGGTCCCCAATGAATTGTGACTGGTGACCTTCTTAAAAGGGAAAATTTGGATGAAGAGATAGACAAAGACACTATCTAAAGGTGGAGTTGCACTGCTACAAGTCAAGGAAGAGGGTCAGAGGGCACGCTGTCACAGTCCATCTGTAGTGTCTTTAGGAGGAGTCTGGCTGGACTCATACCTTGACCTTGTACTTCTGGCTTCCAAAGTATAAGACAATGGACTTTTGCTACATATGGCCTGGTTCATTACAGACTAATACATCATCTTCAAAAGTACCACACTGGAGATGTATATAAGGGAAATTTCTTAGAAGTAGCTGCTGCATCTATTTTCAGTGATGTAAAAGTTTGTCTTTTGGTTATAAAAACACTCTCAAATAAGTTACTGTTGGGTTCTGGATCCATCAGATAATTCCAAGTATCTCCTTGCTGCCTTTCATCCATGGGTCTAGAAAAACTTTCCTAGCCTCTCCTGAAATGAAAGGCAACCATAAGTTTTGACTCAGAAGATCTAAGTAAAAATGTGCATCCCACTTGTATACATATTGGAAGAAAAGTGAGTTAGTTAATTTCTGATGAAAGAGGCATAAAAGTGGAGTCTTTCCTTTCCTCTTTCTCCTATACTCCTCCCCAAAGATGGATCTGATGCCTGGTGCAACATTAGTCACAAAGAGGATAGGAGGGCTATAAAATCAGGTGAAGAGCTCCAAGGGCAGGCATTAGCTGTGTGGAGATACAGAAAGAACCCACTTTATTGAGGGCATGAACAATATAAGATGCTGACAATGTCACTTACCTAGGTGAGGAAAGAAAGAATCTTGATATAAACCAGTACAAGGTTTTAATGGTTGCCAATTTTTGCTAAGTCATAAGTGAGAGAACCCTTATAGAAATATTGTCTTTTCTTTTTTAAATATTCATTTTTGTTTTTAAAAAGTTATGTGTATGTATGTCATGGGTATTGCACAAGAGGGCAGGTGCCGACAGAGGCCTGAAGGGGGCAGCAAATACTCTGGAGCCGGAGTTACAGGAGGTTGTGTGTAGATGATGTAGGAGCCAGGGGAAAAACTCTAGATTTTTTGGTGTAGGGCTAGATCTACACTCAGAGGGACTGGACTTTCTTCTTACAGGACTGAGTTGACCAGCTTAGTTCAACTAACTTCTTCAAACTTCACACTACCCTTTGCTTTCACTGAAGAAGGTTGAAGACAATGATCATAACAAATAATGCACAAAGTAAAGAGAACTCTTTTTTTTTCTTTTAAGAGACGTGATTGTAAAGGGAGGTGGGGGAAGCTAATTGTAACTCAGCAGGCACAACTGATGTTTTGGGGGCTTGGATAATCTTCTACTTATGGGACATTCTGAGCATTATAGGAGATTAAGCAGAGATCCCCCGGCCCCTGCCCCACACACTTACTAGACCATCTTCTAGCTGTGACAACACGTGATTTCTATGGACATGTTAAGTATTCTCAAAGAAGTGGTGTGGTGATGCATTGATTGAGCTAGTACTAAGGGCAGCTGAGCCCTGGTCTATGAAAGATCTTGTTGGATGAACCTCACTGCAGAAAGCTTGCGAGGGGTCCCCATTACACAGCAATCCTGCATCATGAGCACAATTGCAAGAGAGAAGCAATAATTTTGCACATCCCTGGATCTTGACCAAGACCTTAATGAGCAAAGGTTGTGGTGACCAGTTATTACTCCATCTGGACTGCAAAGCCGGGAGTGATAATATTTGGACTACTTCATTAATCTGTGCCAAAGATCTCTTCAAATCAAGTCAACTTAATAGACAAAATATTTGATATTCTGTAAAAAAGACCTTGTGGGTTCCCGTCCAGACTTTTCACATAAACCTATTTTCATAAAAAAGATTGCCACAAGAGCAGCTAAGAGAAACAGCTCTCACCAGAAATGGTGCCTCATCCCTTAGCATTCAGTAATGCCTCCAGTTGAATATTAATAGGACATTTGTTCCTATTTCACAGACTGTGTTTACCAAGCTCCCTGCTCTTGTCATACACAGAGATCACAAAGGATCTACCAGTCACTGGAGTGACCGAATAGGGAGCCTTTCCACCTGGCTTTCCTTCCCCTCCACTCTCAGTAATTTTCAGAATTCCCCACCAACACCCACCCTTGGCCAGAATTCCCAATCATTTACACATAAGCAGTCTTGGAGCTGATACTCATTTACATTTCCTGTTGGGTTTTGGGGGAGCCCTTGGTCTTCAGATTTCAAGATGCTGTTCTAAGAGACTCAGTTGTTAGGCTACAAAGCACCCAAGAGGGCAAAACTCGCAGGAGAGGCGGCTGCACGGGAAAATTCATTATACACATTATTTCATTATACACTTGAGAAATGACAAGATGCTTTGTAAGAACTGTGTGAGCTGTTCCCGCACGACGTTACCCATGGTTAAGAGCCTGTTCACTTCACTCCCAACTCCACTCTGGACTTCTCCTGGGCGTCTTACAACTCTCATGCCATCTCTGAATTCCTAAGAGCGGGTTCCCTTTGTAGTTTAAAGAGGCTTTCGGAGCGTTGTCAGTAGAGGACCCACAATAAGACACAGCCCAGTTACCCCGTGATTGTCTAACCTGCCAGATGAACTGACCATATATAAAAGCAGGGTAACAATCTTCTCCACATTTATCACTAGACTATGGACTTGGTGGAAATGTACATCTCATGCAGACATGACATCTAACCCTGGTGATGTCTCTGGTAAGGTCATGTGAGGACATGCAGGGTGCAGGGCTGAGTTTATCAGAATATTATGGCATGGCCTTTCATGTATGATCAAGTACAGGGGGTGTCTGACCTTGGTCTTAACTAATCTTGAAAATGGGTACTGATTTAGGATGCTATCACCGTAAGTATGCGGTACCTTGTGTAAACCATGATGCCTCAGACATGACACTGAGTTGAAAATACTAGACAGAGACAGGGTGCCTGGCTTTGTGGCCAAGGCTAGTTTCCTGTCCCCTGAAGCAAAGAGGAAGATTTGAAGAGGTGCAAAAGGGATGGATCTAGAAAGAAAGCACAGAGACACAATCACAGCCTAAATTTAGGCTCATCCACACAGTGACTCCAGACAGCACAAACTGAAGTGCCTCCAGAGCCTAAATCACCTTGGTTAGTTTAGAGCTGAAGCCTCAAATTCCCCAGGTGAACATGCTGGTGTGTGCTTGACTCTGGGCACCTAACATCTGAGAGGGCATTTCAGACACTTCAGTCAAATGTTAAAGCACAGAAAATAAATGGAGACCTCCGTGTGGAGCAGGGGGAGGTGGAGGGAGAAGGGCAAAGGCTCATTCCCTGATGTCTAACCCTCTCTGCCCAGATCCACAAAGCCATAACCAACTCCATCCATCTCCCCCTTTTGCCTGGGTACAGCGAGTCAGCCTCATTTGCAGACACACACACAGGGGCGGATGGATCCCAGTCGAAAGCTGCTCAGATTCGTCATCATTTCCAACCAGCTGATCAAAAGGCAAGTTTCTTCTTTTAAGATTTTCATCTGGAAGCTTCACTACCCTGAATCAAACAGGGCAATGGTACAGCCTCTCCTGACCACAGCCTGCATTTGAAAAGGCAAGTGCCTTCAAGTCCTGGGGTGTGTTTTCTATTTATAAAAGAGTATGCTGAGCTTCAGTGAGTAGAGTCCAATGCCTCTTCTTGGTTCCCAAGATCTGCGTTACATATAAGGCCTGTGTTATGGAGGAATTTCGTTAGCCTTTTAGAGTTTAGTTTTAGTCCAGCTTTGCCCTTCTTTTTCTCTATAGACATTCATACAAAATCCAAAGTGAATGCCTCAGAAGGGGTCTTGATGGGTTTTATTGGATCAAAGGGCTCTCTCATAATAAAGAAACCGCACTGAGATTTACTGAGTGCATTAAAAAAGAATGGCTTCCAGCCAGCCCTGGTAGAATTACATAGCAGTAAAAAAAAAAAATGCTTTAGCCAACCACGCTTTCAGAAAAGTGAGTGGTGATTTAAAGATTGTGTGTTAATTTTTAATTTTTCAGTTCTCCTTTTCTGACAATAATAATAGCAATAATGATTTTAAAAATAACACCCTGAAAGATGTATTAGAAAACCCTCTCTTCTTCAGCTTCCTAGTCAACACGAATCACATTGTATTCTAACTCAGATTTTCCTTGGTTTCTATGAAACTCAATGCTTGCATCTTCCTCTCTTATCAGAGCCATCACCCTACACACCCACTGATTACTCCCAGAACCTTAGGAGACATCTCCTGCTTCCCTCCCCCTCCCCAATCTATCCTGAATCCTCAATCAATTAGTAAATAAATATTTATGGAGCATCTAGCAGGTAATTGACATGAAATCATGTCATAATTTTATCACATTACACTCGCACTTAGGAACTTAGAGTACCTCCCTATTGCCAAATTAATCAAATTAAACCTCCTGCCAGATTTGAAGACCATCAATCATCCGGTGGTGTTCTGTCTCCACTACCATTTCAACTGGTCATAGTAGGTGTCCCATGGCCATGCTTCTTCCTGCCTCTCCCTCATTCCCTACTAATTCCTGCCTCTCACCTTCCCCGTTGCTCTTTTGGCTGCCTGGAGGGCTTCCTGTCTCACTCCTGGTTCCATTTCTATCCACACTCCCCAGGACCAAGCCAGTCTGTGATCTCCTCTGCCAGTCATCCTCAACTACGGGGATTTCCCCCTTTGCTGGATTCTAATAGCCCCACCCCCAAGGTCCAGTTTAGCATCTCTCTGTGTGTTTTCCCTCTAATGATATGATGGACTAAGCAAAAATAATTTTTAAAAAATCAATATCTTCTTTAAACTTTACATAGAATAACTGAAAATCATAACACTATCATTATAGCTGTTATTTCCTATTCCTTATCATTAAGTAAAACAAAACCTAGGAATTTTAATCTACTTTCCAGGAGCACTCAGTTAACTGGTTGAGATTGGACCTTCCTTGTGCAAACTCAGGTTTTCTTCACCGGAGGACCCCATGCCCAGATGGGCCTCATAGTGAGAACTGGGAAGGAGACGAATCAGGTTTCCTGATCCAGGTAAACAATGGCCCTCGGTAGCTGAAATTTCAGTGAGTCATTGTTTGAGTCAAGAAAGAAATTCTATATTGGTGTGTGAAAAAGAAAACCTCTCTGATGTTGCTAATCCACCCTTCTAACCATAGGTGTCGTATCCCTAAACCCTTCTGAAATCTCAAATGGTACTGATCCTAGGGGACTGTATAGTCTCTTTGGTCACCAGGAGGTAAGATGGCTTGCACAGTTTCCCCAGGACACTTGTGAGTTCTGAGAAGACATGAAGCCTGGGAGGGGGAAAAGATGCGTTTTCAGATACTGAACTGGGAAAGCTCGGGTGGAGGGTCGAGTTTGGCTTGAAACTCAAAGCGAAAACGTCCTGTGATATTTAAGACATCCCTTTGAATGTGCCTGTGAGCCAATGTGGGCAAACCCACGACAGCGCTAAGCTGCATCCCCGACCATTCTGTTGTCTGGCTCACTGACTTGCTCACAAATTTCAGTAGGCACCCAGGTGGAACCAGCTCAGATTGCAGCTCATTAGCGCAGCCGAATAGGAGTTTAAGGGGAAGTGTGTGGTAAACAAAAGGTAATCCCGATTTAAGCAGGAGAAAGCGACCTTTCTCTCCTCCCTAAAACAAATGGCTGTTCTTGGGCGGCACGTTACCCGTTTTACTATTACTGGTTAATACGACCGCAGGCAGAAGATGCAGCTGAGGCCCCGCTGAACAGGCTCCACAGTCAGGCTGAACATAATCCCTCATGTAATGAAAAACCTATTTCTATTTCTGAGCCCTCACTACTCTTCATACTGAAGAGCCTTGTGCCTGTCACACATTTATTGAAGCTTATTACTCATCTAGGCAGCGGGGCCCAGTTAGTATTTGGAATTATATTTTAAATCACAATTTTTCTATTATTTATTTTAGGATTCCAAGGCTGCACTGAAAGCATGTCAGTGTTATTCTTGATGCACATTCAAAGGCATTAAAGCCCCAAGTCAAAATTCTTTGCTACCTGAAGAATCTTTAGGCACAAGTGGAGACACTTCAATCAAGACACCATGGCGACCCTCCCTCCCACAGATACTTCTGTGATTATACAGTTCAGGGTGGCGATTGGGAGGGTCCCGGATCAGCGTCTCAGTAATCCTTGCTGGTCACGGGCTTTAACCATCCACAAATCATGATTTTTTTTAACTTTTATTTTTGGCTTTTGAAGATTAATGGGTAGAATCTTTTAGGATGCCAAAGACAGGACTGCAAACAGATGAACTAAAACCATGGCCTCATCTTCCAGAAGAAAAATAAGAGCCGGTGTAATCTCAGTCAAAGGATTTTCTGAACTGACCACGAAGTAAACTTCCCTTTATCCTGAGGCTGGGGGTGAGCATATGGTTCTTTTTTGTTTTATAGAAGCCAGTGGAAATTATTCCTCTCCTAGTCAATGACTTGGTTCTTTTAGCTTGTCTATTTTTAGGGAAAAATACGTATACACACATACATTTATATGCAAGTGTGTTAGTATATGTACATACATATGCATCTGTGAATATACATCCATACCCTACAAACATATATTACTCAGGTATATCACACAAACACACATACACACACACACATACATAAGAGCATTCAATGCACACATGCATGCACACATACTTGCATACACACACATGCACACATGTACACACAGGCACTCATGAATGCAACGCCCCCACCCTCATATTCTGGCTACATAAAGGATGCTCTTTCAGATCGCTTTTCTCTCCTGCATTCTACTTTTCTTGCCATACTTTCTTCTCATTTGCATCCAAAATATTCTCTGACATTAAGGTCTGTCCCCGCCTTCGCCCATCACTACACTGAATTATTTGGCCCAAATTTGACAGAGTTGCTTACAAAAGACAAGAACCCTTTCCACGCTTCTTCAATTCACACCTAGCTTCTTTTCCTCCGAGTCTGTCTCTACATCTTTACCCACAGACTCCCACACGGGTTCTTCCAGCAGAATGCTTGTTGTATAATATCCTTCTTGGTGAGTGAGCTTTGAGATGTGTGATGATAAAGGCTTAGAGCCAGATCCATCCCCTGTGGGACTGTGGGTCCCTCCTCAGTTGGTAGTTTTTTGTTTTTGTTTTGATTTGGATAATCTTGTTTTGTGGGCGTCACAGGCAACGTAAAATTTAAGGGAACAGTGGGGTAGTAGGCAATGCGTGACAAAGACATAATTCCAAAGGGTGTGGGCAAAACTATCAAGGGTTCTTAAGTATGTTTGGCTTCCATGTGATGCTATGTTTTTATTTATTTATTATTTTCCTTCATGCTGTGACAGAGTTCTCCCTTGGCAGGGCACACACAGCTTGTTTAATAAATCTCATAGTCACAAAAACACAACAGACAATTTCTCTTCCTTCAAGGTAAATCTAATCTCAGAGCTTCCTTTGGTCCCACTCCCCCATTTTCGCTCTGACATTAAAACAAGCCATCAGTATTTCATTACACGCCAGCTCTCATCTCTGTGTGGTCAGCTGACCTTTCCAGGATGCTTAATTCCTGTCAGTTTTGAAGAGAAGAATAAAACACCATGCAACCAGCAGTCACATCCTCACAAAAGAAATGAAGACATTTCTTCCAAGACAGGGTCAGGACTGGAAGGCCGTAGGCGGTACCCTTACCCTGCGACTTTAGGAATAAAGAACTTGAGGAGGGGAGAAGGAAAGTGGGGGTTGGAGCTGGAGGCTAAGAGAAAGCCACGGCTCAACAGACCAATACGTTTTTAAAAAAGACTAAAGTAAAATTAACTGCATTGTTGTTTATTGTTATGTACATTACATTTAAAAATTGATCTTGATGGAATGCATAAAGGTGGACTCTTCTTGAGGATGCTTAACGGTGCAATGTTTGGGACTGGGGATGGGGTAGAAGTGACTCTATCTGTTCAAATGTAAGCAAACACCAAGAAGGAGTGAACCCACACAAGCAGTTCAGAAGGCTGCTCTCCCTTCGCACCAAATGCACCAGTCAATGGTTTCATCAACTGTGCACAAGTGGAGGGAGAGGAGGAGACAGACTTGGATAATGGGAACCAAAATAGTTTGGAGAAGAAGTCTCAGTGTTTCATGGCATAGTGAGGTGACTGTAACTTATAATTTATAGTACACTTTATAAAGAACCAGAAAAGAGGTGTTTGAGGGTCCCCAGCGTTCTCATAAAGGAATGACAAATGTTTAAGGATGGAAGTGCTAACCATGATGATTGGATAATTTTTTACTGTATACATTGAATTATCACCGCTTACCTTAAACCTGTACAACTCTTATGTGTTCACTAATGTATTTTCTAAACCCACACGAATTAACCTATGTTTTTGACAAAAGCATCTAGGGCAGGGTTCTCCAGAGCAGTGGTGGGGGTCTATGTTGGTGGGAGCCTGTGTGCTTGGGCTAGATAGGGACAATGATCTTCCTTCCTTTTTCTGTTATGGTCTCCGACCTCTTGGTCTGTCATGGCCAAGGAGTGAGGTGCTGATAGCGTGGGCCAGTTAGGATTAAGAGACTTGGTTAAACGATGGCAGTTTGTACATTCACTATATTGTGTTGGGAGGTTGTGTTGTAGGGTGACCTCAAAAGAGTCTAGTAGACATTTATTTAATGCCATGAAGATAAGCAAAGGAAGGACCTGGTCTAAACCAGTCCTCCTCCCGTTCATGTTGATTTTGAATGGGATTGAAGATACTTGAGAATACCTTTCCCTGATTACAAAGTAAATTCACTTACTCTCTGGCTTTAAGGGTCATTCAGAGACAACAGAGTTGAAGGTGAACAGGACTTGGAAACCCCAACTGTCCATGTTTCCCTGGGGAGCGACAACCACATTCACTCTTTCTTTCTCTGACATCATTCTCAGTAGCAAGGGCTATAACTAAATTATATAGATATCAATTAGACACAACGGAAGATAAACCACCCTCTGTGCAAAACGATTTTACAGGATGAGTTATTTTTTAGAGGTTCCCTTCATAATCCATTTGAAATAGAGATTGATGCTCAGCATTAGATGCATTACTCTCATCTATTAGGCAAGAGCCTGCTGTGTCTATAAACTCAATTTCCTTTATCATGGTAGCTTTCTGGCTTATTTGGATAAATGTTGAGCTGTCCACTATTGTTTATCTTAGCAGTTCATGAGGGAACCCAAAGCTTAATGATGTAAGCTGAGGGGCTAAAACATCACCTCCATTCTCAATGGCTGCTTTTCTTCTCAGCAAGCTGGTTGGGTGACTGCTTCAAGGAATTGTGTGGAATATTATGCTGGGGGCCAGTCTCCCTATACTCTTCTAGTTTCTTCATATTTCATCCTCCTTGATATAGAATTTCATAGTCTGTATTGTGACTCAATGTTTCCAATTAACTCTATTCACAGTCTAAGCATTTTCCTTCAGTTCTTAAGTTCCTTTTAGATAGGAATTCCCTTTTTGACGCTTGACTTTTCACTTCAGTCTTGCCAAGAAGTGTCAGATAATCAGGGGCCAGATCTGTTTGTTGGTTTGTTTAGAAGCTTTAAATTTTTAATTTTTAAAATTTGGGAGGGAGGGAGATGACAATATCTCCATTTGAGAATCGACAGGATGTGAACAGATGGAAATGTCCTCACACACACTCTCTCTCTCTCTGTACAACGATTAGTCCATTCCACATTTCGCGGAAAGAGAAAGGATGACGATGGACCATTGACTCATACCAATAAGTTAATAAAAAGCTTTTTAGCATAACTTTTGTCCCTGATGGTCCTGAGAAGTAGGATGCTCATGCCTTTTATCACTGTTATGTGCCTGATTAATATCAGACTTCCAGTCATTTATGCAAAACATAACTTACTCTAGGCCCTTTGAACCTTCCTATTAACTGAACACTTTTATGGGGTTGCTTATTAGATTCTAGGTGTAGGAAAAAAAGTCAAGTAAAAATGTGCTTGATGCTGGGATTCGCCAACAGATTCCACTGCACCATGTAACTGGCCAATCGCTTGGCGAAATAAAAGTCCATACTACATGGAAAGGCACCAACTCACATACATAAGTCTATGGATATACACTTAAAATTTTTAAATTAATTAACATAAATTAGTAATACATAACATTAGCATACAACACTACAAGATTTTCTCCCTGTTGGGAAGAGAGTAACCCCACAATTCTTTTGAGATTCAAAAAGTCTATAAGTCTTGTTATTAAAAGAAAATTTAAATACACATACTCTAAATTTAGCTAATGCCCCAGAAGTCTATGGTGATAAAATTTAGAACATAAAATAGTCTTAAAATCAGTTTTAAAAAAATGTATCTAATTCCAAGGCACCTCACACTTCCCAGAAGGATGTCATCGTATTTATTGTGGCCCGAAGAACTGAATGCATTGGACAGGCAGCCACTTCCTTCTCCCCAGGGAACAGAAGCTGGTCTAATCTAAACTTCATTAAGGTGACTTGAAAGCGCCCATGGTGTAATATAAGTCAGCAAACGAAGGGAATTGCATCATGGCTGCGCAGGCAAAAGTAAGGTAATATGTCCTTCTTTTCTAAAGATCACAGTCCCCAGGGGAGAGGCAAACGTGTTTGCACAAATCTTCCCACAAATGACCTAACTTGACTGAAAACCCAGCCCAAGGGAAGGGCCTTCCCTAAGAGCTGTGAAGAAAACCATGATGAAAGACACACAAAGACAGGGCAAATCTCGCCCCTCCCTTCTTTCCCATACCTTTGTTTTTGAGCAGTAAAAATCTTTTGAAATATGCTGCACCTTCCATTTCTTAGAAATTTCTCCCTAAGAGGGGAGAATAGTATTTTTTTTCCTGTCACCCCTCCCAGTTTTTTTTTAATACCAATATGTAACCATGTTGTCAGATTTTCTGATGCATTTTGATATTTACTTGAGGCCAAAGAGTTGATGATATAAAAAAAAATGAAATTAGCAGCCCATGTAATGCACTCGTCTCTTTTTATGGCAGTATTAAATGTATTAATATAGTTGATAGGCTGTTTGTTTCTAATATGGAGGCTCTTAATATGAGATATCAATCTAAGAAATGATTTGTTCGATAAGAGGATTCAGGCACAATTTCTTTATATTTGTTCATCTCAATCAAAATATGTATTTAGGTAATAGAATTTTCTCTGGCAGACATGAGAAGTCTGGTGTAAGGTGACCTTAAGAGAAATACTTATGTTTTGGGAATTTGCTTTGGGTCAGGTTTCTGTCATGTGAGGGAGATTACATAACTGAGCAGGGTATTTCAGCGAACTGAAGATTGTATATGGCTGTGTGCACAGACCCAACTCACCATATAATAGTTCTTTTCTCTATCTGGAGCCTCATCGTGACTGCTTTCCTTTCTCTGTACATCTTCATTTACAGAGCAACAGCAAACAGACTTTCAGATTTATGCCATTATTTGCTTCTTCACCTTGAACTCCTGCTGAATTCTGCTATGCTTTTGTAATGTGAATGCCAAATGGTGGCTGCCTGCCAGACACAGACTCTTCCTAGCTTCATGGAGGCAATGCTCTCCCTTCCAGGGAAGCTCAGACCCCTGTGGGAGGGCTTCAAAGTACAGTTTTACCCAGCCTTCCCAGCATTCAGTTGCCTAAATGCTAAATGTAATCATGACTGTCGGAACGGCAATCAGGGAACCAGAAAACTTCCACACGACGGGACACGTGAAAGCAAGGACTGGGGATTTGGGGTACTTGGAAAGGAATTCTCATGGATGATCCAACTCAGATCTAATCCCAAGCAGAACTCATTAATTCAACAAATATTTGATTGACTTGTACAAGCAAAGCAGTGTTAGTCACTGTTCCGGGGCAGAATGGCGCCCAAGCCTAGCTTATTCTTACTAGGCTTGGACTACAGTGTAAGAACTAATAGAGTGGTCACAGTAATGGCATAGTTGAGTTTCTATCCTGGCCAGGGCCTTACATCATGAGTATTCTAAGATTTAGATCTTATTTTTCACTTTGTTTTTGAGTGTCTGAAGTCAGACTGCCTCTTCTGGCTGATGTTATCTCACAAGTCATTGTGACTTGTCCATTCACATGGTTGTTACCGGGTGGCCTGAGTTTCTGTCCTCCCAGACATACAAACTAAAGACAATAAACACGAAGAAACGGAGACAGTTGAATGGATGCCCTTTTCCTTTAGGGAGGCATGTTATCGCGCATACAACTGACCACATACCAAGTTGCTAGAGTGGTTCTGTATGTGCTAACCATTTCTATTAATGCTCGGAGCGTCTTTAAAAGAATTATTATTTTTATTTTTTTTAAATTGTGTGTGTGTGTGTGTGTGTGTGTGTGTGTGTGTGTGTGCGCGCGCGCGCATGTGTGTGAGTGTGTGTAGAGCTGCCTGGAATGTTCAGAAGATAGTGGATCTGGAGTTACAGGTGCTTTCCTCCCTGACATGGGCACTGGGAACCAAACTGTGTCCTGTGCAAAAGCAGTTCAAGCTCTTAACTGCGGATACATCTCTCCATCTCGGCTTGAAGCCTCTTCATAAATAGGAATGATCTCTGTTTTGCTAAGGAGGAGAAACTAAGGGGCAACGATACTAGAGAGGAGGTGCACGGCTGCAGGCTCATGGCTCTGTGTGGTGCAAGGACACACATTCCAAGCCTGGCCTCTCTGACGCACATGTACAGGTTTGTATCTTCTGTTATGTCACCTGCTGTGTGATAACCACAAAGGACAAGAACATACGCAACGGTGGTACAGACAGAATGCAGACGCACCTATGGGCAATGTGCCCTGTGCCTGGGGAAATGAACAAATGTAAGATTTAGGAGGTGAAGAATTCAAAAGCTGCCTATGGGATACAGAGCGTCTATGGGCCTAGCTACTCCCCTAAAGGCCCAGGGTAGAGTGCTTGCCTGACATGCATTTGATCCGTAGAGTCATGGGGAAAAAAAATTAAAGTCTTTTTTTGTAAACCATGAGTGTGGTTTGTAGGTTTGATGGCTGGTAGAGTGATAATTGCCTCAGAGACAATGTCAAGGGCAAATTTAGGGATGATGGGAGGTGAACCATAGCTAGCTATTCAACACATCCTTGTGGAGACGAATTCTCGACCTGGCAGGTGAGGCCAGTATGGTTCCCCTGCAATCCTTAGAGTACAGACTTTCAATTGTATCTGCTCTTTCCTGCTTTATTTTGTTTGGTTTTTGACACAGTGTTTCTCTGTGTAACAGCCTTGGCTATCCTGAACTTACTCTGTAGACCAGGCTGGCCTTGAACTCACAGAGATCCACCTGCTTCTGCCTCTAGAGTACTGGGATTAAAGTTATGCACCACCACGCCTGGCCCTCCTCTCTCGTTTTGCTTGAGTGTATTATACAAAGGCAGACTTGGAATGGCTCTCTCGCTCTCATTCTTGGCTATTCCGTGAAGCAGGAAGGGCTGACACTGGCCTGGACTTAGGACAGGGATCTTGGGAGGAAAGCAAGGCAGGTTGTCATATCTACTGACTATCCAGAAGTGTCTCAGCTCAGGCCTTCCAAATAGCATGCAGGTGTCCTTAAGGAAGCCACTCCCTTTTTGAAAGCAGAACTCATTTATGTCCAGTGTCAAACACGAAGTCCAAATGTTACATGTGGTGGCGGGTGATAGAGGCCTAGCTAATGAATGACTTAATTTTCTTTCTGTAAATTGACAGGGCCTCTGAAATCAGGAGTACAACTATGAAATGACAATCCCACTGCCACAGACTTGCTGGTGTGTAAGCGCTGACAGGACTTTATTATCCGGTTAAGAGCACATTAGCATATCTATTAGATGAACCCTCTGCTATACAATCGGAACGGATAATGTCTAACTGGGTCCCCTGAGTTATTTGTGGGCAGCTCCTTTTTCTTTTGGACCATCTGGGGACAGGGAGTTAGATAGAAATGTTATTTGCTGGACTGCTCAGATTTAATACTTGGCCTTCTGCCATTTGGATAAGAGGAGGCAAACTCACGGCTTGGAAGGTAGGCAGGTGAGGCTTACCATTTCTCTAGACAGTCCACCAGCAATGGGTCTGAAGGAGAGACCAGCGACTCTCCCGAACCACATCCTCGCAGAGAATGCCAGGCGAGCGTCGGGTTCTCATCATTTGCTGTCATTTTCCTTATGTTTTCCCCTCAAACCTGCTCTACTCTTTGAGGTGAGAATACACAAAATAGCAGCTGAGAAAGCGGGATTCATCAGTATGAGTCTCAACACATCAATTTTCAAGTGTAGCAACTTTAAACACACGCTAGGCTTTTAGTTTCCATAGAAAATAATCTCTCATTGTTTTCAAAAGAAACTGAAAGCACCCCAAATTACCACACTTTTAACATCCTGACATGTTGATAGCCCGCGTTCTTCACAGATCAAAGTCAGAGTGGCAGAAGGCAGAGTGCCGAGGAGCTTAAAACATAGTATTTCATATTTAGCAGGAATTACGGCAGTGAACAAGACAAGGTGACTTTCTAATATCATTCACACGCGCGCGCACACATGCACACACACACACATGCACGCACACATGTATATATATTTTGGCAGTGATCTGAAGAGCTATAGACTAATCTAAGATGACATAAATGCTCCTATCTTTTCCTCTACTGACTTTCCTTCCCGGCCACATAAAGCAACTAACCGATGGAAGCCGAAGAGGGGCTATGCATGCTTTGCAATCCACGGATGATAGTCTGAGTTGTGTCATGAGGACCTGTTGTGTGGACTCTTACTTTAGAATTTCTAGGAACATGTGGATCTATCAGCAGAGCGACATGTTGGAAGCGCCTTCCTCCCTTGATGTGGGGGAGCCTTGTCAAAACTTCTCTGCTGTTTATGGAAATGAGATCTAGTCCGATGTTAACCCGAGTCAAAGAGAAAGTGATATCATTCAAGGGCCCAACGCTGTTACACGCCTGTTGGAAAAGCTCAATGAAGAAGGTATTGGGTATCGATGACGTTTTAAAACAGCCCATGAATTTGCAGAGGAGTCGGGGGTAACCAAAGGTGGAGGACGGCAGGGGATTGTGGGGCAAAATTGTAGCCAGTTCTCCCCCAATGTTCTGCTCTGTCTGTAGGGGGGACGTACTGTTTCAAGTGTCTAGTTAGAAACTGTTACTGAAGGATGAAACCTTCTTTGTTCTTTTGGTTTTTTGAGACAGGGTTTCTCTGCAGCTTTGGAGCCTGTCTTGAAACTAGCTCTTGTAGACCAGGCTGGCCTCGAACTCACAGAGATTCATCTGCCTCTGTCTCCCGAGTGTTGGGATTAAAGGTGTGCACCACCACCGCCTGGTAGGATGCAATCTTCTGGAGAAGGATTTTAAAATGTTGCTTGCTTTCCTTATGTTTTGACTAGTGCAAGGAATCCAGATATAGTTATTCGTTATGAATTAGGATACCTGTGTCAGAACACGGCAGTCACCTGCTCCATTTTTGGTACATACATGACTGGACTCCTAACCAGTCAGAAAGTTCCACCCTGAAAAGGTATCATTAGGAAATGAGTAGTGGGCTGGAGAGATGGCTCAGTGGTTAAGAGCACTGACTGCTCTTCCAGAGGACCCGGGTTCAATTCCCAGCACCCACATGGCAGCTCACAACTGTCTGAAAATCCAGTTGCAGGGGATCTGACACCTTCACACCAATGCACATAAAATAAAAGTTAAATAAACCATAAGAATATTTAAAAAAAAAGGAAATGAGTAGTAAGAACATCGAGTGTGCCAACAAACTATGACCTCTGGGTCAAATCTAGTTTACCACTTGTTTATGTCTGGCACATGACCTAAGGAGCTGTTTTCAATAACAATAAAAAAATCCAAAGAATGGTATTTTGTAAGCCATGGAAATGGCGTGAAACTCAGTGAGGTTTGTAGACACACTCCCCAATAATTGTCTGAGTCACAATGACTAAATTCTGTAGAACCCAACACATTCACCGTCTGTCTCTTCGTGGGAAACACATGCTGACCTCCATAGCAAAAGCCAGGATGATAGCGAAGAAGGCTGGGAAGGGGTGACAGTTTCTGCCCATTGTGATGGATCTAGCAGTACCAAGGCCAACCACTTTTCTCTTGAATAAGGACAGAACTAGGTAAGAGGGGTTGAGACCACCAGAGGAATGACTGGGTTTCATTTACTATTTGAAAAGCTGACCGAGTACAGTCTTGAGGAGGTGGGTGAAAGACAGGATGTACTTCAGAAGCCCAAGGATACATGGTTTAGAAAGTTATAAGGCCCCA